>OU898276.1:67208415-67808415 GCA_918026665.1 Diabrotica balteata | reverse complement strand
GAATATTAATTGTTGTAATAGTATGAATGTTAGCTCTTATATAGTTATAAGAAGTCGTAGTTCAAATAAGAAGAGAAGTACAGACAAACCTTAAACCAGATGTACTAATACAGGTGACATAAACCGAATGGCCTATCACAAGTAGATACAAAAAACAACGAACATAAATCAATGGACACACCTAAGGGAGTTTTTATTCGATATAATATACTGATTTACTTTACGAATAAAGTTTATACGACAAGCTGTTTTGCCTTAAGTACGAAATGCTTCGAACAAAGAACGATGTACAAAGCTTCTATACTGGCCATTTATTTTTGTAAAATTGGTCAGTTGTATTACATTTCCTCTAGTCAAATGCTGAGGCCAGCATCACGAAGTAGCGCCACGACACGGCATCATGGAAGTAGCGCCACGAAATTCCGGTTCGTAGTTCGCAGTCACAGTAAACTGTTGGAAGAGTCCATTTACGCAACGAGTGAAGTCCGTTATACAAACATGTTAATTTTTTAATTTATATTAAATCTATGAAAAGTAATAATAAATAATAAAATTATTTCATTCAATTTTAAAAATATTATTTAACTTTTAAAAATATACAAAACATAGTATGAAGCTTCGCGCTAGTACACAGAACGTACTGTACTACTGTACTACTTATTTTTATTAAAAAAGTGACTAAGTGAACAAATATATCTTCAAGAAACAAATTTCTGTAATTTTTTTATAAAGTCGGAATATTATGCAACAGAAGGCATAAGCGCTTACTTTAGTCTCTAAAACTGTGTTTCAGACATGAAGGAGACTCAGAAAGAGAAAGAAAGGATTTTTAACAAATTTCTCACATTTACATAAAAAAATGTCAAATGCACACGTTTAAATTAATTGTAGCGTATCAAATTAGAACACAACTCAGATACAACTGAGCCAGCGTTCAGAAGATATCCGAGAAAAACAGATTGGAAAAAATATAAAACCTCTCTGAGATCAAACAAAACTTCGGTTGGGTGGTATTGTTTTACTACTATACTAATTATTTACTCTATACTAATTATAAAAAACATGAGATCTAAACAAAAAGTTATTTATTTCATTTGAAATGACATGGACATTTCATTTAAATTTTTAGTTAGCATTTCTTGACGACCACAATTTATACATTTTTGTGGATAAAGTGTGGATGATTCATGCAGTCATTTTTGGCAGATGATGCATTTTATCCAATCTGATTTGGATCTGGTTTCAAATTGAATTTTAAAACACTCTAGACATGACTCATCGTCGCTTTCAAACACGTTATCAGAAATAAGTTCCATTTCAACTCCGTTGTCTTATTCCGAGGTTGTGGAGATTCAATCTTTTAAGATTTATTATTTGCGAGTTATCTCTTTATTTTTATTCTCAGTGACTTAGTTCTTTTTGCTCGAGTGCCAGTTTTTTATTTCTTTTAGATTCGACATATTTGGATCAGTGATATTCATTGCACTTATTTTTCTTTTTACTTGTGATGCTGTCAAGCTGCTTGAAATTGGTAATATTTCAGTCAAAAGTTTGTTTGGAGTTATGTCATGAGTTTTTGAAGTTGTAAGCTTGGAAGTTAAACGGTTGATAGAATACTTGATTCCGAAGAAGAATGGGCCACTTGAGAAGTTGTTTTAGAAGTTTGACGTAGCTGAAAAATAGGGGCGGAGTAGCTACTTGACGCAGTTACTTGAGAAGTTAATTTTAGAGGTTAAAGGAATTGAAGAAGCGACCGTACTAGACAACTCAGTTACTAAAATGGATAACTCTGTTGTTTCAATAGCGTTTCATGTTTGTTTTGGTCACAATCAATAGTCCAATTCGGTGAACAGATAAGCATGCTCTGGAATAGCATTTATGTCTAAAGGATGAATACCTGTAGCCAGGAAAGCTGCAGCTGCAAGGTTAGCAGTATGAGAACGAGACCAAGATGACTGTAAAAGTTCACCAAAGTCCTCTCTTGTAATTCTTCCAGTCCCACTTCGTCTAGTTACTAACTGCTAAATGGCATCTTTAAACTAAGTTGTGAAGGCTTAAATATTAGGAGGTTCAAGGCTGAAGGTAATGTGTTGTATGGCTGTTTAGATACAAAAGAATTATATCATTGTCTGAAGCAATCTAAAGCATGTCGGCGTTGCTCATGTGGAAGGTATGTCCATTAAGTATGAGTAGGTTTTCACCTGGGGGTTTACGACGTATAAAATGGGTTGTGAGCCAATCCAAAAATAAATCGTTGCTGATGTACGCAGTCTCTTTCCTCATTCTAAATTACGGTACCTGATGGAGCAACTTTTGCATATTGAGGTTTTGCCATAAACTCTTTTAAAAATGCAGTAAGGAGGTAAAAATTGCCCCTCGGCATTGCAACAAGCTAATATACTAATAGTTTCTCCTTTTTCTCGCACTGGCCGACAACATGAACATCTTTACTGCCTTTAGATGCAACAAAAAGAGTAAAATAATTTTTACTTCCTCACGATTCATTCCTTCGGTATTAGCTATACTTATTCCTTGAGCTTTTTGAAAAATTAGCTCTGGATGTCTTCTCATAAGGAAGACAACCAAACCTTTCCAGGTATCTTCCAACATTTCCAGGTATCTTTTTATCTGTATTAAAAGTATGTCTTTTGCTGAATTTCTTAGCTAGTTGGTATGCACGTTTTTGAGTTCTCATTGATTAGGAGCATATCCAACACCTTGCAAGTTCTTTACATCGATTTAATAATTTAAGTTCAGCATCTCTACCTAATTGTAAATATGGACCCAATGCATGCTTAGAAAAATAATTTTTCTTCATTATGTATCTTATTAGATTCGAGGAACAGAAAACGTCCTGCTTGCTGCACGAAAAGAAACATTTTCATCGTTAATTACAGTTACAACTCGAGGTAGGTCATCTTCCCTCCACGAAAATTTGTTTGATTTTCGAGTATAGTATAGAAGTTTGGCATTTTGACTCTAAAACAAAAATAAAGCTATTAATGGGCAGATTAAGCTTTTAACTTATTAATGCTTTTTTATTTCAGCGGGCAAAGACTCCTTATATCCATTTCCGTGCATATGTGTGCAATCTCTCTTACAAAAAAAAAATACGTGAAGTATCCTAAATAGGTAGGAGAGATTGCGCACCACCATTTAAAATTATGAATGTTATAAAATACTTTTCAATAGCTAGGATAAGTTAATTCATACAAGCAATACATAAGAAAAATGTAACGTAGTCCTAAATTTGATAAAAGTCTTTGCTCCAAAAATATACGCAGTTGTAATGAAAATTCAACGACTTACCTATTAGAAAATTTCACTAAAGTTACATTCACTCTACGTAAACTATTCTTAACGACGGATGAATTCGACTGAAGGTTGTTTGCCTAACGTACTAGTACTACTAACACCGAATTGTGGTTTTTAAATTCATCACCTCTCTTAAGCCGGGTACATATATGCCAGTAAATTGGGAAAGTTGCTGGCATAGGCCAGTAACTGGCAAGCACAAAACACATTTGCTAGTAATGGGCATGTCAGTAGCTCGCTTGCCTGTACTGGCAAGGCGAAAAAGCAGGGTAGATTTTTACACATGCCACTGCTAGTAAACAATCGAGTGGTTTTCTTCTGAAACTAAAATACTTGTTTTGTAATTAAAAATTTTTGAGTTTCTAACAAAAAAAGGGGATTCATGGAAGGTATTAGGAATGAATTTAACAAGCAAATATTGCTGATGACCACAGATATTGTTAGAAATTTAACAATAAATCGGAAGCGGAACTCAAAAAAGAGAAAAATTTGGGTGAAAAATTGGATTGTTAGGAAAGAAAATCTTGAAGCATTTTTTTATTTTGGCCTTTATCTCCTTTATAGTAATACCTTCACTTATTTTCTTTTGAATTTTTGTGTAGGCATTGTCACGGGCTATTTTATTTTTATATAGAGATGATTTATAATTCAAAAGACACTCAAATTCTCTATATATGGCAAAAATATTTGATGTTTTTTCATCATCCCAACGAAACATTGTTAAATTAACAAGTTTAATACAAAAAACGATTAATTTTTATCACCGATACAAATCTGACAATTCTCTGCTAGCTACTGGCATGCCCGTAGCGGTAGCGCGCGTTCACACATGCCAGTGACACGCCCTACGCATGCGCCTTGTATCTCTCAGCATGCTACTATCAAGAAAAATCAAATTCTTTGCGATTAGCTAGCATGCCAGCAACTAGCATGCCAGTTAACATACACACATGCCAGTTTGGGGACAGTAGCTGGTGCTTGCTAGGTACTGGTATGCCATTGTGCTAGTAACAAGCATGTGTATCTCCGGCTTTAGGCGAGTTCTGAATAGTGCGTAATTTCTCCTAGCGCGCCGACTATCCTACTTTACCAAAGCTGTTTTAGCAGTTCCAGCACACTGCGATTTAAAATGGGTGTATCACTTACTTTTCTACACTGCTTACGCGAGACTATCTTTACTCAGTGGCGCCGACCTACCGGTAGTTTAATGACAACAAATGCATTACTCTCCATTCAAATTAGTTTTAACACGAACTAACTGACCGTACGTTCATGAGATTTGAAGTCACGAAGCCGATAACGGTGAACCTAAGCGACAATAATGAGTAACACGTTTCACTATTAGATTTTAGTATTTTTTAGCAATTTTCTTCAAGTTTGAACACGCTTTTTTCGAGTATTACTGGACACAGAAGGTGAAAAAAAATCAACGATTACAGAAAAAAAAACCTCTTTCAAGTGATGGGCGTAAAAAGTTTGGTTATAATAGAACGTTCTTCTTCTTCTTCTTCAGCCTGTGTTCGTCCACTGCTGGACATAGGCCTCTCCATTTGCTTTCATCGATTTCTACTTTTGGCAATTCTCATCCAACTGCTTGCCCGCCGACTGTGTTTGATATCGTCTGTCCACCTCTTCTGCGGTCTGCCTACTCCTCGCCTGTTCTCTCTTGGTCTCCAGTTTGTTAATCTTTGTGTCCATTTTTCGCGATTATCTCGGGCAACGTGTCCGACCCATTGCCACTTGAGCCTTGCAATACGTTCTGAGACATCCAGTAATTTTTGTTCTTTCACGAATGGACGTTATTTCGAATCCTGTCTCTCAAACTAATCCCTAGCATGGCCCTCTCCATTGCTCTTTTGGGTTGTACTGAGTGCTCTAAGGTTTTCTTTGTGAAGTCCATGGTCTTCAGTCCATATGTAGTTACAGGCAAGATACATTTGTCATAAACTCTATCGTTTTTAGACACATTGGTATATCTTTATTCTCAAATAAAGCTTAATTTGCCGAAAGCTCCCAAGACAGTTGTATGCGTCTTTTTATTTCGGCTATTTGATTTTCTTTGCCGATTTTAATGGTATGTCCAAGATATATATTAGTGGTCTACATTTTTAAGACTGACGTTATCAATAACAAGATTAGTTTGTAAATTACTCATTATTTTTGTTTTCTGAAGGTTCATTTGAGACCTATTTTATTTGACTGCTGGTTTAATTCCTTCATACATTTGCTCTAGTTCCTTGATATCTGTACTAAATAATACTATGTCATCCGCAAACCTCAAATGACTCAAACGTACACCATCAATGTTTAGACCTTTTTCCTCCCAGTCAAGCTGTTTGAATACATTTTCCAATGCTAAGGTAAAAAAGCTTTGGTGAAATAGTATCACCTTGTCTAATACCTTTATCAAGGCGCATTTTTTCACTTTTTTCGTCTTCATTGATTTTGATGTGGAATGTGGCCTGTTCATAAATGTTTTTAATGAGTGTAGTGTACCGTGAGTCTATTCGAGCATCCTTGGGGGCTGACAAAAAGGACCAAGTCTCAATACTATCGAAAGCCTTGTGAAAGTCGATAAATGCCATATGTAAAGGTACATTATATTCTGTGGTTTTTCTACTAGTGTTCTGATGGTTTGTATGTGATCATTAGCGCCAAACCCTTTTCTAAATCCCGCCTGTTCAACCGGTTGATATAAATCAAGTTTTTGTGTTATGCGGTTGGTTATTATTCTTCTTAACCATTTGTATAAGTGTGACAACAAACTTATAGGTCTGTAGTTTTCAATATTAGTATGTGATCTCCTTTCTTAGAATAGAAGTTAAACAGTATAATCAATTTTGTCAACAGAAGTTTCAAAAAAAATAAAAAAGTAAAACAGTCATTTTAAAAGCAACATAATTTCGATATTGTGTCCAAATTTCGAGAATTTTGTTGGTAAATAACAGTCC
The DNA here is from genome assembly GCA_918026665.1 of Diabrotica balteata. Taxonomy (NCBI): domain Eukaryota; kingdom Metazoa; phylum Arthropoda; class Insecta; order Coleoptera; family Chrysomelidae; genus Diabrotica; species Diabrotica balteata. The sequence goes on along the minus strand of OU898276.1, from coordinate 67,802,149 downwards.
CTTAGGTTTGATGCACCGATAAAACAGCCTTAAATAAACTCCTTTAATTTTATTAAACTTTATAACACGGATATTAATAGTGATTTTATCCAATTCTTAAATATTATTTCTTTTGTTTATTTAAATCAGCTATAGACACACCACGTTGTTTATTAAAAAATACACCTGTGTTTAAAATGACAAATTAATACAGAAAACATAGTATAAAGCTTTGTGCTAGTCTACAATACCGTTTACTCTACCATTTTTATATATTTCTTTCCGTTTTCACGTCGGTCGTAGGTTAGAAATCACTAGTGCAATTCTAATTTTATTCACAGCTGTTCTAACTCACTAAATACTACTCTGTCGTTAATGATCACAGTCGGTCCTGTTTGATTTTTTATAGATTTCATTTTATAGAATTCATATAAAAGATCCTCCAATCAACTGAATCGTTTCGGCTTGTAATCATTTGTTAAAAAAATTTTTTCTGCTGCCCGAAAATAAAACTTTCGGTATGATTTATTAATCGGAAATACCATCTTACATAATTCGTACCGAAAGTAGCTTCTTTCGGGATTAATTTTTTACTTTTGGGACGATTTTGGGTAGCTAGGTAACGGCTTTGACAATAACATCAACTTTGTATTTTATTAAGACAACGCTTGTCATTTTTAAGATTCGTGTGTTTTCGCTCACTTTTTCGTTTTTCAATTCCAAGAAATGCAAATCAGCAGTGAAAGTGAAGCAGGAAAGATTCCAGATGAGATTAGGGAAACTGTTAAAGCCGTTATTTATGAATTATTGCCGGTAAGATCAAGAAAGAGGTAGAAATTGGTCTACGATGTATTGTAAAAATGTAGCAATGATAAAAATGTACATACTATAAATGAGGAAGTCATTCTTACATATCTAATGGAAAAATCTTGAATTACTCGATGCTTAAGTCCACACTTCACATTAAAAATAATATAGATACAAGTCGTTATCCTAAAGTTATTGCTTTCCTTAAAAGAAAATCCATCGGCTACAAACCAAAACAATCGATAGTAATGAATAAATAATAAATAGATAAAATTTTATTAGAAGCTGAAGATAAGATCTACTTAATGACAAAGGTTATATAATTAAATCTAATTTCTCTTTTTTTATTGTTTTTTTTTTTGTTGTAAATTTTAGGTTGCATTAATAATTGGTTTGGCAGGCGCTTGTCGTCGTGACGAGCGTTGCAAAATGAGTTTAGATGATATAGAAGATAAGATAACAATGTTAGTAATTAAAATTCCAATTCTAAAACGTACATGGAATGAACCTTTATGGTTATTGTAGAAAATAGCATTTCTTTATACAGACAATATTTGTTATTACGTCAAGCAAACACACGACATCGTAGATTATTTGAATATTACAAAAATGGAAGGTGTACTATACAACCTATTGGTATTCACACTTTTGGAAAAATGGCCTGCACTATTGCTGAATTTCTTAAATTAGCGCATCCCAAAGAATACACCGGGCGCTGTCTACGAAAGAGCTCAGCCACTTTGTAACATTTTTTTTATTATTAATATATCAAATTATTTTTAATTCCTTTTACTCCCGTGCGATACGCCGATGATTAGGAATCCCCGTGTTTACGATAGGAAAATATTATTGTAGACACCAAGCTGAAATGGAATTCCCTAATTAAGAAAGGTTTTTAATCCTTCCGTCTTAATACTCTGTATCAAAAGAACAAATGCTTTCCGGTATGCAGTTTCTTTTTCATAAATTGGTAATTTTCGCCGAAGGCCGTATATTTTGACAATAATATAATCCTAAGAATTTTAATATTCTCAGGTCCAATTGTTAATACCGATTATTTTACCTCAAACTTTCCAATAGTCGTGAAGGCGTTACCTTCTGAGAAATATATACGACTGTCCGATGATTTTAAGTGGGGAATATACCTTCTTCTTATTTTTTCTTGGATAGTTGGTGAAATTTTTAGAGAACCAACTTACTTCTCGGTGGGCTCTTGTTGAGTGAAGTGATATCTCGTGATGCGCTTTGCTCACGATATTTCTTATCTTATCGTCGATGTGAATTATTTTCTAAGTGTGTGTAAACTTCATATTTGAGTTTTCTTTCCTTAGACTATATTAAATTATATATAGTTCTACACTACCTTTAATGGTTATTAAATTCAGTGTTTAGTACCAGAAAAGTATTAAATTCAGTGAATTAAGCTGCCTTCGTCAAGATCTACTGTAAGTAATTTTTATCTACAATTATCTGGGCGAGTAATATGGTATGGTATCATATCACCTGCCATTATCTGGACGTATCATCTATATCTTCACCTGTAGATTGCCGATTTTTAAATGTAATTGAACCATTCAAGAAATTTCTATAAATATTACCTATGAACATACAAGTCTCAGTTTTTTATTAAATAATAGTGCGAGATAGTTAATTGACTTAACCAAGTGCGGTTTGGTTTATGTTTTCATTCCTGTAACCTTTTTGTTTTTTTTTGTAAATTTAAAGTTAAGTAATTTTTGCTATCTTTTGTATTTTCTATAATTTTTGTTCATTATCTTTCCTATGATATCTCGAGATACGCCAAACTATATTTGTATATGATTGCCTTATATATCTTGGTAATCATACTTTTGTGTTTAATATATTGTTATTGTTTTATGCATGTATTTTATTTGTCGGCTCCTAATAAGTTCCCTGAAAAAATAATAGCTCTGAACAATTACTATCTTTAAATATTACTATGCTTTTGAACTGTAGAAAGTCAGGCTGATTAAGTTTCGTATGTAAGTAAGTGTAATACTTAATATATTTATTATTTGTTTATATATTACGTTGACCAGATTTATTGATAATTTACTGTTGGTATCTTTCCTTGGGTTTGATCTCTGAACCTAAATATCTTTTCTTATCTCTTTTCTTTTCTAAGGTTTTCTTAATTTTCTCCTTAACCCCAAAAATTGAGTGGCGCCCTGTTTTTATTTTCTCTTATCTTTGGTAATTTTACCCATCTATCTTTTTGTTTATTTCTGTATCTTTTCTAATATCTCTTATCCTATCTTTACCTATTTCTTCCGTTGGATCCATTCCCGGTTCCAAAAGCTAGTTTCGAACCCACGACTCGCTCTCCACCAACCATCTGGCTGCCGTCCGCAGTGTCTCCATTGGTTATCTTTCTAGGCACGGAGGATGGATATCAACTAATGTAGCAGAGGGATACGTAGAAAATTCTTTAAGAAATAAAAATCAAATAGCTTCACAAATTGAAAATGGACGCAACCAATTTAATATTTTAAAAAATAATAAAAGTACTGACACGTCTAACACTAACTTTAATACTGCCACTTCTGTTAATATATATAACAATATCAATGTAAACAATTGTTATAATTGTGTTGTGTATAACTAATATTCATAAGTAGATTTCTCTAATGTTAAATTCACGAGAGTAACTTTAAAGTGTTTAATAAAAGTTCATACGTAAAGTTTATCCATATACTCTTTTCAACATACAAAACGGCTGCAGAAAAAATATTGTACTTAACACGATCCAAAAGTAATTTTACGAGACTCGCAGGGTTCCAGGACTCGCCTACGGCTCGCCTTGGAAACTTCCTACTCTCTCGTAAAATATCACTTTCGGACATTGTTATGTAAATTACTATATTCAAAAACAATTTAATACAATATTTGTTTTTACTTTCCCACTCTAATCATTCATAAATATAAGGCTTAGACGTTTATAAAGAAATGTCATTATAGTAGGCCAGTGTTACACAAGAAATTAGTAATGAACTTGTAACTTCATATGCAAATGTAACCTATTGCAATTGATTGTGCGTTACATAATTTAAACCAGTCAGATGAGGATCTTTGATATTGCTCGATGTTTTGCGTAAAGTTTATTTTAATAGTTCAGTTTATTTATTATTTTTACAAAATTTAAATTGTTTAAATGTTGTGTTTTTACGACTTTTTTTATTCCAAAGTGAATTAATACATTAATTAAAATATAAATATTTATATATTAGCAAAACACGTGAAATTAGTTCCTTTTACAACATTTACTAAAAAAAAAGACTTTTTAATTGCTGTCCGGCTTAACCACATTTTGTATTTTCGATATATTTTTGAAATCATTTATAACCTGGTTATATCGTAGATAATTATAGGAATTCAATTGGACAAAATTAAAATGAACTCAAATCTCTTAAGCTATGTTTCCACTGGTAGAAACATAAATCAGGTGGTAAAATCTTTCAAATCTAATAGAAAAAAATTCACTTGAACTTAACCCTTTTCTTTTATAAACTTTTCTACAAAAAATGTATTAACGATGACTGGCAAAAGAGGCTCTAGTAAGACTCCGCATACATTTAATATAGTATGATAATCTATGAAATTTCATATGAAATATGGAATTTTATACAATCAGTAAAAAATACAGGAAAAGACAAAGCACGTATACACACCACAAAACCAAGACAATGGAAAGATCACTATGAAAGCTTGCTGACAGAGACAAGAAAAGAATACCTAGCGAACTCCCCAACACAGTCAGTACATATACAAGGAGAAGAAGCGATGGTAGACATCGAAACAGTAAGGAAGGCTGTAATGACCCTAAAGAATGGTAAATCCGCTGAACCTGAGGGAATCTATGCTCAAATGCCTAAGAATGGAACTCATAAACTATTTGAAAACTTAACTTATGTGATTAATCAGTGTCTAAATGGACACCCAGTACCAGAACAATGAAGAACGGCATACATGTCCTCAATACACAAAAAGGGGAACAAAAGGAATTGTAATAATTATAAAGGCATATCGGTAACCAGCACCTTGAGCAGACTGTATGGACGAATTTTGAGAAATATGATCGAGGAAGAATATAAGCACAATGAAGAGGACGAACAAAGCGGGTTCCGTGCAAGAAGATCGTGCACCGATAACGTATTTTGTCTTAAACAAATAATAGAAAAAAGATCGGCTAAGAATCTAGAAACTCATATTACTTTTGTAGATCTGCAAAAAGCATATGAAAACATCCCCTTAACAAAATTGTGGACAACGTTGAAAAGATCTAACATCAACCACACATTGATAAATGCTGTACAAGAACTATATTAGAGACCCAAAGGCACAGATAAAAACAGGAAAAGATCTAACGCAAGAATTCCTGGTTACAAAAGGCTTGCGACAGGGATGCTGTATATCACCAACCTTATTCAAGATATATGTTGCAGCAGAATTGGAAAGATGGAAAAGAAAGGTGCATAGGATGGGTATAGAGCTTAGCAATGAATCTATATATACACTCCAGTTTGCTGATGAGCAGGTAGTACTAGCGACCGACAGGGAAGACATGCAGTACATGCTTAGAAAACTGATATAACGACTGGGGAATGAATGTCAATACAATAAAAACCAAATATCTTTGTATTGGAAACGAGTCAGACAACATAGACTTTGAAAACGGACAATATATTTCCTGCTGTCAGAGCTATGACTATTTAAGTGTTGCCTTTGACAATACAGGAACTGATACACAGGAAATATAAAAACGATTCACTAAGGCAAAGAAAGTCTTAGGATGTCTCAATGGTATACTGTGGAGTAAAGAGATAACGAAAGGAAGAAAATTTAATATATATGAGACCATGATTAAAACTACTCTTCTTTATGGCGCTGAAACATGAAGAATTAGTGAAAAGAACAAAAAGTGAATACAAGCAGTAGAGATGGATGCAATGAGTGGATCTTTAGATATTTGCAGACGAGACCGAAATCAGAACTGATGTAATAAAAACCATAGTATTGTCATATTTGTATAATGTTTTTTTCTCACAAAAAGAAAAACAGAAAAAACATGATACTGTTTAAAATTCACTAAGACTGGTACATAGACAATGAACAAATGCCCACACTTTGGTACCTGTCTTAGTGAATTTCTGCATTACATGTTTTTTTTCTGTTTTTCTTTTGGGAGGAAGAAAAAAACTTTATACAATTTTTTTCACAAAATTTATAAATTTGACCAGCTTTTACGGCACCATTCTCAAAAATCGTAAGTAAGAGCAAACGTATTTATATAACAGATTGTTCAATTTTCAGTGTAATACTAATTGTAGCTTATCCCTGATGGATGTTGATAACTATCAACGAAATATTGGATCAATAAAGGACTAAAGAGTACACTTAGCCTATCCTTTCTCCTTTCAGCTGTTTTTACCAAAGAGTCTAAACTTGGTATTATATAGATATATATCTTTATATATTCTATATATTATATATATATGAGCAATTTGCAACAATCTGGATAAGAAATTATTGGCAGAAGCAATATAAATAAAATGAGGAGTACAGTAGTAATGGGTACTGTCTTTGATATCCTATAAAGTATATTTAGAACATATAACCCTAGCAGATATTGACGAAGAAATACTGTTAAAAGACAAACTACTAAAGAACAAACGGTACGCACATAACACCGTCATCTTGGCACATATTTTAGAAGGAGTGCAGACACTTATTATATGAATAGCAGAGGAAAGTGAAAAATTTGGCTTTATTTAAATTTTAAAATCACTCATCAACCAGCAATCAATAAAACGGATCATCAATTACTGGCATTTGCAGTACGAAGATAAAAGTAACGATTGTCAAGGCAAGATCAGCATCCATCAAAATGAACAAGATTTTCAGTAGTTACCATCTACGAGTCTCAGTTAAGCCCCGCATGCTAAGATTTATGTTTTCTCCGTTTGTTCTCCGTATAAAAAAGCATCGTAGGATGTTATCTAATGCTCTCTTAACATCTAAAAGTGCACCGAAAATTACCTCTTGTTTTTTAGAACATACTGTACTCTATACGAGATGGCGCAGTTCCGTTTCCGTAGACAGTCCTGCTCGATCCGCATATTGTCCTGATACATCGGACTTTCAACCAATACATCATCTCTAATATATTTGATCGAGCAGTTTTACTAGACTCTTTAATATGAGCGACATCAGACTTATCAGCCTTATTGGCCTCCATACTTTTGGTGTATACCCCAGTCCTAAGTTAGCCTGTAGTACATCATACATATTTTTTTTTGTACAAAAGGTGATTTCCCTGATGTAGAAGTAATCGATAAATCTCGTCCGGACCCGATAATTTATGTGGCTCAAATAAGTTTATTGCCAATTTGACCTTTGTCCTGGTTGACCGCTTGTTTTGCCACATAACAGTTATTTGTATTGTATCCATGTCCAGTCTGCTGTCGTTTATCTAGTTGTATCATTTTTATTTTAAAATACAAAGAATACACATGTTTTAGCACACGTTTCAGGGTACACGAAAATGTACCCTGAAGTAGACTGAGTACTGAGTAGTAAGTAATAAAATTGTCTACTATAAAGGCTTCTCTATCCCTCAATGCGTTCTTAGATATTTTCGATTAATAAAATTATCACTGTCAGATTGAATGCTAACATTCGGTATAGAATATGTATTGGAAGAAGAAGAAGGTAATTTGTAAATAAGACCATATTATTAGTGTTAAGACCAACAAACTTACATGACCTACTAAACTGTTTCAATGGTAAATGCGTTTTCACACATTTCGTTTGTGTTTATTTACTTAAAAAATTATCTGTTTGTGTAATTTCATATATTATGTAGAAAGATGTTAACTTTTATTTATTAATCGTAACAGATATTACAGCCTTTTTAATATTTCAAAGGCAAGGTTCCCTAAATGTTAACTCAGATAATTATAGTATCGTTAACAGTTTTTTAAAGATGTAAATACAACTACAAACTATATAATGGTTAATTGATTAGTTAATTCTCTCTAATAAATGCATAGATATACAGCGCTCAACCAGTCTTGTATTTCCAACATAATCATTTCAATGGTTCAATATTCTCGAGCGCTGAGGACATTATCGTCGATAAAAACAAGCCAGTAACCTATAGCACCAGCGAATGGCAATATTATTGGCTCTTTAACTCCATCACTATATCTTACAGCTGTCATTTTTTTCAATAATTAAACTTCTCCCCTCACCCCAGCACAAATTGATCCGCCCCCAAAGAGAGTGGTTGATTCCATTAAATGATTATTATATAGTTGTTCTCTTTCTCTTTATACCAATGTTCTACTGTCAGACGTATATAAACCGAATCTCGATACGTCAGAAAAGAAGCAACGTCTCCAGACTTGGAGGTCCCATTGATTGTATTTTATCGCCCAACGAAATTTGCATGCACGTTGCTCAGTCAATCGTGGACGTGTAGCGCATCTTCTTGTACTCAAAGGATATAATGTAACCGTCTTCTGATAGTTTGGCTAGAAATAACCCTTCCAGTAGACCAATAGAAGCCACCCTTGACTGAAGAAGCTATTAATCTTCGATACAGTCTATGTCTTGTTTTGTCTTGATGTCAGGACCATCAAACGATTTATGTATAAATTGTGGTTCTTTCCCCTCGTCCCCCATATGTAGATGCTGCAGATCCTGTCTCAAAATAGCTATTGTATACCTGGCTTATAATACTTTGAGACACATTTAGTCGCATAGCGATTTCCACTTGAGGCAGCAACGCTTTAGCTTTTTAAGTCGCAAAGTCCCTAATCGTCTTAAAGAAAGACTACTAGCGTTCATCAATTTGTTTTATTGGTTTTGTTCGATTTTGGATCCGGATTATCAATCTGTATTTGGCGTTTTCGTTTTACCATACATCAACAATTTTTTTTATCTAACAAATATCTATTTTCCATACAAAAAGATTTCTTCTGAGATCCATCATGTTCTAAAGGGACCAACCAATAATTTACAGGTCAAATCCGATGAAGCGTTAGTTTTTTTCCTTTTTTTCCCAACGTTCCTGCGTATGTAATAAAAACTAAAATCCACCATTATTTTGTAGGTTAGTACCGGTAGGAATATAGGAAACAAAAGTGGTTACACAACCGGAAAGTAAAATGTCCAGAGTTGTTAGCGAATTATTGTGATATGTTGTTACGAGAACCCCGCTATCGAAAAGGCTGACTCGTGAAGAGATTGAAAGTAGGTTTAAGAGATGTACTTATAGTATTGAAAAATGTAATCAAATAAGGATGTTTTTAATTGCGGTATCATAAAGCCCATCTACACGGAATTAATTTGGATGCTAGGTAAGTTAACGAACGAATTTTTATACTTAGAATTTAGACTAATTAATAGGATTTGAGTGTAACCCAAGCAATTAAATCTATCAGAAAATTAGTGCAAATACGAAAATCATTCAAATATTGTTATTTATAATATACGCCCAAACAATAATAATAAAATAAAAACGTTGTGAAGTACGGACAGTGAATGAAAACATTTCTTGCTTTTTTATTATTAAAAAAATAAGTTTTTTTATTTGCTGAAAAGTAAAATACAGGTGTTTTGTATATATGAGTTTTGTAACATCTGTTATTGATAAATAGTGCGTCTATCAAACTTTTTGAGCTGGATTTTCTATTTACACATCATCGGCTTATGATCACTAGTTATGTCGGCTTCGGATAAGCTGTTACTGATTTTATTACATTTTGAAATTGTTGTTGGATAGTTAGCAAATCTATTTAATTATGAATAATGTATTACAAGAATGCGGGTAATTTTCATGTGTATAGTCGCATAGGTGGTAGCTAAAAGAAGGTATTCTTCTTCTTCTTAGAATGTCTGTCCGTTCCGAACCTTAGCGATAATTCTGGCTATGATGACTTTGTTGGTTGCTATACGGAATAGCTGTGTTGGGGTCCTTTTATACCATACTCTCAGGTTAGCACGCAAGGATATTCTTCTTCATCCTGGAGCCTTTTTCCTTTATGCAAAATGCATTGGAGTAGCTCATATGTGCCTTGATTTCTCATTATATGTCCCAAGTACTAAAGCTTACGGCCCTTCACTACGTTAACCAAATCCGCGGTTGTGTTTAACTTCCGTAGTACTTCTTCATTGGTGACTTTGTCTGTCCATACTATCTTCAGTATCCTTCTGTATAACCATAGCTCAAAAGCCTGAAGTTTTGATAGAGTTTTCGCCTTCAATGTCTACGTTTCTACTCCGTACAGAAGCACTGAGTACACGTAACATTTAAGGAGCCTTATTTTTGTTTCGAGGGTGAGGTCATGGCGCTTGAACACAGAGATTGTAGTCAAAAATCACTTTTTGTTTTTCCGATGTGACATTTAATCTCTTGAGTATTATCATACCATCCATTGATTATATTTCCCAAGTAGTTGTACTGTGAGACACGTTCAATTCTCATTCGGTTACATACAGATTTGCTCCAGTTATGTTTTCCTTGCTGATGATCATTAGCTTGGTTTTGCTGGTATTTATATCTAGTTAATATATTTTACTTGTTTCCGTTATTTTGTTCATTAAGTTTAGCAGCCATTCTATAGTATTAGAACACACTATTGTATCATCTGCTTATCTCAGGTTATTGAGCTTGACTCCATTTATTAAGATACCTTAATCAATATCTTTTAGAGCCTTTTCAGAAATGTGCTTCAAGTACAGATTGAATATCAGTGGTAAAATTATGCACCCCTGTCTTACTCCCCTTAAGATTTTGTCGTGATCTGTATATTCTCCATGTATTCGGACCACTGCTGATTGATTCCAATACAGGTTAGCTATTATTTTTAGATCTCTTTCATCAATCTCTGTTCTCTTATAAGCACTACCATCATTTGTTCATACCTTACTCTATCTATAAGAAGGTGTTACAAACAGCTTGCTGATCCTTGCTCATTCGTTGTTCCAAGACCATACTTTCCTACAATATCCTCCTCTGATTTGATCCCAATCTTTACATTAAAGTCATCCATGATTATCGTGACGTCATAGACCTCTTCGATGTTTGTGATTCTTTTATATGGTAAAAGATTATACCAGTATTAAATTGATGTTAACAATTTATGGGCCTTACCTTGTCTGTTTAAACTTTCAAAACTTTTATACTTTTTATTCAACTTACTCTTTTAAATAAAACCACAGATATGTAATATTGGCATAATTATTGTAATTTACAACATCTACTTTGTTTATCGTTATTAGACAACACCCTAATATGGGTTTTTTATCATTTTAGCATTTGTTTAACTTTGTATCGAGACCTGAGGATGCTTTGCATATTGTAGAAAGCGAAACCGGTCGTCTGATAGTTAAATTAAATTGATTGTGAGTAAGTCTTATTTATTATTTCTTTACCTAAATTTACATTTAAAATAATAAAATTGTTATAATCTACATCGGGCCGATAATTTATGATATCTTCCTCGTATATGAGCAACGTCACATTGATATGTTGTACAGCTTAATGGTGTTATAACTAATTTATAATTTGGAAAAATTATATAGCGATAACATATAAATATACGTCGTTTAAAAGATAATTTGTTTTGATTAAGTTAATTGATTTATTTATGCTTTCTATGAAATTTGAATTTTTGTGTGCTATTTAAATTAATATTGCTCCGAAATGATTTTCTTTGGTTAAATTAGATTTTGATCACAAGCTATTTTCAAAATTATTTTTTTATTAAACAAACTATCTGGTTTTTCACATTAAAAATTAAATAAATTGTTTAATTTTATCTCATGATTGAATCTAGTCTTAATAATAACCCTAAAACACCAAGGGAAACATTTTATGACGAGTTACAACAAGCAGTAGACGAAGTTAAAGGGAAGGTGGTAATACTGGGGTATTTCAACGCTTGGATAGGCAGCCAAGTAATACCCAAAATTAAGCAAAAACATAACGAGAATGTCCCCTCTTTTAACACACAATTTAGACCGTTTATCATAATATTTTTACGTTAATGTATGTACAAACTGCTGCTTATATGGATTTGATATTGTTAAAACTAAAGGTAACTACTTTAATCTTCATAAAATTTATATTTTTTGACAAAATGCGCATACGATTAAAAAAAATTAATATGTGATGGTTTTATTTTAGGTTTTCGAACATTCAGGTCTTTATGAAGAATAATTTTTTCCATAAAACTCAAAATAAAAACCACTCAACTGGAGAGACACGCTGACTATATAATAGAGTCGCAAGTAACACTTGAACAAAAAAGTACTTATTTCAATATCTATTAATTTAAAAAATCTAAATTTATATATATTTTAAGTTCTCTTTTATTAAATTAAAAAATATTTTATGTTTTGTCAATGACTTCAACATAACCGTCTTCCAGCCTTGGTTATGTAGAATTCCTCAAGCGTGGCCACAATTATATCCGAGACCGCACGCAGAGGTTGTTCGGAAACCATCGCAGTCAACGTTAAAGACCTACATCCTAAAAAACAATTACCGGCCGGACCGCCCTAAATGGAGTAATGTCGTCACAGTCACGCGATCTTTCATTCACGCACAATTCTCACGTATTCTCGCACTTTCTCACTACGACTTAATCCTTCTCTCCCTCTGTTCTTACCTGTTCATGTTCATTCTCGCCCCTTCTTATTATGCTTTATCTTTTTGCTAGCTCTAGGGCACCCTGCCTTCCTTCGGGTCGCTTTTCTTTTTGTTCCTTTTTCTCCAACGTTCTCTTTACATGTTTTTGAACTGCACTCTACCAACCTGATGATTCAAGCATCTCCTTCATCAGTTCCGTGACTGATTGCACCCAACTTTCTAGCTCTGTCCAGTGAACATCTTTATCAGGAAGTAATGCAAACGCCGATGCCCGCAATTCATCCATCTTCTCAGATTAGGAATCAGCGACTTCATCCACTGCACCAACCTTCTCATCTTGTCCCATTCCTCTTGCCACACCATAATGGACCTCCCTGTGTCTTCTTTTTTTTTAAAAGTTCTGTTGCTATGTCTTAATTGTTTCTCTCGTATATTTACTCTTTCCTTCACTTACACGTGCATCGGAATACACCCGGTGATAACTCCCAGCGCTTCGGCAGAGACTGTTCTCTCTGCCGAGATGGTCTTCCTGAGCGACCTCCTTTCTGTACGCCTTTTTTTTCCACCAAGATAAGATGTCCAATTTTCTGTCTTCTCGTTCTTCTGCTAGATATTGATCCATTTCATCATTAAGGCGCACGCTTTTTTTGTACAGTTGCAACATTTTGAGATCGTCAGTCGTCAGAGTTTTGTCAATGTTTCTTGATATGGTGGTGTGGTCGTAATTTTGGATAGTGATTTATTAAGAGGGCCTAAACAATTTATTCTAGATCTATTAATTATGTTTCATCAATATGAATTAATAAAACAAAAAACCTTTTACTTTCTATATATTCTAAATATTTTTACGTTACAGTTATACGTTATTCACGTTGAAGTTATATTTGTATAACTTCAATTAGACAATCATTCCCATAATAATAAATTTACCGTTTTTGCAGGACATCGACATAATCGAATAGCTCAGAAGCCGTGTTTATGCTTACAGCCGCTGCCAGGAATAGATACAAGGCTAGCAACCTACCCAGTAAAACAAAACAAGGCTCAAAAAACCGATACAAAACCTCAGACATTTTTTGAAGACGATTGAAATTACAAAAACAAACTTAATCAGAACAGGAATGTGCAGAAATATAAACATCAAAGCTAACTTCATATTGATATAAATCTTATAAAAGAGAGTATTATTGGGTATTAAACTTATAAAAATATGAAGGTACTGCTTTTTTTCAGCAGTGTATTGCTAGTGATCTAGAACATCACTGGTGCATTAAATATTTTAGGTTGTTGCTCACCAGTTCCAGCACATTTACCCAATGCCCTTCTAAAATAAATTATAATTAAAGTTAAGCAAAAATAAAACAGTTTTGCATTGTTTATATTAATTATAAATAATTAATGTTAACTATTAGAATCTTATTTTTTCTTCCATATCTACTTAAACAAAATACTTTTATTATAACTGATAATGAATCGGTGTTAAAAGACGCATAAGAATATCAACTTGACTTTTTGCCCTTTATTGTCGCTACATTGTGTGCTGATGTATATCATTGTCTTGTTTTTTAAATAAAATTATTGCAATGACGACGTTTAAATGGGTTATCAAAACAATATTTTTACACAAATAAAATTTACGATTCTGGTAAAAAATCTTCTACAAACTAATTAACATAACAGTTTTTAAATTTGCTAATTTAAAAGAAAATTTGCTAATTTTTAAATTCAACAAAATTTTTAGTTTAATTAGTAATTCTAATATATTTTCATATACAATTCATTCCAGTTAAAACAAGCTGTTTTAAATAAATAGGTTGATATTGGTCTGTAAAAAATCCTTAAAATTTTTAAACTGTAGCATTTAAGTATAAACCAATCATCTGTTAACCGCTCCCACTTCAAACCAACACTACTATCGAAAGTTACAAAAGGGAGTGAATTAAAGTTACAATCCCCATTAATATTATTTTGAGGCTATTTTATTATAACATTTTACTACCTTTAATAGGAAATAACAACTATTTCAGTTGAAAATACGTTTATTTTAAAGTTTCAATTTACACTTCGGAAATCGTTCCCAAAATACAAAAAAGTTACCTTTTATTATAAAGCTATTTCAATGCTGTATCCTTTTTCATTTACTGCATTTAAACATAATGGTTTTCTTAATAATTGACGACTAATGCATTTGGCTTCAACTGATACTAGTACTAATACGTTTCTACCCTTTATTTTTACCAGGTCATAGCAGAAACAATTTCATGTATATTTAACTAGATCATCGATGCTATATAGTTTGGACGTCTTTACTTTTTACTCTTTTTACCCTGATCCACGGTAACAACTTAAGCCAACAAAGAAAACCAAACAATGTTTTACCTCAGGATCAGTCCTGGCCCCGATGTTAGGTTTAGATATGGTGACGATCTAGCCTTTGTTGTTTAAACACGCTGCCCAATGACCTCAAAAAATTGTACAAATATTTCACCAAGTGGCGATAAAGACCAAACCAGAATAAAACTAAAGCCAGGTGTTTCTACTTTAACAACAATAAGGCAAAATACCCTATCAATTATATCCAAAATATCTTGGAGTAATCTTAGACCGAACTCTATGATTAAAAAAAATCTGAAACAACAGTTCAAAAAATAATTATCCGAAATCATCTTATTTAGAAACTGTATATCACTAGTTGGGAAGAGTACGCAATACATTGCGAACATTTGTAATTAGTCCGGTATATTCTGCGGTCGACATAGAGAGCTTTCTATGCTATCAACCAACTAAGAAATACAAAAACCCAAGAATCGACATCATACCAGCGCAAACTCTAAAAGTAATGAGCGAGATTGACGTAAATGTAATACTGGATATGTGCAACATGATATGGATCACAGGTGAATGGCCTGATGAGTTGTCCACTTGGTCCAGTGGTTACTTCCAGAGATAGCCGAAGAACAATGCGAATTTGTACCAGGAAAAAAAAACGCATAAGCAGATAGTAAACACCGGACAGAACCTAAACACAATATACCAATTCTACGTTATTTGATAAAATAGGAAAGTACCTAACCATTTAGTTAACGTAATAAGAAATATGTATGATCAAAATTTAGGCGAATTTAAAATACACGGAATATATCCGTAACATGCGATACGCAAATGACATACTAGCAACGAATGAAGTCGAAATGATTACCATCATCGACTGGCTAAGCCAGATAAGCATATCATTCGGATTTCGGACTCGGATCAAGACCGGAAAAACAAAATAATGATCGTAGATATAATCTACCGCACATACACCAAGTGATGAATTTTAAAGTGGAAGACAGATTTGTATACTTGGACACTCTGATAAAAAACAATGGCAGTTGCACCTCAGAAATCATGCACAGACTAGCAATAGAACGAATCGCAACAGCTAAATTAATTAAAATATGGAAAGAACGAACAGTAACAAGAAAAACTAAGCTCAGGTTGCTTAATGTCCTTATTTTTTATATTGTTAAATACGCAGCGGAAACATGAATTTCCCAAAAAACCGATATGACTACGATCAAAGTTTTCGAAATATACGTCTATCAAAGAATTATACGCGTGCCCTGGACAGAACATAGAACCAATCTGCAACTTCTGGAAGAGCTTCGTATTAAAGATGAGCTATTAAAAAAAGTAAACCGAGCATGCTAAAATTACTTCGGCCACATAGCTAAAAGTACGGGAACCATGAAACTATAGGTAGGAGAAGAAAAGATAAAAAGCCAAAAACCAAGAAGCAAAACTCCAACAGCAAATAACTTCAACATCATCTTTAGCAGACGGTAAAGCTGTAAAAAACGCTACAGATTAAATTACTGGCAACTTCCGTTTATGATAAAAAAATGAAAGGAGTAAAAGATTGGTCGAATTCTATGAAGAAGCTGATATTGTAATAAACACCTAGTTGCAATTATCCGCAAGTCTCCCCAAAGTGGACATCAAAATAGAGTAATAAGGAATCAAATAGACTACATTTTATTAAACCACCGGTTTATGACTTAGTTCCTTCATAAACCCTGACACACGCGACCAGATATATCAAAGAATTAATCCGGAAAAAAATTAAGCATTAAACAAAAATAAAACCATCAATGAACACTGGCATGATATTTAAAAATCATATGGTAAAATATAACCTGAAAACCAAAGAAATTACACGCATATACACCCACAGCAGCAATATTTATCGCCAATTGTCTAAGTAAATCTAATCTACTAATTTAGATGGTCCTCATGAAAATCAGCAGAAGGAAGTCACAAATATGAAGAAAAAGTTCACAACAACTCTAGTAGATGATAACAGCCAAATAGTATCTAGCTCAGAAAATGTAGGAAATATATGGGAAAAATACATCGAAGCTCTGTTTGATGACGAAAGAACAGAACCACAAATGGATATAGTACAAGACACAATACTTAATATATTAATATCGGATCATGAATGTCCATTAATATCGGAATTTATACAAACAATCAATACGGAAAAGCCACGAAAGGCCTCAGGTCCAGATGAGATATATGTAGAGATGATAAAATGTATCAATGAAGAAAATCTTCAGTCCTTAACACTAATATTTAACAAAATATATACCACTGACATCTTCCCAGAAGACTGGCTTAGATCGACATTTATACCTATACCCAAGAAAAATACAACAAATAGATACCGACAGAAACCTGAGCGACAATCAATTTGGATTATTTGGCGACAGGCAATATTTGGCCTCCAGATATTACTACAAAAATGCCGAGATCAACGAGAAGACGTGTTTCTCTGATTTATCGACTACGAAAAACTAAGACCCTAACACAACATGGTTTAGACCATAACACGGTGGCCCTTATTAAAAACCTATATTGGGATCAAATGGCATCGATTAAAATAGACAATCGTATGACAGCAGAAACGTCAATAAAAAAAGAGTTTGCAAGGGCTGTGTACTTTTGACCACTATTGTTTAATATATATTCCAAAAAGATCTTCCAAAATTCCCTCGAAAATATTGAAGAAGGAATAAAAATAAACGGAGAATATGTAAACAACTTAAGATACGTAGACGACACCTTCATTCTTGTGGACAGTGCTAAGGGTTTGCAACGATTTTTGAATGCCATAACCAGAGAGGGAGAGCTTGGGGCTAAATATAAACATAAATAAAACAAAAGTAATGGCCTTTACATGTGCTCCAAATGCTGACAAGTATTTACAGCAAGCAGATAGAACCCGTACAAAAATTCCAGTATCTTGAAAAAGTTGAAAAAAGAAAGTTGAAATACCTGCTCGTTTAGAGTATGATAGGTCCGCTTTTTAATGAACGGAACAATTCCTAATAAACTCCACCTTATCGTTGGATATCTGATACTAATTTGTAAAAACATTTATTTATTCCATATTGCTATATGGAGTGGAAACGTGGACTCTCGTAATCACAAGTATAAGACGTGTAGGAGCCTTTGAGATGTAGTTTTTTCGAAGGATGCTGAAAATCTTTTGGACAGAGCACGTGACCAACAACAAGGTGCTGAGAAGAATAGGGACCGAGAGACAACTCCTAAATATTGTAAAAACCAGAAAAACCAGAGTTATCTAGGACATATTTGCAGAGGAGAAAAATACAACTACCTACGACTGATAATGGAAGGAAAAGTGGAAGGAAAAAGAGGTCCAGAAAGAAGTAAATGCTCCAGATTCAATACTAAGAACAGCTTGCTGTAGTTAGATAGAGAGCAACTTGCTGTAGTTCTATCCTACCTTCAGTAACGGAGGGGGCAGCTTTAGAAGAAGATTCTGGTATTAAAATTGATACCAAACCAATATTGATGTCGGATCATGAGATTGGACAATCTCGTAAAATTGCTGTAAAAAGAGTAGAAGGCGAATCCTACCTCGCTTCTAGGGGCGAGCTACAGAACTGTACCTCGCCCCTGTATTCTTGGCTTTGAATAGATTTAAAAGTCTTAAGCAAACAGAAAAAAAGGCTAAATAAAATGACATTGAAATAATCCAATACAAACCATAGATTAGTGTTTATATTCTGGAAGATTTAAAAAAAGGCTGTTGAAGAAATAACTGTATAGAAAGTTAAAAGGAAAGACATGGAAAAATAGATGTATGAATATAAGAATTGTATTTTGCCTTACAGGTAAAACAGAAGGCCGTAGAGGTGTAGAAAGAAAACAGTTTTCTTGGTAAAAAAACATTCGTGAATGGACTGAAATATCAAATGCAGGACAATTATTCCATGTGACAGAAGATAGAGAATCTTCCCAATGGTGATCGCCAACGTCGGATAACTCTGATATGGCACGAAAAATAAAAGATACAGGAATTTATGGAGATGATGAAAAACAACTGGACGACAAACATTGTACATTGGAGATCATGCAAACACAGACATAGTAAAGGAAGGCCACGAAAATGGTGGCTAGACGACATCACAGCAAAAGTAGGCAGAAACTGGCACCAAAGAGAACAAAACAGAGAACAGTAGAAAACTCATAGGGAGGCCTTTGTTTAGAAGTGAATGCAAACAGACTAAAGAAGAAGAAAATACAAAAAATGCATATTTGTATGAAATGCTGTCACTCCCTATTTGATTCCAAACCCGTACGTACTCAATATTTGATCCTCCTGCTTTCTCTAGTTGAGTATTGTCTTTCTGTTTGTAAAGTGTTAAGTTTGGGATTTTTTTGTGAATATTTTTATTGACAAAAAAATTTGAATTATATTTTTTGCTTGGACCACTTTATCAAATAATTCTGATAATAATAATTAAAGTCTCCTGCAACAAGAATTAACAAAAGTTAAAAAGTGGAGTTGTTCTTCAAATTTTGTTGACCTAGAAAACTAAATAAAAATCATACTTTTTAAAACTATCCACATTCCTTGTATCCCTTAAAATAAACTCACATTAAGAAAATTATTATAATGAATTATATCTCTTACTATAATAATAGATCTTTTAATAGATCTTTTTACATTAAAATATTATTTATGAATAGGAAATGAAATATAATTACGATGAATCATTAATAGACGAACATTAACCGGTGTTAGAAACGGATTTGTAAATGGAATTTGTTTTATACGAAGACCCTGACTTAGATGACAATTGAAAGAGAAAGAATATAATAAATGAATAAAGCAATTAAAATGTTTCATATGCTCTTTAATTCGAATGCTCCTGATAAAGATCATTTTTGTTGGTAATCATTTATTTGATATAATTAGATACAAACAGAATGAGAAAATGCCTGTCTGGGAGTGATCCCGTAATAGGAGCGATGAGGGTCCTCCACGCGCTACTTGGAATAGGCTTCCTCTAAAATAAAACAGTTTTTGGGGCCCAAAAAGGGGACACAGGGAAAAGAGACAGAGAGCCTCCCTGCTGACAGTTAGTGGATAAGTGTAGGTAGTGCTTCAGAAGTGATAAGGGCCTTACAGCCAACATTTGTCTTCCGGATCGCTGGATGACAGAGGAGGGTCTGGTTTAGCAGGTAGGCATTAAATGTAGACTCAGCAACGAGAGGGTAATTTAAAGTACCTCGGGAACTATCGCCAGGAGTATGAAGAACGAATCCTGCACTAAGGTCAGTCAGGCGGAGCCCTGGACTGATATATGTTTTGAAGATTCCAGACCCCCTCTCTATAAAGATGAAAAAAAAAGATTTAAGCAAAATAGACACTAAACTAAAGAGATTATCACATTGATTTCATGCATTGACACATATAACTTATGTTAAATATATTACAAAGAAATAATATAATTATAAATTTTTACTTATCAAAATCCATAATATGATCTTTGTCGATTACATTCTCTACCACAGTAAACTATAATCACTCTAGTGAGAAATAATACGAGTACAACCAATGCTATAATATACATACTACATTTGTTTTATCTTATTTATCTATATGATATTTAGATTTGAATACAGAGATGAAATAGTTTTGATGTTTTTTGTTGCTATTTTTATATTGTCAATAACCTTTAGTATTTGTAATAATTAAGCGCTATGATAATGATGGTATATAAGGCAGTCTTCTTCTTCAAGTGCCCTGTCCGTTGCGAACGTTGGCTATTAACATGGCAATTTTGATCTTGTTTGCGGCGCTTCTGAATAGTTCGACCGGTGTGAGCCCGAACCACTTCCGCAGATTTTGGAGCCACGAGTGTCTTCTCCTGCCTGGCCCTCGCTTACTGTCTATTTTTCCCTGGACAATCAATTGTAGCAGACGGTACTTATCGTGTCTCAATATGTGGCCTAGATATTCAAGCTTTCTTTGTTTAATTGTATTCACGATTTCTTTCTCCTTTCCGATTCTTTGGAGTACCTCTATGTTGGTGACATGTTCGGTCCAGGATATACGAAGAATGCGTCGGTACACCCACATTTCGAATGCTTCTAGTTTTCTCGTTAGCGTCTCCGTCAGCGTCCAGGCCTCCACGCCATACAGTAAGATCGGAAAAATGTAGCATTTAACTATACGTAGTTTTAGGGGAAGAGACAAATCCTTGCTTATGAGGAGCTTTTTCATATTGCTAAATGCTGCTCTAGCTCGTTCTATTCTCGCCTTAATTTCTATGGTCTGTTCCCATTTTGCATTTACGTTGGTGCCAAGGTACACATAAGATTCTACATGGTCAATTAATATGTTACTTATC
Source organism: Diabrotica balteata (assembly GCA_918026665.1). Taxonomy (NCBI): domain Eukaryota; kingdom Metazoa; phylum Arthropoda; class Insecta; order Coleoptera; family Chrysomelidae; genus Diabrotica; species Diabrotica balteata. The sequence continues at coordinate 67,780,975 of OU898276.1, read as the reverse complement.
CGTAAATGTCGAGCAGGTTGTTGCTTTTTGCTTATCAGCATCCACTTTGTCTTCTTGAAGTTGAGGCTCAGGCCGTATTCCTCACTAACTGAATAAAGTCTTTCCATTACTTGTTGTAGTTCGTCTATGGTACTGGCAAGGATCACCGTGTCGTCGGCGTATCTTATATTGTTCGTTAACTCGCCGTTTATTTTAATGCCCTCATTTGCATTTTCCATACATTTGTTAAATATTTCCTCGGAATACATATTGAATAGGAGTGGGGATAATATACACCCCTGACGGACACCCCTTTTGATCTGCACGCTTTCAGTGAGTTCCTTGCCAATTTTTGCTCTTGCTGTTTGACCCCAGTATAGGTTTGCCACAATTCGAATGTCCTTGTCGTCAATACCTGTCTTTCGCAGAATACCTATCAATTGTTCATGATTGACATTGTCAAATGCTTTTCTAAAATCTACAAAGCACAGATACACGTCTTTATCAACGTCTCTACACCGTTGTATAAGCACCTGGAGAGCGAAAATTGCTTCTCTAGTTCCAAGTGCTTTCCGAAAACCAAACTGCGATCTATCAATATTTGACACACTTTATCATATATTCTTCTGTGAATGATCTTAGTGAACGCTTTAGTGACATGATTGATCAAGCTTATGAGCCGGTAGTCATCACAAATCTGGGCATTTGGTTCCTTCGGGATTGTAATAAATGTTGACTGTAGCCAGTTCTCCGGGATTTTACCGCTATTATATATGTTGTTAAAAAGTACAACTAGATTGTCAAGGAACTGTTTGTCTGATTTACATAGGATCTTTAATATTTCGCAGGGTACATTGTCCGGACCTGCTGACTTATTGTTTTTTAGTGCTGCAATGGCATCTTCTATAAGGCAGTAAATGATAATATATGTTCTGATTGTTGGATAGAATGTTCGGAGATTTCGCAAAAAAATGGTGTCCAGTTATGTATATTACCAGCATTAGAACAAAGCATCCTATGTAGCATATTTGGAGCTTAAGAGTTCTCAATTAAAATAGAGTTAAACAATTAAAGATCTTCCTGTAGATAATCTGGATGAGAAGACATTAAACACGTTCTTTTAATCCTATTATAAGATTCATTTTAATGAATCATCAGGCATTCCACATTGTATCAGTAGCGTTTACAATTCCCATGTCAAGCAATGGTAGAGAATCTTCCACCTCTTCGTCAACTGTGAATTGTATGTTGATTATTATGTTGAAAATGTTAACTGTTTTATGAATTTTGTATTTAGGAAGTGTCAAAAAGTATGAAAAAGTGCAATTGTTGATACAATCATTAACAACATCATCCATAACATAGCTATTGGTAGATCTATAGGGTCTAGTCTTTCACCCATTCTAAGTTGTATTAATAAATTTGAAAGAAAAAATATAGGTATAAGAGTTTTACGAAACAATAAGCATTGAAAATTAAAATACAGTTTCAAGTTTTTCCTAAAGTATATTTGTAAGCGATTGTACCTAGAGATAAGTAGTAAAGATTAGGAATTTCGTGTGAAATATTTACATAAATTGTTTAGAATAACAAAGTGGGTATATTGTTTTTCGGACTAGCATAACATAGATTGTGTGTTAATAAAAAAAACAGTAGATATCTTGTTTGTGTAATAGGACAAAATGTGGATAGAGAAAAGTAGAAAGGAAGGGCAAGATGTAATTTCTTGGAGTGTTGTAATTGGTCAAGAGGGAGATTTTGAGGAATGAGTAAAAACGATAAAAAAGGCCATTCTGTCTATGTCTTTTTGAACGAATACCGGATTCTGAGAGTTAGATGTAGCAGCAGATTGGAAATTTCAGGTTTGATAAGAAATACATAGTTTCTTTGGGCAAAGATCAACTTTGTAGGAGAAGCTGAAACAGACGAAGAGGGTAACATAGAAGAAGTTTCAATTTATTAAAAATAAATTTCTTTTTAATTTTCAAGTTACATTCACAGGAAATTTAGAGAGGATTCAAAATGTATTATCAGTGATTAAATAGAAACAATTTTCTTATTAATTTCTAAAACCAGAAAACACGTTAGGAAAATATGATTTTTGTGTTGTAGACCTTGACAATTCATGTTATGATTTTGTTCTGTTAAAAAAATGCGTGCTTTTATATAGCAAGTATATTAATCTTCTATTAATACATGATACTGATGCATTTTACATTTGACATTTTTGTTATTTATTATTACTTTTGGTAGAAGTATATGTATATGCATTTGTACCATTAAATAGATATTTAACATTGTCTCCATGCTAATTAACTTCTTTTATTCTCCTCAAGTAATAATTTATCTCGTTTTTTAACTATAACAAATGTTTGGATGTTTGAACAAAGCGACTTTTTATGTCCTATTCAAAACGTAGTCACCATTAAAATGATAAAATATACAGTTTGGTAGCAGCTCGAATTTTAAGTAGTATTCCAAAGAAAGAAAGCTACAAGGACGTATATACTGGGTGGCCAAAAACTCTTAGTATGGAATATTATTTCTTGTCTTATAGATAAAGACACAGAGGGAAATACTTCTTGGACATGTTCTGTGTTATTTTAAATTGCCGCGATAAAGATACTTCATTTTTAGTTTTATTATAATCAATATAATACTGGGCTCCAAAATTAACGCATAATTTTAAAATTCTTATTTTGGGTTATAATGAAAAAAGTTTTGTTTGCTCTTTTCTGCTTTATGGTTGTTTCAGAACACCTTAAATAAAAAACTTTTCTTGTTTTACAAAAAATGTATTGAAATTAACAATATAACATCATAAATCTAAACATCTAAACAAACAACTGATCTAAACAAACTAACATTATAAATTAATTACGAAATTGAAATTTTTAAAGTTGAAGAAAATACTAGTACAGTGTACTAGTATCAAGTATTGCCTCGTCTGGCATTTATTACTGCTTGACAACGATCTCTCATATTAAGAATAATCGTTCGTATTTCTGCTTGATCAATTTGATCCCAAATTTCAACTAACCGCCAAAACAGTTCATCTAATGTGTTTGGTGCATTAGGTAGTTGTCGTAGTTATCTGCCTATGATGTCCCAAATATGTTCTATTGGGTTCAGGTCAGGACTTCTCACAGGCCAATTCGTGGCAGGAATTCCAACCTCCTGACGATACTGCTGCACAATTCTTGCCGTGTGTGGCCTGGCATTATCTTTCATAAGCATGAAATTATCTCCAATAAAAGGTGCAAATGGCACGACATGCTCTTCTAAAATGTCTGTTATATACCTCTGCGATCTAAGCCGACCGCGATCTATTCTAACTAATTCCGTACGAGCCTCTAAATTAATCCCAACCCACACCATTACCGAGCCGCGGCCATACTGTACAGTCACTACGGTGTTACAGTTGCGTAGCGTTCCCCCAGGGCTTCTATAACACTCGGTTTCTCCTGTCATCAGAACAAACACAGTATCTGGATTCATCGATGAACAATATTCTTCCTCAATCGTCATTATTCCAATCAACATGTTCACGAGCAAAATGAAATCTTTGCCTTCTATGGTATCTGGTCAATAATGGGCCAATTGGTGCTCTTTCAGGGTGTAGATCGTTTTCGGCAAGTCTTCTTCTAATCATATTTTGGCTAATTCTAATGTTATGACGATTCAAAAATTCATTTTGTAGAAAAGTACTGGTAACCAACCTTTGTCTCAGTGTACAAAGTGTCAAAATCCGGTCTTGACTAGGAGTTGTAGGCCCTTCTACGGCCTTAACCGGGTCTTCTCGAGTTATTTCCAGTAACAGAAAAACGTATTAACACTCTTGAAATGGTTGACTGGGTGACGTTAAAATGTTCAGCGAGTTCTACTTGAGTGTATCCTTCTTTGCAAAGAGTAACTATTCTAAAACAGTCACTTTCTGACAAATTTAGATTTTCTTGCTATTGGTGGTTCATTTCAAAGAAAAAACACTCAATAAACTTGAAAACCCCCTTTAAACGTTCAGCTCAGCACAACGTAATCCAATCCAACTAAATTCGAACTAAAATGAAGCTCAATTAGCACGTTTCATTCATTTTAATTTTTTTGCAAAAAATGGTAAAAACATCAGTGTTTTCTACCGTTCTTTCGATAAATTTTACAATATACTGGAGGTAACAATAATATATTAGCACAAAAATCGAAACATTAAAATTATTTGATTTAACAGGTTTTTAAAATTATGTTGTCAAGGTGCATTTGATTTTATATTGATTTAATTTTGTACTTTAATGTTATTTTGAATACTACATGCAGATTTTCTTACAGTCATTGTTGCGGAACTACAACTTAATTCATATCCAATATATATTATAGGGTTAATATATTATAGGGTTAATTTTAAAGAAGTTTTTAACTCATAATGGGGAAACACAAGTTTTCAAAATTCTCAGAGGCGAAAACCAACTTGTCGTCGGTTTACTGCCAAGCTAGCTAGCCTAGCTAGCTCCACTTTTGGTCGATTCTAAGTTAAGTGCGCCTTTGTACTTAAGATAATTGTCAAAGAATGTACTAATGAAACGAGACACGTCCAAACAGATTTTAAATGTCGGAAACAGAAGGGTATAAAAAAAACTAACTTCAATGATGACACTTTTATTCAGCTAAAAACAGATATAAAATGATATATGGTTGAACGTTCGAATAAATGAACTTTAATTTAAATAAAAGGAAGATATCGAGCACAGAAGAAGTCTTGCCCAAGTACTTTCGCTCCCTAGAGCATCTTTAGGGATAATTCGTCAAAATTAGGCCATCCAACAATTTGCTGTATGTCATAAACATTAAATAATACATTTATACAACACGAGACAAAGGACATTTATAAATTTGAAAAAGCTACATAGTGGGTGACAGCAGGAGAGAGAACTGTTCCTGGTCTTAACGGAAAAGTTAAAGACGAAAATGTTACTTTAGGTAAATAAAGGTTGTCCTGTTAATCTAAGAAAAATAGACTTAGAAAAGGCTAACCTCAAACCTCGCCCGATCAGTTTAAAAAACAACAGGATCTATTAAAGCTGTGCCAATCAGAAGTCATTCCAGATGTATTTTATCAATATTATAAGTCACCGGCATCGAACGGCATCGACAATAGTATACCTGAGCCTGATATTGGGGACAGTAATGTTCAAAGTGATTTGGAAGATGACCAACTTTGTCCAGCCAAAACCCGACAAGTGCCACAAAAAATGTTTTTTGTATTTTTTTTTTTTTATTTTCTCTTTAGTTTAATAACTGTTTAACAAAATGTTTCGTTTATAATGTTATTTTCTTTAATATTTTTTAGTCATTAAATCATTTCTAAATTCATATTATTTTTAATTTTAAATTAAAGTTTAAAACGTAGATTCCTCAAAATTTTAAAAAGTGGAGTTAGTTAGTTAGTATGTGTTTGGGGTAGCCTATTTAGACAAATTATTTTTCCTTTTAAGTGCATCTTCTGGTGAAGATTGAAAACCAGATCAGCTGTGGTTTAGAGAAAGTAACGATTCCGTTTAGATATATTTTTTATTTACTGACTATATTTATGTATTTATAATAGGACACAGAAACCATAGAAACGCTATTCCTCCCTGTCTGTCTTTCTCGAAGCGAACTATTTATGGGCTTTTTGAAATACATCAATGGTATTTTAAGTTTGGTTTCTTGGGACTATTCTACAACTGCGGCATGATAGAAGATCAGATCTGATGCATCTTTGATGTTCTTGAATTTTGATTTTGGGACGCCAATTGCCAAATTAATTTTTTTCACCACTTTAAACAGTTCGTTAATTCACAATGACGGTATTAGATTTTGATTCGATACAGAGCAGCAACAAGCCACATATACGTATTTCAACCTCTTTAGGTCTCCTCAGTACAGTATAGCCACTACTCCGTATCGAACCAAAATATTTTCCCGTCGTAGACCATAGTTATTAAAAATAACTATGTACAGACGTAACTACGACATCTAAGAACAAAAAGAGAAATCATACGATTTCTACCTGGCGAAATCGAATTCAAATATCAGCCACCGTGCTTCCTAAAACTTGCGAAGCAAACAGCTTGGTGAATAAATCAACAAGGGAATCTAAAATTGCACTCCAAATGCCGTTCATCATGGCCAATATTCGTAGTGAATTCGATTTCTAGTACTCCAAACGAAGTAAAGTAATAAAACACAATGTCGGTATTATACGATATGATATAATGACGGTTCGATACGAAGTAGTGGCTATACCGTACTGAGGAGACCTAAAGAGGTCGAAATACGTATATGCAACTTGTTGTTGCTCTGTATCGAATCAAAACCTAATACCGTCATTGTGTTTTATTTCTTTTCTTCGTTTGGAGTACCAGAAATCGAATTCACTACGAATATTGGCCATGATGAATGGCATTTGAAGTGCAATTTTAGATTCCCTTGCCGATTTATTCATAAAGCTGTTTGCTTCGCAAGTTTTAGGAAGCACGGTGGCTGATATTTGAATTCGATTTCGCCAGGTAGAAATCGTATGATTTCTCTTTTTGTTTTTAGTTTGTTAATTATTTTTTATTCCTAAAAAGAGTGCTGCAGAAAATTTCTGGGCAAAAGTTCATATAATACGTCGGTCTATAAGTTTCCGATCTAACCATGAGAAGGCGACTCTAATGAATCTGTACGGATCTTTACTGATTTACGGATTTAAAGTGTTTAAACTGACGCTATTTTTGTGATTTTTATAAACAATGGATTTAAAACATATTAGTGTAAATTTATCATTGCTTGTTGATGAAAAAAAATTATATATAAATGCTGAAAATCATTATGTAAACCCACAATGCTGACCGCTATTGCAAGAGAAATTTGATACACTAAAGTTATCAAAGGGTAGCATTATACATGATACGAGAAAACTGTTTTCCAAATGAGTGTCGCGTTTCCTCACACCAGAGCCAAAACAACAACCAATTAATGAGTCATGGCGCTTTTTGGACATGCATAATCAAAATAAGTCAGAGTTTTTGCATCGCTATGTCACGATGTATAAAAAGTGAATCCATCATGTCACTTCGAAATTAAATCGGCAGTCATCTGAATGTAGAGTACCCAGATCAGACCGTTCAAAGCGACCAAACATGCAAAAAACTGTCGGAAAGTTATGGCCTCTGTATTTTGGGATTTGCAAGGAATAATTTTTACTGGCCATTTAGAACATGGAGAACCAATCAACAGCGACTACTAAAGTGGTTTATGGGAGCATTGGAAGACCGAAATTGCAAAGCAAAAGCCTCATTTATTCAAGAAAAAAATGCTCCGGGGCATAAGTCAATGAAAACGGTGGCAAAAATACAGTAAATATGCCTAAATATAAATACACCGTTTAGCTCAGATCTGGTCCCCAGTGTTTACAACCTTTTTTCCGATCTAAAAAATGCTCTGTGATGAGAGATATGGCTCCGATGGGGAAGTTATCGCCGAAACTAAAGCCTATTTTGAAGGTAAATATAAATCGTTTTACAAGGGCGGCATCGAAAAATTATAAAACCGTTGGAATGAGTATATCTCTGCTAAAGTATATTGTTTTGATGCATAAATAATAATTTTTGCAAAAAATGTTGTTCTACTGTTAGGCTCGGGACCTAGTCCTTATTAACCAACGGTTTCGTCCTTACAAATTCAAATTTTCTTGTAGCAATAAAATCTTGATGATTTAGTTCTTATTAATAGATTTTTAAAGTTAAGATAGTACACACTAGCAAGTTTTAATTTATGCATCTATTGTTTTTTCTTACTCCCATAATCACAAAAATGCATGTTACCTTTGGAAATAAGAATTGTTATCCTATGCTTCTCAAATACATTATATTTTTAGTATAATAAGTAATTTAAAATAGTTGCTAACAAAATAGAATAAATAAGAGAATAAGGTTATAAAATTAAACATTTTAGCCAATTCATTTATATAAAATGCCTTGCTTTTAGTCAGAAATTAGGTAAACTGCAAATGAAATGTTTTGTTAAAACCCAAGAAGTCATAAAAACATACCTAGGCACAAGAATCTCCAAACATATAATCCATCATTGATTATATAATTGTAAAACATAAAATACAAATTTTAGATGCTAGAACCCACAGAGGAGCGGAATCTGCCATTGACCACTTTTTAGTAAAAGTTAACATTAACCCATTAACGCCCAAATTAATTTTTTTTTAATTTTTGCGTAATTCTTATATATTTTAAAGATGATGGTTAAAACTGCCTAAAAATATTTTTTTTTGCAAAATTTATATATATATATATATATATATATATATATATATATATATATATATATATATATATATATATATCCGGTTTTTTAGGCGTTACGCCCGTCCGGTAGGGATCTATGGAGGAGTATCACCGAGCCGCAAGCCCTTATCTCTTGCCGTACTGCTCCACCATAGGCCGATCAGATCCCAGCATATCCTAGTCTAAGCCGCAGATTCATCTAGAATTTTAAACTGCTGCGTTAGACTTTTTGTTTTCTATACACCGAGCTGGGGCTCGACCCACATCCACTAAACCATTCGACAGTGAAGCGAATGAGAGGCAGCCGCACAGCCCGCTGAGCTATCTGACCGACGCAAAATTTATATACAGGGGTTAAAAAAATGCTGATACTATATGGTATCCGTGGGTGTTTGAGACAATTTTATTGAAAAAATTAAAACTAAAATTACATGGTATTAAACAAAAATTACAACTACATTTTATTACTCATGTTTATGAAATGCTGCAAAATAGTTAACACAGAATCCTACGTTGCATTTTTGGCACATTGTTTGGCCAAAAGATTCACAATATGTACCTGCACATCGTCTTCTTGGACAAGAAACTACGAAATGATTTATGCCATCAAACCGTACATCTGGACTATGTTCTTGCTAAAAGCAATTTTTTCAGCTTTTTTTTGAGCGGTACCATACTTGTTTAAATAAACATGTACTATTTTTCATCTAAAACCTAGATTTGATCATCATCATATAACGGGGGTCCTACGGTGATTGCCGCTTCCCGCATTTCAGCCTCCATCTTTTCCTATCTCTCCAATCTCCCTCTTCTAAGCCTCTAGATTGCATTGTTTTTGTAATTTCTCTTCTCCAGGAATTTGGTGGTCTTCCCCTTTTCCTTCTTTCTGGCGGAACATACATTAAGGCTTTCTTTGGCCACCGCTCCTCCTTCATTCTCATCACGTGACCATACCATTGTAATTGCCTTCCTTGTATTCTATCTGAGAAAGTATCTCTAATTCCTGTACGGTTTCGTATTTCCTCATTCCTGATTCTTTCCATTCTCGATACTCGACATGACCTTCTAAGATAATCCATTTCCACAACGTCTAATTTATCTCGTTCATTCTTTGTCATCGTCCAACATTCGGCACCATATATGGTAATTGGTTCTACAAGTGCTCTGTATACGCGAAGTTTCGTATGCATCTTTATTTTATTAGACCACAGTAATGAATTCAGTATTCGGATGCATTTTTTCCCTTGGGTTATTCGGTTTTGTACATCTATCTTAACTCTGCCATCTGCTGATATGATGCTTCCTAGATATTTATACTGGTTGCAGCCTTTTATGACTGCGTTTTCAAGCCTCAGATCTGTGGTATTTCCTCCAATTTTTAGATATTCTGTTTTGCTTATGTTTACAGTAAGCCCCCATTTGGCATATTTGATTTGACCTAGATTTGATACTTTATGATTTTTTCTGTACAATTAACATGCGTTTTGTATAGCTACGTCCAAAAGCCAGATAAAAATCGGCCAGTACCATTTTTTTCCTCGAATGCCAATTCGGTAAGCAGCTACTCCTTGGTCCATAAGATCAGTTTCCCCCATATTATTATTATATTCTTCAAGGTATTGAGGACGAGGCACCAATATGTACCTTTTTTCTGTCTGAGAATATCTCCGAACCTGTCGTAATGGTTGAACACCAACATTTGTAGAGCACATTGTCACTACTAAGTTATCCATTCAACGAACTAGTAGAATAACATCATTTTTTTTCAATTACTTGTTCATACTTCCCTCGATCCTTTACATATTTTTGCTAGTCAAAATTCATGATCGGGATATACGATTCTCTCGTATCGTGTCTCCTCCATATCCTAGTTTACGAAGGTAGGAAAACAAGTTATAACAACATATGATAAATTCGGTTCTTTTAGTTCTTGTAACATAAGAATCAATGGTGTTGATGCTTTTCCAAATAATTTTTTATACTCAACATCACTATATGGATTATTTCCCTGATATAAGTCGAAGTTAATGAGATAGCCATAATTTGAATTTAGACACCACATTCTGTAGCCTAGTCTTATCGGTTTTCCACGAATGTATTGTTTGCATCCGTGACGTCCGTACTATTTTACCATAGAGTCATCATAAGACAAATTCTGTACTGGTTGAAAATTATGTAAACATCTTTCTTTGGCCATATTTATAAGCGCTAGTAACTTCCAAGCTTTATCATCTGGATTGTTCTACTAATTGTCGGCAATATGAATATACTTTTAAATTTGAAATGGGTACGCCAGAGTTAATAATGTGGTTTCGAAAAACTTCAAAATAAAATCTGGAGTTCGTCAGGGATGCATAATATCCCCTATTGTATTCAATATATATAGTGGACATATTATGCGTCAAGTTTTTGAGGAATGGCAAAGTGGTGCAAGAATAAGAGGAAGAAAATTTAAAATTCTACGTTATGCTGATCACACTGTTATGTTGTGATCAAAGTAATGATCATCGACACAATCAGAAACAACCAGGCAGAGATAACAAACATGGCAGGTTAAGAAAGTGGTCAGGCAATTTAATTACTAAGGCTCCGTTATTCCTAACGTGGAGTATGCGAAGACAAGATCCGTCGACGCATCACAATGGCCAGATCGGCAACAGCCAAACTCACAAAAATTTTGAAGAAAACTGACATCACCAAAAACGCAAAATTACTTCTTGTTCGAGCATTGATATTTCCTATCGCTACCTATGCTTCAGAAACTTGGACAATAAAAAAAACTGATTTAAAGCGTATAATGGCATTTGAAATAGGGTCTACCGTAGAATGTAGCGCATACTATGGACCGACCAACGCACAAATAACTCAAGACATATGACTAGAAGGAGATAAGGCATGGAACAAATGATAGTTGAAGGTAACGTAGCTTCTAAAAGATCCAGAGGAAGATCTCCATTACAATAGTCGGACCAAATGAAGGAGATGACTGGGTACTCATTCTCCGAAGCAAAACAACAAGCGCAGGAGAGAGATAATTGGACAGAAATAGTCAAATTGATTACATGATGCCACTACATTCTTACAAAGGAGAAAATATAGAGAAGGAAATAATAATTTTATAGAAATATAATATTTATGCTACCATGCTTAAGATATTTTTATTTTGATTTTAGTCTTAAGCTACGTGTAGCAATTACGTAAACTTGTTTGCTGTTAAACTTGACCACTGTCGCAAATTGTTCTACTAGGAGAATTTCTTCCGCCCTATCCATTTCTCTCCACGAATTTTACCTTTAAGAATTAGCCGACGTAAATCTAGGTTCTCTGATTATGTGTAGAAAATACTTACTCCAGTTTACGTATATTAATGCTATTTAATTGAGGTCGATGATGTTCTGTGCTTCAAAAAACTTCTTCTTTTCTGGTTGTGCTGGCATATGGAAAATTCTTCCATATAACCACGTTTTAAATGCCTAGATTTTGTTTATGATATCGACATTTTGCAAACTTTATATCGATTTCCAAATTCAATGCAATATTGGATACTAAGTGCCTGAATTTTGTAAACGTTCAAAATATTTGAACTGTTGTACTCTTTCCAGCGTTTGCTTATTAAACACCAGTTGAGTTGAACCGATATCATCTTTACTGGTCACCATAATTTAGTTTTGTGAATGTTTATCGATAGTTTCCAATTTCTGCATTCTATTGATTAGTCCTATTAGTCCCTGCAGGTCATCGATGTTTTCAACTATAAACACAGTATCTTTGCCGTATCGTATATTGTTTATTTCTCCTCCTACAATAATTTCTTTTTGGTTTTTTAGTCTCTTTAAATATATTTCGAGAATATACGTTAAAGATAATGGAAGAGAGTATATAAGCCGGTGTGCATTTTAGTGAACTACTGAATGGGCAAAATGCAGATGAGAATGAAAATTTACTTATACTGAATGATAGCATAATAATGGAAATGCCTAGTGGAGGAGAGATTAAAAATATAATCAATTTACATAAAAATTTCAAAAGACTCGGAGAAAACGAACTAACTGATTGGACAAAAGCTTTATTAAACCCCATATATAAAAGGAGGGATAGATTGGCATAGGAAAATTACAGAGGTGTTGCATATTTGTTACAATGTATTAGCCAGGATGCTAAGAGAGGAACTCAACAGATTTGATGATAGATCAGTGACAGATCAGTGAAAAGTAGACCAAATATTTTGACCTAAAAGGAAACTAAGAAATATACATGATAATTGGAAATAAAAATCAAAAAGAAGAGGGGCAGTTGACTTTCGTATCTAATGAATCAAGGGAATATAATTTCGAGACATTGGTCCATTTTACTTATCTCGGGGTTATTATAGAAGAGAAAGTTCAAGAAGAATGGGAACTGAATGGCAGAGTGGAAAACAGAAATAAAAAGATGAATATATAAGAGATAAGGATATATAAAACAGTAATAAGGTCCACAGTGACGTATAGTAATGAAGTATGGACAATAAAAAAAACAAATAGGAGAAATTGCGAAGGTGGAAGAGGAAAATGCTCTGAGAACTATATTATATATATATATATATATATATATATATATATATATATATATATTAAATATATATATATATATATATATATATATATATATATATATATATATATATATATAAATATATACCCGGTATTTAGGCAGCACACGTCCTTCCGGTAGGGATCTATGGAGGAGGAGTATCACCGAGCCGTAAGACCTTATCTCTTGCCGTACTGCTCCACCATAGGCCGATCAGACACACCAGCATATTCTAGTCTAAGCCGCAGATTCATTTAGAATTTTAAATTGCTGCGTTAGCTTTTTTGTTTTCTGTACACCGGGCTGGGGATCGAACTCACATCACTCGCAGTGAAGCGAATGAGAATATATATTATATGATGGCAAAAACACAGTGTACGGTTAGGAGTAACGAATAAACAGGGAGCTAGAACTGTATAACAAACCAAACATCAGTCGTTTCATAAAAGCACAGAGAGTAAGATATATGGAGCACGGAGTAAGAATGGAAAGGAAGAGGATGTCAAAGATCATTCTGAAACGGGGCCCAATCATGAAAATAAAGAAAGAACGACCCTGACAAAGATGATTGATTTGATAGCGTACAGGAAAATCTCAGTAAAGAGGGAAGTGATGGTCAGGAAGAAAGGGTAACAAAAAGATGATAATTTATGTATATTGGTATGATATAGAACATAAATATATCAATTGTGGTATCGAAAACATTACTCCTTAACATTGAGGTAAACAATTCAATATTTAAACTATCATTCAAAAATAAAAATTTTTCAGAAGCACTTTTCTCGTATTACAAAACGATAAATACTCTAGGCCTGAATGATATCTTTTTCAACGTGAATTGACCTTGATTTTTTCTTTGCAAATTTTGTAAGTTGTATAGTATGGTTTTAATAAAAAAGATTAATGAGATATAATTAGACGTGAAAGATGAATTATTACATAACACAATTCGTGTTATAAATCATATTTTGGCATATTTGTGATTAACATTTACAATAAAAAAATGTTTGCCAAAATTAAGTTTTCACTTAGACAACCTTGATTTATATGTTTTATTCTGAAACTGATTCTTTGTGACATCATTAGAAACTACTGAACATTCGAGAATTTCATTGATTATATACGAGCAGTTACCACAATAAATTCAACAAATCAACTACCAAGTTATGATGTGGTAGATGTTATTAGCAAAGAAAAGGAACACAATTTTTTATGTTTATCTGGACAGAACTCTTTTAGTCCTAAAGAAACCAAATAAAATTACTGAAATCAATATTTATTGCTGGATTAGTAGACACTAATGAATCTGCGTCATCTATAAAAAAGAACCAGAGACCCAGAAAAAGAAAAGTTTCGTTTAAAAAGTCATCGTTTTCATTTTGTTGTAAACAATGAACGAATCCATGTATGCAGGGGGCTGTTTCACGAAAGCTCTAGGTGAGACCCTAATGTTTGTTACTTTAGCACTGGGCAATAAATGTTCAACCCTGTTTGCGATAACATATGACAATAAAAGAGGTCGCAAGGCTTCTATTAACAAACATAGTACAGACAAAATAGAAGAAGTTAAAAGTCGTATTTTGTCTTTTCCGCTTTACAAATCCCGAACATGTACAAACTTTATTGTGAACAAAATAAATCGGAAGAGAAACCAGTGTCAAGGCAGATTTACGAACACGAATTTCAGAAAATGAATCAAGTTTTAAACAACCTAAGGCCGATATTTGTCACAAATGTGATTTGTTAGATACGAAATTAAAGATTCCTACACCGGAAGAAAAAAACAATATAGAACGTGAATTAGCTTACTACTACCATGATGCTGACAATGCATACCTTGAAAAAAGAAACGACAAAAATATGGCAAAAGACGATGAAACAATACGATGTTATACATTTGATTTACAACAATATCTCCCTACGCCAATGCTCAATATATCTGTTGCATTTTAAAAACGGCAGCTATAGACCTACAATTTAACCGTATATGAATCCAGTACAGGTAACGTTACATGTTACATGTGGCATGAAGCTGAAGGTGGTAGAAGAGGAAATCGACTAGCAACAAGCATTTACAAAGAACTGATTTCTCTTCCTCCACAAGTAAGCAAGGTAATATTATATCCTGACACTTGTGCAGGACAAAATAAAAATTCTCATGTTACTGTAATGTTTCTGTTTGCTATGCAAACTAATCAGCAACTAACTTATATAGATCATAAGTTCCTCATTAGTGGACACACTCACATGGAATGTAATGTCGATCACGGACTCATTGAGAAGCAAAAAAAATTACAAACTCCCATTTCCCATCCATATAACTGGTACCAACTTATTCGTTCTGTGAGAAAAAAGAAAAAATTTAGCATGGTAGAATTGACCCCTTCAGATTTCTTAAATTTTGCCGATCTTCTTACATCGGATCTGCAACTTCAAAAAAAAAGATAATGAAGGCAATGTATTTAATTGGCACTCAGCCAGGTGGTTTCGAAATACTCGCGAATTTGTAAATGTTTATTTTAAACAGAGTTTTAGGCACGATGTTCATTTCAAGTGTTTAAGTCTTATCCGGAGGGGACATTCAAATACTCAACTAAATGTAACCAATTAATATACCTCTACTTTACTTATTCCAAAAGAAAAGAAAAAAGATATATTGGATCTGTTACCACTAATTTTTTCAACATTTCATGGTTTTTATAGAAATCTCAAGACAAATGACATGCCTGATACTCTTCCTGATGAAGATGATTCGGAAAATTGTGACGAAAATACTTAATATGTGTTTTTTATTTAAGTTTTTAAATTACTTTAATGTTTTGCTGTTTACCTGATATAGGTGCAAATAACATATGTTAATTTAGTTTAGTGGTTGGTTTGGATATTAATTTGCTTAAAACTTTGCTACTCCAAAACACAACTTTAATGTATAAAATTTGCAGACCCGACATAGATGATGAAGATGAAATAGTTATAGAGAACCGACATGTCTCAAAAATACACATTCTACGTAAAATATTATAATGGAAGTGACCCTCATAAAATTCATAAGATTCATTTACAAGTACTAATTTTTGCTTAACATTAAAACTTGATTAGAGAAATTTGTTAAGCAAATTTAACAAAATACAGCCATAGTAGCACGGAATATACACGTCAAAATTATTCCGTAACGTCAAACTTTCGTGTGTGTAAATGTATAAAAAACATGATTATTTTTTAAATTATCGCAATAGTATCTATTTACATTAATAGAAATGTTTGACTTTGGTATAGATTTGACTTAACATAACACGTGTTATATATAAAACGTATAAAATTTTTGCTTATGGTTAGATAGCATTGTAAACCAATTCCTTAGTGACATCTAAGTTCAATTTAGTAACGTATCCAACTAACTCGCTTGGTTAAGCTGGAAACAAATGCTTCACTTCTACTTATAAATTAACATATTGTGATATTATTAACATTCTATCATCCGTTTCAGAAGGAATAAGACCGTATAGTCCAGGAAAATAAATTTTTTTCAGGACATCTGCATAACCAGGGGTTAAGATGGGCCAAGATGGATTGAAATATTTTCAATGAAACAGCTACCAAATAAGCACCAGAGGTCCATGTATCCTTTATTAATGTTCGTAGCCAAACAGTCATGGATATCACGCTAGCAACAGCTAAAATATCGAATAAAATTCAGAACTGGCAGGTATCGAAGGACATCTCTATATCTGACCACCACTGGCTAACCTTAATACGAGACAGGAAAAAAGCCTGATCAAATCACGAAACCCTAGGTGTACGGATGTAAAACTCTATAACCGACTCTTAGAAAATGCTCTTAGGAATGAAAAGACTTTAACTCCAGGAACTAATCCAAAATTGGAAAGGTAAACGATATCTATCCAAAACAAAATAAGCTATGCTTATAAAAAATTCTGTCCAATAGTGAAGGTCCAGGAAAGTCGCAAAACCAACTCTTGGTAGTACATTAAACTGGAACACCTTAGGAAGATAGCAAGAACAGCTTTAGAGCAAAACGCACCAAACTCGAAAAGGATTATGATTCTTATCAGTCGGCATATTAACGAAGAAAAATGAAAACAAAACTTCCAACCTTTGCGAATGTTCTAAAATCCTGATTAAAACACACTTCCATAGTTCCAGCGTCTTAACAGCACCAAACTAGACAGAAAGAAAAATAATACCCTTAATAAACGATTGGAATCTCGCCAGAACAAAGATTAATGAGAAAAATAATAATGGGCTGTATTGTGCTTCAGCCCTTTCAAATCACC
Source organism: Diabrotica balteata (assembly GCA_918026665.1). Taxonomy (NCBI): domain Eukaryota; kingdom Metazoa; phylum Arthropoda; class Insecta; order Coleoptera; family Chrysomelidae; genus Diabrotica; species Diabrotica balteata. The sequence goes on along the minus strand of OU898276.1, from coordinate 67,763,814 downwards.
AGGGCCTGACGCCATATATTCAGCCTTACTACGGTGGGGACTGAATATCCTTTTGCCGATTCTTATAGAAATATTCACAGCCTCTTTGGCTCTGAGATATATTCCTAGAAAGTGGAGAGATGTACCTGTGGTCTTTATATGTGAGAGACTACAAATTGCCCTCCGACTAATAGAAACATGGTGCAAATAACATTCACTTCTATAAATCCTAAGACGACAGAGATAGTCTTCTTTACCAGGACAAAAAGAATCACGGGCTTAATACCCCCAAGGATTCTAAAGTACAGTCTAAATTTTTCTGACGAGGTGAAATACCTTGACATGAAATTAATATGAAACTCACACTTAGATGGTAGAGCTAAAAGACCATAATTGCCTATGAGCAATGTCGACGTATAGTCGGACGAACCTTGGGCCTTTCGCCCAGGGTGATCGCCTGGGTCTACGCTACTGTCATTAAGCCAATGCTAACTTACGGAGCAATTGCTTGGCTACCAAAATTACTACAGGCAACAGCGATTAACAAACTAACCCATATTCAGCGTATGGGTTGCATAAATATAACAGGTGCCAGGATAACAACACAAGCTGCTGCAATGGAGTTGATCATTGGCATCACGCCTCTAGACATACATATGTGTCAAAGAGGTGGCCCTGGGGACAATGATGCTACTACGCTCAGCTGGTGCCAAACTTGATGTATGAATGGGACAATTGAGACTCCTCGTTTCTGGCGGGAGAGCTGGATGCTCTACCTCTGCTGCAGGTAGGCTGTGACTCAATTAAACCACAGTTTGTCTTTGATAAACCCTACAAAATCGAAACAAGACGGTATACAGAGACAAACATGGCAATATCTATTGTATATACACCGATGACTCCAAAATGGAAGAAGGCTCAGGATGCGGGATATACTTCAGATCACTGAACCTAAGAATAAAGTGTGGTATTGGCAAATATACCAGTGTAGTTCAGACAAAAGTGGCTGGTTCTCTATAGCCGCAAAAGAGGTAACCCAAAAAAGTATAGCCAAGAAAATTATAATATTCTGCACAGACAGAAGACAAGTGCTACTAACCTTGAATAGACCACGTGTGAGATCAGGGTTAGTAATGCAGTGTCACGAGTCACTAACTCAAGCTTTGGATGGTAATACCACCATCCTGAGGTGGGTTAACGAATACGATGGGAATAAAGGCAACCGCATTTCTGACTAATTGGGTAGGAAGGCGGTAGGACTAAGACTTTTAGGACCTAGGGATCTTTTTGGTGGATCAACAAAACATGGTTGATTGTTGATCTACAACAATCGCGGAAATTGTCAAAAGTCACTCCCACACGCAAACCGTAAAAAGATGGCAAGAATGTAGACTTGCTAGGGTAACACTAAGTAACCTTAAAAAGTCAGCATCAAGGAAGAATTTAGAATGACCAGGAAAAATCTACGCTTGACAGTTGGTTTTTTAACTGGACATTGTCAACTAAGCAAACATCTCCACACACTGGGGCTAGTAGACACACCTCTATGTAGGAAATGTGAACGAGAAGACCAAACTGTAGAGCATGTCCTATGTGAATGCCCGGAGTTATCGTTGATACGAGAGTATCCGTTCGGCGAGTTCTGATCCACACCTACCCACATAAGGGAGATGTCTCCTGGTGACTTGCTTACCTTCCCAGAAATTACAATGAGCTAAGGACGACAGCTCCCTGGGACAATGCACAATGGATCAATTGTGGCCTAAATGCTGTGTGGTACTTAACTCGCCCTCCCTACTCTACAGATACAGATTATGTGTTAGGGGTATATTATATAGAATTAGTCAGTTTATTTATTTCCGGACTTATTTTAAACGTATGTTTTTTCACCCCCGCGAAGAGGGGCTTTAATTCCCCAAGTAAAATAAATCCTGGGCTCTAGGCCCAAAAGTTAAGTAGAGGTAAGAGTAACATATACCCAAAAATTAACTGAAAGGTTAGTAATTGTTTGACAAATTTTATTCCCAAATATGGGAATTATTTCACAACTAACCAATTGTCAATATTTTGGGAAATCCTTTAAATTTGCTAAATACAGAACAAATGTGGTTTAACTTTAACCTTGAACAACCTTGTTGTTTTTTTATTGGATTCCTGACAAAAATAGTTATCCCTATTATACTATAAAGGTACATATCTAAAAGGATTTAGTCAAACGTATTCTAAATTATTTTGTTTACTTTTACAAACTCACAAATTGAAACACTTTATGTCAGATTTTATCACGCAAAAGCGATAAATTCACGGTCCTATACATTATGTATCAACTTTGCTTTATCGAAACGAAAAAGCAAACCTTCTTAATAAAGTGTTTGCCGAAAATTTTCATATTTTGTTATCGTATTTTATTCTGAGCATTTTCTTTAACATTAACATTAACAGTATGTTACTAACTGTTATTTTGTTGAACGGTATTTTTAAAATATTTTTAAAAAAGTATTTAAGAAATGATTAGTCATTGTAATTTCTTCCAACGAAGTGTCATTATTTTATGGGAGCTGAATTAGAGAAAGTTTAATTAGAAAATAAGTTAAAATGGACTAGATAGTTTTTATTTGCTATTTCAGAATAGGTCAATGTCTTAGATACAGTTTTTGATGCATTATTAGTATTATACTTTATTATAACTGTATCAGCAAGAGTACCACCTAACGTAAGTAATAATTTCACAGTATTATTTACGAATAATACCATACATAAACAAATATTTTATAATCAACAATAGATGATTTTTTTATCATAAAGCGGCTAATTGAAAAATGTCTAGTCATCGAAAAAACGGTAATTACATTAGTATTTCCAATAAAAACTTAATGATTGTAATGTTAATCACTTCATACAATAATACATACCGAAATTATATCAGCATTGTTGTTTAAAATTTTCTGTTTAACAAAAAGATAAATTACTTAGAACGTAGTTTCTTTTAGGTTCTATTAAATTAGAAGTCTATATTGTAGTATTAGAGCCGTAGCATTGTCGTACTAAGTAATTCTAACAATTAGGGGTCTACAAGTTAGATCTAAATAAACGGTTTCCTATTCACCAAGGCATAGGCGGATATAAGGGAGGCGATTGGCGCCCCTCTTAAACTAAGTTATTAGATGTCTTTTAAAGTTAGTTGAAGTTGTATTAGAAACTTTGAAAAAGCAACTTTGGATGTTAACTATTGCGTAGATTTGACTACAGATCTAAAACTTTTGGGGCTGTAATCATCTTTAAAAATGAAGCTATTAATTATGTTTATTTACCATTCTTCAATCATATTTTACATCTTTCAATTGGTAAATTTCAATTTTTAAATCTGTGAGAAATGCGATGAAACGATACAAAAAGAGATTTCTTTTTTTAGAGCCTCGTCAAAACGAATTCCAATTCTTAAGAATATGATGATTTCAGATTGTTAGAGTTGGGGATCAGCTAACAGACGATATAAAAATAAAAAAAGGTGTACAACAGGGATGTATATTGTCCCCATTATTCTTCAATACATATTCAGAGCACATTATGAACCTAGCGCTAAGGGACATAGACGAGGGAATACTTATAAACGGAGAGCGATTGAACAACATAAGATACGCTGATGATACTGTCATATTTGCAGACAGTCTTGAAGGTCTGCAGACACTTGTCTCCAGGGTGGCAGAAGTAAGTAGCAGGTTTGGGCTTGATTTTAACATCAAAAAAACCTAATACATAGTTATAAGCAAAAATAGGATACCACCTGGTCAATTACTAGTTAAACAACAACCTATAACACAAATCACCAACTTTTGTTATCTGGGTGCAAACTTAAATGAACAGTGGGACCAATCGACGGAAATTAAGATAGGGATCGAGAAGGCAAGATCAGCTTTCGTCAAAAAGAAAAAAATCTTTAACAGCTACGACATAAAATTGGAAATAAAAGTATGTTTACTTAAATGCTACATATTTTCCGTTCTTTTATATGGCGTAGAGTCATGGACCTTAACTGAAGCATCACTGAAGAGACTCGAAGCATTTGAGATGTGGTGCTATAGACGCATGTCTATGTAGTATTTGTATTTCCTGGATAGACAGAATTACCAACGAAGAAGTACTACATAAAATGGGTAAAGAGTGCGAACTAGTCGTAACCATAAAACGACGCAAACTAGAATACCTGGCTCATACAATGCGCAATGAACAACGATATGACCTACTTCGGACCATTAGGCCAAGGTAAAGTGCATGGGAAAAAAGGTCCAGGACGGAGAAGAATATCCTGGCTGCATAACCTGCGAAAGTGGTTTAACTTAACTACTACCGGACTTTTCAGGACAGCAGTCAACAAAGTCAGAATAGCCATGTTAGTGTCCGACATCCGTAACGGATAGGTACCATAAGAAGAAGAAGAATATGATAGTACAACAGCTTAGTGGTTTGTGCGAGACGAGATGAGTTGAACCTCACACCAGGGTTTTTTAATTTCCCGAAAAATTCACGAATGCCTTAACACTGTATCTTCATGGACTAAACTATAGACTGCTGCAAAGGCAAAGATATTAAAATCCGGTATATATGAAACTGATTTTTTGGTGACGACTATCTGCTTATCAGTAGGTAGTACTTTCTTGCACTTTGCCATTAAGTCGTTTTTTCATAAATCAAAAACCGATTTAAAAAAAGCACGTAATACGTTTAATGATATTTAGAAGATTTTAAATCGAAAGCGAGAAAAATATAATGAACCGTTTTTAAGTTTATATGATTAAATTTGTTTCATTGCGTATACACTCGGTAGAGAAATAAAACTTTCTTGACTAGCGTGAAAACAGTGAAATAGAGAAAATTCTCCAGGTAAAAATCCTCAAGACTATTTTAGACGATCTATATACATTCCGATAATTGACAACATTATCAAAGATTTGATTTTTTTAACAGGTAATTTACTAAGACTAAAACTTAAATTGGAGCTGAAAGATCAAATAATAGAACAAGTGATGGAGTTTAAATATTAGGGCTTCACATTACCTAGCTACGGAAAGCTCAAAACGAAAGTGGAAGATTAAGGAAATAGAGCAAACGGAGCCGCAAAAGAAATAAAAGGCAGAATTTACAAAACAGTAAGTAACCAAACAAATAATGACATATGCGGCAGAAATACGACCTGACAGATAGGACAAAAAGTGTGTTAGAATCAACAGAGATAAAAAAAACTCGGACGGTGGAACGACAGCTTACTGGAAGCACCATTAAAAACAGACAGAGTCATGTCTACATAAAAAGAACAAGAAGAAAAAGGAGAAGATTAAAGATTTACGATCTAGCTTTCCTGAAGAAACTTTAAAACACAGTATCTCAATTTTATTTCATGATTCATTGGAAAAATCTGACGAAAAATCTGACAAAAAATCAATAGCAAAGACTGTCATATTCTTGATGATAAATATTGTGTTTTTTTAATGAAAATTCAACTTCTGTACATAAAACTTATGAGCAAAAGCAAATTAGCAAAGAGAACAATATGTTTCTTATGATAGTGTAATACTATTTAGCCCAGTCGTCAGAGATACGGAATTACCTCTAAATTATACATGAGGAAGGTAATTAAGTTTTTGATACTGAAATGTTCACCCAATAGTGTTTTTAAATCACTGAAATTTAACTATAATAAAAAATAATTTGAATCGCTCTATAACTATGTATACTATGTTACAAGAAAAAGTAACTTTATTGCTCTTTATAATATTACGTTGTTTTAACCATTGCTTAAAAATGGACTTTTGATACACAAAATAAGCGAACCACTTTTTTGGGAAGCGAATTTCAGAAAAATACTAAACTATATACTTAATTTTAATAGGCCTATATTTTAGCTAACTAAGTTTTTAATAACCAACAAATAAAAAGTCAGATGAATTGTTTTAATCGTACCTTCAAAAAAGTGTTCGCAAATTTTTCCCATGCATACCATTAATTTCAAAGGGCAGCGTCCTGGGATCTTCATTATATATAGAATATATATATATATATATATATATATATATATATATATATATATATATATATATATATATATATATATATATATATACTTCTGATACCAACTTCACATAACGTAACAATTAGCACATTTGAAGATGACACAGTAGCACTTACAAGTCACAAATATATTAACATAGCTACACAACAACTCCAAGACTCTTTGTATGAGCTTGAAAACTGGCTAAAATAATGGAAAATAAAAATAAATGAAAACAAGTCAACCCACGTAACTTTCACTTTACGACGAGAAACACCACCATCAATATATATCAACACTGAGGAAATACCCAGGACTAAAACATCCAAATACCTAGGGCTACACCTGGACCAAACCCTGTGTTGGAAAGAACACATCACCAAAAAAAAAAGAAAACAAATACAACTAAGACAAAAAGAAATCAATTGGTTAATTGGAAAAAACTCTAAGCTGTCAATAAATAATAAAATTCTAATTTATAAAACAGTTATCAAACCGATATGGACATATGGCATAGAGCTGTGTGGGTGCAGTACTAAATCTAATATTGCTATTATGGAAAGATGCCAATCAAAAATCTTAAGAGCAATTTTTGATACACCCTGGTACGTAACCAGCCAAATTATCCATGAGGATCTCAATCTCTCAACAGTGAAAGAAGTATACCAGCAAAAGAAATTACAATACATTCATAAAGTGAACACACACTATAATCCATTAATTTCCACAATACCTCAACATCGAGTTATCAGAAGACTAAAGCAACGTTGGCCAACAGGCCAGTAACATGGACCCGTGATTCTCTAACTGCAGGGGACCACATCACGCCAGAACCAAGGGACAGGACCTAAACTCATCACATTAACTTATAAAATACATTGTTTTATTCTGAATATTAATTTATTAGTTATAATAAAAACAAATTCAAAAGAAAAAAGAAAAAAAACGTAAATGAATGATTAAACGGACACTTAGTACCAAGCAATGAAAAAGACATCAATTTTGGCAATATACAAAAAAAAAGACGGCACATAAGTACACTGATCAAATCGTACAGAAAATTTTTAAGAGACCTACATCATTGGAGAAAGGAAGAATAAATCGGTTTTGATGCAGGAGCATAATGCACTGACAATGAATTTCTGTCTTATTCAGATTACGGATTTACCTCTAAATCATACGAACAAGCAGATTTTGCTGAGAGTGTAAATTTTGTGACATCAAAAAATATGTAGACAGTTTACCACTCCTACCATCCGGCTTCTCCCTAAAATCCCTCTCTCGTTGTAGGGGAGGGGTAGAAACATAAAAAATCAAAAAATCGATTTACCAATATGCTATTGGCAGTAAAAAAATGTTTTAAATAAAAAATGTAGCTGAAATAATTTTGAATAAAAGTATTTATTAGCAGTTTTGATGTAGAATCAACTGTTTTCTCAGAAACAACGCTTGAAGTGACCGGCGATTTTAAAAGACAGTTACGCGTGCGAAATCAATTTTAAATAAAATTGGTATTAATTCGACGGGAAAAATTTTATATCTTTTGATCACAATCGACAAAAATCAAAATACGTTTTAAAAACGAAAAAATCAGCTTTTATATGCACTTTTGGAATTTTGTGGCAACTAAAGTCAGTTTTTATAAAGATGTTTAACACTTTGACTGCGTTACCGGTCCCCTGGGGCCGGTGTTAGATATTATTAAAAATGTACCGGGCTTTGGGGCCGGTAACGCATATAGATTACAATTTGTTACTCAGGTGCGAGACCAGTCCTGCGGGACCGGTGCATATTTGTATATCTGCATGCTTGCTAAAAATGTTATTTCGCGTTAAAAAGATTTTATTTTTAGTAGCTCTAGTGTTCACTTAAACGATCTAGCAGGTGGACATGGTACGTATGTGCACCATAACACTTTTTTATTTAACTTTATTAAATTAACTTTAGATTTGGACATAGATCAGTTGTGCAGTTGAACTGTATTGTATCATTCTATCATAAATTAGTGTCACTAATATTTAAGAAAAAAAAAAGTGGAGATAGCACAATTGTGTTCTAAGGTCTCGATATATAAACGCCACCTTTACATGTTGTTAAACAATCAAACAGACGTTACTTATAAGTACATCGATTTTTTCTTTTCTAATAAGAACGCATAAATCTTACTGTAATTATCGGACACACTGTATATATAGAAATATTTGAAAAAGTGTACATCTAGTAATCATACCATAGGCTTAAGATTTAAGTTAACGGCAAAATTTTTTCATGTATACATCTTCAATATAAACCATTAATTTTTTTACTAAATATTTATAAACTTACGTTGAAAATATTTACTTTTCTTGGTATTTAAATTTTTTTGTGTAATGTAGTTTTCTGTGAAAATAGTTCTCATGAAGGATTAGAGATGAATGAGACATATTTAGATTAAAAATTATAAAACTATTTTCTTGTGGCATGTTACTCACTGAATATTTTTATAGTAGGGAGTAAGTAACCACAATTAATTGTAAGAAAAATCCCATTTTTGTTTTATTTTGACGTTCCGAATTCCAATCCAGAAATAGTCTCAAAAAATTTAAAATTAAATATAAAAACAATTTTGAGATTGGAAATCGAAACGTCAAAATAAAACAAAAAATCTCATTTTTATTACAATTCATTGGGGTTTATTTCCATCTAAAAATTTAAAGTTAAAAATAAATAGTTAAAGATTCATGTATACATCAACTTGTTAATTAATTAACAATTAATTAATTTATATAAGTTTAATATATCAACAAGTGTTCTTATTACGGGTACATTTTTTTTAGTAAACAAGATATGTATTTTTAAATTTGCTCACCCCCTTTATAACTGGAATCAGAAATCGAGTAAGTTAAATCACTAAATTCAATATCAACTGGAGGTTTTTTCGCTATTGTATTTAACTGAGTTAAGGGTTTAAATTTCGGCAACATAACCTCCATTTCACTACCACTGGCCTCACTCATGTTTATTAATCTACTACCGAATGCCGTTTTGACACGAACACGCAACTCAACGATAAATCCTATGGTCTTGGAAACCGAACTGATTTGATGCAGTCGACCAACTAAATAGTTTCTTAGTCCGCGCTACGGCAGTTTATAAATCAACTGGCAAGCTTTAAGGAACGTTTCAGAACTATGTGTAGGGGAGATGATCAATAAATGCCGCGTGCTAGCCGTTGGTAATGGAAGCCCATTCGTTTAGTCGGTTTGTTGACGAAAAAGTGATAGTTGAAGTTCTCTGCCAAAGGTAACGTCTTCTTTCGCGTTACCACCACTCAGGTACTGCCGGTGGTACTTTCGCTGAAATTAATAAAAGTGGTAAAGGCGACGCAACGTGTTTTATTTGACAAAAGAGCGGAAGAAAGGCTATAGGGTGCATTTCAAGAGCTATCAATAATATTTTAGCTTATCAATAATGTATACACACATACTGCCAGAATTCTTGTAACCGTCCTCTAATATTTAAAAAAAATGTACAGACACAATTTTAGCAAATGTGTAGAGTCTAGATTAAATTCGAGATTCTGTTGATCCAATTTTTTTACTTTTACAATTAATCGCTTATTGTGTAAGGGGAACAAGTCAGCAATACTTAGTTTTGAGAAAAATTCAAAATACTAACTAGTTGAGAAACTTGAAAACCTATCAAATTTTATTCTACATTTTATATATAAATGTCTTAGTCTGACATGTGATATGTATGATATGCAAAATAAATGAAAAATACTAACACTAACTAGTTTAGATACTTGAAAACCTTTCAAAATTTATTCTACATAAATAAGATGTAGAAAGTTATTAGTATAGTAGAGTTGTAGAGTAATACAGCAAATTTGGATTTGAAAAGTATAAGACCAAAAGCAGACCAACTTGTTTAATTTATAAAATAAATGAATAAAAGAGCAAATAATGCTCCTGCTCAACACGTGACAATTAATCTTTTAAAAAAAAAATACGTTTATTTTTACAAACAAGACCTAAAATACATCTTAACCCTTAACTAGTCGCGTCACGAAACAACACATTTAGTCACGTGGGGTCAATATTGGGAGGACCCTTTTGTGTTAAAAGCAATAGAAATTAGATTATTTGAATGTGAAACGTTTTATTGACAAACTATATGCTAATGTAAACCTGCCCAATAACGGCCCAGATAAGGAAAATTTGACTTTAGACATAAATATCAAGGAACTGAAATACTAAAAAAAAGGGATTTAAAGTATGTTTGCTAGCTTGATGTTTTCTTTATAAAAATAATTAATAAAAAAATGAAAAATGCGTTTTTATTCGCCAAAAAATTGTTTTCGCTGAAATGCAAAAAACTTTAAGTCCGGCCTGTGTTGATAAATTAGTGGTAATTCCGGCCTAATCTTGATTTAAGTTTGGTCTATATATCAAAAAAATATCTATTTTTTGTTTTAAACTGTAATCGAATTTTTTTTTTATAGCAACAGTCTTTTTTCGTTTATTGCATAAAAGCAAAGAGCTACACATTATTTATCTGTATAATCATCACCCAGTCCTTTGCGTCCACTGCTGAACATAGGCCTCCCTCACTTTCGTCCATTGTGCTCTATCTTGAGCACTTTATGTCTGACCTTTTCCTTCACTCAAACAATCTCTTCTTCCACCTTTCATCACTGATTGGACAACGTGTCCGGCCCAGTTCCATTTCAGTGTGAAAATTAGGGAAATAACATCAATAACTCCTGTTCTTCGTCTTAAGTCTTTATTTTTTACTCGGTCACAAAGCGATATACTCAGCATTGACCTTTCCATTTTCCTCTGAGGTATTTGCAGCATTTTAGAACTTGTAGCTGTCAATGTCAAAGTTTCGGCACCATAGGTCATCACACGCAACACACATTGGTCAAATGTTTTACGTTTTAAATAAATTGGTATATGGCTTTTAAAGATGACTTTAAGTTTTCTATAGGCTGCCCATGCCATTATTTTATGCCTCTTCTTATTCTTTTTCGTAGTTCGCATGTTTGGTTGTCTCTTTTGATCTTTATTTCGTGTCCAAGATATATGTATTTTTCCATCAGCTCTACTTTGTTGTTTCCAATATTGATATTTCCGCTAGGTACTAGGTTTGTCGTGAATTTTGTTTTGGAGATGTTTATTTTAAGACCCACACTGGCACACACTAACTGAAGTTTATGTAGTATTGTACATATCTCCGTGAGGTTATCCGAGAATAAAACTATGTCGTCTGCAAATTTCAAATTTGTTAATATTTTACCGTCAATGTCCAGGCCTTTCTCTTCCCAGTTAAGTTGTTTACAAGCATATTCTAGTCCTGCGGTAAACAGTTTAGGCGATAAGGTATCACCCTGTCGATCTCCTCTGCCGATTGGGATATGATCCGTGTTTTCATGTAGTTTCACCGACATAGCTGCGTTCTTCTATATATTGTAAATTAACCTTGTATATTGGTAGTCAATGCGGCATACTTGTAGTGCTTCCAGGATTTTGTCAAATTCAACCGTGTCAAAGGCTTTATGAAAATCTACAAAAGCCAGAACAAGTGGTCGATTGTATTCGATAGACTTTTCTATTACCGTTTTAATGATCTGTAGGTGATCATTTGTTCCAAATCCGCTACGAACTTCTCCTTGCTCTATTGGCTGGTAGAAATCAAGTTTTTTCTCAACACGATTTGTTATTATTGTTTTAAGGAGTTTGAATAGGTGACTAAGAATATTTAGAGGTCTATAGTTTTCTAATGCATTTGGATTTCCTTTCTTGTACAATATAATTACCTCAGCATTGTGCTATTTGTCGGGTATATTACTGCCCAAAAGGTACATGTTAAAAAGGCTTTTTTATTTTCCTAAGTAGGCAAGTGCCTCCAATTTTGATTGCATCAGCACCTGAAGATTTGTTATTCTTAGCTTTTCTTAGGGCTAGTTTTATTTCGTCCATAGTGATTTCCGGTAGTAGTTTTGATCCTTGGTTGAGAATGCCCTTTTTCCTAGTTAATATTTCTGGTACTTGATCTTCTTTGCTATTTGATTTGGGTTAGCTTGGATTTCTATTTCTAATTTGAGTTAGCTTGGAAAAATGTTATCCTTGGATATTTCGGGTATTGCAAGTGAGAAAAATTTCCCTTATAGACTCAATGATCAGTCAGCTTTAGTTTAATAAAATATATTATTTTTAATTCAGTGCTTTAACATAAATCTTTATTATACAACCTAACAATCACTTTGATAACTTTTAAATACTTCATGTTTATAGGAAAATAAAAATCTAATGTACAAAGTTTATTAAATAATATTCAGTTACATAATATAATAATTGAATTTTAAGAGAGTGATATTATTACACTTCATATACATCAAAAATATTTTTTATATTGCTTAATTTAATTCAATTTAAAAAATAATCGGTTTGACACTACAAATACTAAAAAAATGATGTTTAGTACTTTGAACTGTATTTGATTATATTTATGTGCGTCAGAAATATGCTGAGTGAGAAGAATCATTTTTTTGCTTATATAATAAGCTAAAGAATATATTAAATTGTCGGTATTTTAAACTTGAGTATTTTTTTATCTATAAATTTTATTTTAAATGGATAGATATGATTAATAAATTTGGCTTTAGTCCTATACAATGTTGACTTCTCTAATTTTGGCTTTACAGCCCTCCCTGGATCTTAGCCTTCTCAAGAATGTCTCTGTATCTGTAGAGTAGGGAGGGCGAGTTAAGTTTCACAGCACTTAGGTCACAATTGACCCATTGTGCATCCTCCTAGGGAGCTGTCACCCTTAGCTCATTGTCCATCCTACCATTTCTAGGAAGGTGGACAAGTCACCAGGAGACATCTCACTTATGTGGGCAGGTGTAGGCCAGGACTCGCCGAATGCGTACTCTCGTATTAACGATAACTCTGGGCATTCACATAGGACATGCTCTACAGTTTGTGGCTCTACACATGCCCCAGTGTGTGGAGGTGTTTGCTTAGTTGACAATGACCAGTTAAAAAACCAACTGCCAAACATAGATTTTTCCTGGTCATTCCCAAGTACTTCTTTGATGTTGACTCTTCAAGGTTACTTAGTGTTACCCTGGCAAGTTTACATCCTTTCCCCTCTTCCCATCTTTTTACAGTTTGCGTATGGGAGTGACATTTGACAATTTCCGCGATTGTTGTAGTTGACCAACCAAAAAGATCCCCAGGTCATAAGAGTCTTAGGCCTGCCGCCTTCCTAGATAATTGGCCAGCAATGCGGTTGGCTTTATTCCTATTGTGTCCTTTAACCCACTTAAGGATGATGGTATTACCATCCGAAGCTTGAGTTAGTGACTCGTGACACTCCATTACTAAACCTGATGTGACACGTGGTCTATTCAAGGTTAGTAGCGCTTGTCTGCTATCTGTGCAGATCATTATAGTTTTCCCTGCTATACCTTTTTGGGTTATCTCTTTTGCGGCTATGGAAATACCAGTTAGTTCTTTTTGAACTACACTGGCATTTTTGCCCATACCCCAGTTTATTCTTAGGTTCAGTGATCTGAAGTATATCCCGCATCCTGAGCCTTCTATCATTTTTGAGCCATCGGTGTATATGCAATAGGCATTTGCCACGTTTGTCTCCATATACTGTCTTGTTTAAATTTTGTAGAGTTTGTTGAAGACGAACTTTGGTTCAATTGAGTCGCAGCCTGCCTCTAGTACTGGTAACGCATCCAGCTCTCTCCGCCAGAAACGAGTTCTCAATTGTTCCATTCCTACATCAAGGTTTGCACCAGCTAAGCGGAGTCGCATCATTGTCACTATATGTCTAGAGGCGTGATGCCAATGATCAATTCCATTGCAGCAGTTGGTGTTGTTTTCATGGCACCTGTTATATTTATGCAAGCCATCCGCTGAATATGGTTTAGTTTGTTAATCGCTGTTGCCTGTAGCACTTTTGGTACCCAAGCAATAGCTCCGTAAGTTAGCATTGGCCTAATGACAGCGGTGTAGACCCAGACGATCACCCTGGGCGTGAGGCCCCAGGTGCGTCCAACCGTTCGTCGACACTGTTCATAGGGTATATATGCACTTTTAGCTCTACCATCTAGGTGTGAGTTCCATGTTAACTTCCTGTCGAGGGTAATACCAAGGTACTTCACCTCGTCAGAAAAATTTAGACTGTAGCTTAGAATCCTTGGCTGTATTAAGCCCATGATTCTTCTTTTCCTGGTTAAGAGGACATCTCTGTTTTCTTAGGATTTATAGATAGTGAGTGTTCCTTGCACCATGTTTCTATTAGTGGAAGAGCAACTTGTGGTCTCCCACATAGTGTGTTCTCAAACTTACCGCTTTGCAGGACAGCAATATCGTCTGCATAGGCTATTGTGTAGAAACATGGACATCCCCTCGTAACCATGCCTCTAACAGAAACGTCTTCTACATTTATGCTTATTGCTCTACTAGAGAGCATACTAAATATCCATTTGCTTATGGCCAGGGGAACATTCCTAACGTTGAGTTGTTGGGTGATAGTTGGGAATGTGGTTTTATCAAACGCTCCCTCAATGTCTATGAATATACCTAGGGTGGATTCTTTATTATTCAGCGATCTTTTAATTCTTCCCACTACATGACGCAGTGCAGAATCGGTAGATCTTCCCGAAGTATATGCATGTTGATTTGGGTGAAGTGGGTTATGAACCAGAACTTCATCCCTTATGTACCTCTCGCATAGCCTCTCCATCGTTTTCAACAGAAAGGATGTTAGGCTAATTGGTTGGAAAGCCTTTGGTAGGGTGTAGTATATCCTACCTGGTTTTGGTATGAAGACCACACGTACCTCTCTCCACTTCTTAGGAATATATCTCAGAACCAAAGAGGCTCTGAATATTTCCACGAAATGCGGCAGAAGGATATCCAGTCCCCACCGTAGTAGGGCTGGATATATGCCGTCAGGCCCTGGTGATTTGAAAGGGGTGAAGCACGATATGGCCCATTTTACCTTTTCCTCATTAATCATTGTTCTGGCGAGATGACAGTCGTTGTTGAGGGTATGATTGTTTCTTCCATCCGGTTTGGTGCTGTTGAGATACTAGAACCGGGAAAGTGTGTTTTCATCAGGACCTCAGCACTTTCTCGAAGGTTGGAAGTTTTGTTCCCATCTTCCTTCGTTAGTATGCCGACATGCTGATGTGGGTCCTTTAAGAGCGCTTTTTGTAGCCTGGAAGCCTGCGGGAAATCTTCGATTTCCTCACAGAAGGTTCTCCAAGCAGCCCTTTGTCTTTGTCTGCAGACTTTTTTAAACTCTCTGAGATTTGATTGATAAGAATCCCAATCCCCTTTGAGTTTGGTGCGTTTCGCTCTATTAGAAGCTGTTCTTGCTATCTTTCTAAGGTGTTCCAATTCAGTGCACCACCAAGAATTGGTTTTGCGACTTTTCTGGACCATCCTTATTGGACAGGATTTTTTATAATCATAGCTTATTTTGTTTTGGATAGATACCGTATACCTTTAGAATTCTATATTAGTTCCTGGAGTTGAAGCCTTTTCATTCCGCAGAACATCTTCTAAGAGTCGGTTGTAGAGTTCTATATCCATCCTCCTAGGGTCGCGCGATTTAATAAGGCTTTTTTCCAGACTAATATTATAGGTTAGCCAGCGGTGGTCAGACATAGAAATATTATCCGATACCTGCCAGTTCTGAATCATATTCGATATTTCAGCTGTTGTCAGCGTGATTTCTATGACTGTTTGGCTACGAACATTAATAAAGGTAGGTTCGGTGCCCTTATTTAAGATATACAAATCTTTTATAATAACATAGTCATAAAGGGACTTACCTCGAGCGTTGTTGTCTTTGCTGCCCCAGCCTAAGTGGTGAGAGTTCGAATCGCAACCGATAATAAGTTCTACTTTCTGACTGAGACAATGGTCTACCAGATCTTCCATTTCCCTTGTTGGTGGTAGGGTGGCTGCATCTGAGGGTAGGTAGACTGATGCTAGTATCAACTCTCTATTTTTGTCCATTAAGAATGTCTCTATCTGTTGTCCCTATCCATTACCTTTATTCTGTAACCACATCTTTATCGATGTTATCAAGGAATCTTGTTCTGGGTCTCCTCTTCTTCTCTGACCCAATGGTCTATCAAGGAGCTATTTTCTTCTTCTTTAAGTTCCATATTCTATCGAAGGTTGGAAATCATCATGGCTATGCGGAACTTGTTGACGATATCAAGTTTTTAAGCCACGTTATTCTTCGTCTTGTCACTTTCGCTTTCCTCGAATTTTGCCTTACATAACAAGCTGTAATAATGAGTATCTTTGCCCTATAATGCCTAAGCACTCAAGATTTCTTTTTTTGATAGTAAATATTATTTCAGCTTTATGTCCTATTCTTCTAGTAACTTCTGCTTTTGACAATCTTTGAATCTATTATATTTGTAGGATTTTTCTGTAATACCAAAATTCAAAGGCGGTCAACTTTTTTCTAGTTGGATCATTTTGTTTCATCTACATTAGATGCTGTATCAATAGCAAACAGCCCAATATAATTTACGATATCTAGTTCCTTCTATATTCTATAAAGTTCAACGGTATATCATATTCTCCACACTTCATTGTCAGTCACCGCCACATAGTTTCTTTCGAAACATCCAGACATGGTTTAATTATTTTTTGTTAGAGTCCAGTTCTCTGAACTATATGTAGGACTGAGCGTATTATTCTTTTGTAAAGTTTTGCCTTTGTATTTCTTAATGTATTTTAGGAATTTAAATAGAGGACAAAATAATGGGATTTGTGATTCGGTGCTAATTTTTATATACTTTTATTTGTTGGTGTTTATTATTAAACATTTTTTTTATTTATTATTAAACATTTATTATTAAACACTTTTATTTTGTAGTCGATTTTTTTAGTTCTACATTCACCTCTTGAACAGCATTTTCCATTTTTCCAACAATATATCATCAGCATATCAGTGCAGAAGGATTTGCACTGATTTGTTATATATTGAGCCGGTGGTTGTAATTTGTGATTATGTGTATTACTTTTCCAAAGGCAAATTGAACAGTATAAAGAAGAGGAATTCTCCTGGGTGCAGTCCTTTATTTATTTTAAGAGGTTCAGACAGTTCCCTATGGATTAATTCGTACTCTATACTTAACTTTTTCAAGAGTAAATTTTGTTAAATGCCATATAGAAGCGTAATTCCTATGTGATTAAAACATTCAAAGATATCTTATTTTTTGTATATGGTGCAAATTCCAATATTTCAATCACTGGGGATGGATTTCTGTGTCCTAATTTCTTTTATGAGCTGCTAAAAAATTGTATTAACTTAATAGCATAAAAAATGTATTGAAAAAGGCTTAACATTTGACTGCATGGTTATTATAGATTAATAGTTATTTAAAAATATGAGAACTATGGTATAAATAACCGTTTTAAATTTATTTTATTTTCGAAGTTATAAATAAAGTTGGATTCCGCACAAAAAACACAAGAGGAGAAAACTTATGGAATTTCTTTGACAAGAAAACATGCATGCTATGAATATCTAATTATATAAAAAAAGAAACCTAACATAAAGTAGACATGGGTCGCTTATAAGAGAACTATTAAAAATAAAATGGTCTATTTTATCTTAAACAACAAAAGAATATTTAAAGGCGTAACAAAAATAAAGAAAGTAACAACTGGTAGTGACCATCGTATAGTTAAAGTGAAAATAAATGTCATAATTAAAGAGACAAAAAAAATACCAAGAAGGCGGATAGACGCCTTCAAAGTAAGAACAATGAAGAAGAATTCCGATAGGTCTTAGCTGGTAGGTTCAGTTGAGATCAAAATTTAATGGACCAAATTAACGACATAAAACCTTTTCAAAGCCGGACTACAGGTCGCAAGGAAAACAAAATAACTAACGAAACTTGTAGCGTTTTAAATTTGGTAATATTTAATATCTATATAATAATATAAATTCTGTTTTAAATTTTGTAGTATGCCCCTGAGTTGTTTATCTGTGTTTGTCTTTTATAAAGGAATTTAAAAAACATCAATATATTATGGCATTTTAAGTTAAGATTCTTAATATCAATTGTTGTATACAATCAAATTTCCCAATTCTCTATTACATTGTCAGGTAAAAAAAAATCTAGTTAAAACTAGGACGTTAAAATAATCAATATAATACGTGTTATTGAGTAGAATATTTAAAGGTTATTTGTTGTCGGTTCGGTGTTAGGAACGAGTATCGAGGGGTATTTTGTTTGTTTAGGTTCGTAGGCGCCTGATTCCAAGACGTGAGGGGAATTTGATTTGCATTGAATTTGTGAAGTTTAACGCAGATGGAAGGTAGCAAAGTCATTGAAACGAAAAAGACGTTTGGCGGCTTTGAATCAACAGCCGATTTTTTTTGTGTAATGTCTTAAAACCGGTCAAGGTGATTTTTTTACTCTTTGCAACAATGGAATTTTAGAACAGAGTAGACACCATAAGATTTGTGCAGTATACCGGAAACTGATATGGAAATTTGAAAGCTGTATATAGAGTGTCCCCACCAGCTTTCGTTTATCGTACTGCTTGCTCCTCCACCAAACCTAGTTTGCGTCTTTGATCGTCGTCCCAGTTTATGGAAATGGTTTCCTTTGTTCCTGAAGAGAATTTGTCCAGCTAACTTCAATCCCAGAGATGTAGCAAGTTTTTGTTAAGTGCGAAATAAGTGAAAATAAGGTTACATTCAATATATAAATTTTTCCAAATAAAATAGACATTTTTGTTAATAATTGCTTTCATTAATAATTGAAGAATTTGTAATAAGTAATGAAAATTATATATTATGTTAGAGGTGTAGCTAAAAAATGTCATAATTTGTTCTGTCTTAAAATGTTGTGTTAACATATGACATATTGGCTCTAATCTGTTGTGTAAAAAAAATTTCATTTTATTATTATGTAGAAAAGATATTTATAAAAAGGGTTAAATTTTACGATATTTTTATTTACAATGATATCCTAGATTTTAATAATCTATTTTGGCCACATTAATAAATAACCTAGGAACCATTTGGAAAATTTTTGTAGCAATCTCCTTTGTAAACAGATAAACATGTAAGTTTTTGTTAATTCTTGATTATGTTATATAGTATGCTTTTTGTGCAATCTGTATTTTGATAACTGTTTGTTTGAGACAAAAATAAACGTTTAATTTATTTCTCTGACCTATATTTTTTATTTTAATTTAAAAAAGTCTCTTAACCCCTGTATGTATTCTTGATTTTAGAAAGAAGAATTTTTTTTCTTTTAGCAGGAATTTTTCTCGAAGCGGCGTCCGAAAAGAAAATAGCTAGAGATAAATCTTGTCTGCCATATTTTTTCGTTTTGTTCCAGGAGATTTATGTAAGTATCCCTTTGTTTCATTTTGTAGTTACCCCAATCTGACTCCTTTGGTTCAACTTATCCACAACCCAGCTCTCCAACAAACCAATGAGTGCCGTACGCATCAGTATCCATTATTTTGTTTGCCCTATCTCTATCCCCAGTAGTTTGTGTCCCCAATCTTCTACCCCATTTTCTTACCCTGAGGTAAGCAAAATATATCGTTACAATTTTGGCGCCCAACGTGGGGCCTGTATTAGATTTGCGCCAATTGTACTTTCGTTACAAACTAAGAAAATATTGAAGGAAAAAGAAAACAACTAGCGAAAAATATAGTATATGTAAAACTAAATAAATCGGTTGAGTTTGTCAAAAGTACAAGCTAATTATAGCCGCAAATGTCAAACACGGAACAAAAAATTTTAATATAGCAGTGTCGGCATGTTTTTGTAATGTAAATGCGGTATGCTTCAAATGTAAAAAAAAGCTTTAGAAAGGTACATTTTGTTTATATTATGTCATGAATTCTGCAATTTTTTATTTATATAAAACAAGAATGAGTAAATATTTATTTCTTTTGAGATAAATTGCAGTTCATTATTAGAAATTGTTTTAGCAATTACACTTCGATAAATTAGGGGATAGATTTGGCAATCGTCAAATCAGCAGTTGTCAGATGTTTGCAATTAATCTCGAAAGAGACAAATATTTACCCGTATTGCTTCATATAAATTGAGAATTGCGGAATTCATCAGATAGTTTAATCAAAATGTACTTTCTAAAAGCTTTATCTCTTTATATTTGAAGCATACCACATATGCATTATTAAAACATGCCAACACTGCCAAACCGAAATAGTTTTGACATTTGCGGCTATATTCAGCTTGCACTTTCGGTAAACTCAGCCAATAAATGTGTTCTATCACAATTGACATCAACTGAAACGCCCATTGAATCTCAATCTACAATATCACTTTCGTCTAAACCTCAAAATCTTACAACAGAAGCAGGAAATCCTATTAATAATACCACTAACTTTCAAATAACAACAGAAGATATTCACAACGAAACGACTAAAAATAACAATCCTATTACTTTGAACACTGATGCCTCCCATCAAAAAACAAAGAGACAAATATCTACTGACTCTCCTGAGATACATGAAACGCCACCCGATCCAACAATTTTTACCAAACCCAAAAATACAGTTAAGCGGCCAAAATCATCACAATCTGATATCCTCGAGTCACTTGAATCTATTAAAGGTAAAATCGAATCTAAATACCCGACATTTCCTCTTAAATTTACAGTTCTTTGTGACGCGATATGTAACGCATTAAACTCAAATTATCCTACCCCCATAGTAGAAAATTACACAACCGATATAAGTTCTTTTAAAAAGATACTTCTATTCGCCCACGACCATATTCCTGATCGCAAAATAAAAAATAAACTAACAAGACTTTGAAAAAAGATACAATCCTTAGTTACCGATTCATCCTCGGATATTGAAAGCGATAACTCCCTTTCCCAGGTTGTAAAATAAAATGGATAATACATTTATATTACAGTGGAATCTTAATGGTTATTTTAATAATTTAGAATCCCTTAATCTATTTATAAACGATCTTTCTCCTCTTATAATATGTTTACAGGAAACCCGCCTTAAAAGTAATAACTTTAGTATAAAAAATTATTCCCATTTCCTTAAAAATCGAGACGCAACATATGCTAGTGGAGGTGTTGGTATTTTTGTAAAAAATCACATTCCGACCAAAGAAATTAAGCTACACACTAATCTAGAAGCTGTAGCTGTATCAGTGTCATGCAATATCAACTGCAGACCTATTAACATATGTAACATTTACCTCCCTCATCCAAATGAAAATGTACTTGAAGAATTACATCGCTTAATCAATGATATTCCTGCTCCCAAACTAATACTTGGTGACTTGAATTGTCATAATATTACATGGGGTAGTATAAAAACAGACAAATGTGGTAGACTTCTTCAGAAATTAATAGACAATCAAAATCTAATTTTAATGAATACTGGTAAATCTACTCATTTCAGCTCCCACAATAGTACTTTTTCTGCCATCGATATTTCATTGTGTGATCACACATTAGCTACAAGTTTTTCTTGGAATAGTCTTGATTATCTATATAATAGCGATCATTTTCCTGTAACAATTGAAACCATTTTGCATGATCAACCAAATATACCTGTTTACCAAAAATGGAAATTAAACTCAGCAAACTGGGACTTATATAGAGATCTATTAAATAATTATCTTACGAACTTTATTCTAGAAGATAGCATAGATTCATCTCTTCATCATTTCAACGATACTATAGTAAAATGCGCTAAAATTGCAGTGGGAAAAACAAAACCTTGTAAACGAAAACCAGTACCATGGTGGAGTGAATAAATAGCCTTAGCTATGAAATCTAGCAAACATGCTTTCAATGTTTTAAAAAGACATAAAACAACAGAAAATGTTATCAATTTTAAAAAACTTAGAGCAAAAACTAAATATCTTATTAAGAAAAGTAAAAAAGAAACATGGTCAAATTATGTCTCTACCATAAATTCATCAACACCTATGACTACAATCTGGAATAAAGTTCGTACATTAAAAGGTGAACAAAACTCAATTCATATTAACGCTCTTTATTATAAAAACAAATTAATATCTTCCAAACAAGAAATTAGTAATATTATGTCAGATGTATATAAGAATAATTCAAGCAATGCAAACTTCAATCCCGCATTTTTAGATTTCAAAAATAAACATGAAATGACAGATATATCTATAATAGATAGTGATAATCCACTAAATTTCCCAATCACATATCAAGAATTTGAAGAAGCTCTAGATAAATCAAAAAACACTTCATCGGGTCCTGATAATATACCAATCATATTTATCAAAAACTTGCCGTACATAGGAAAATTAATTCTCTTAGACATTTTCAATCACATTTACCTTATTAAAAATTTCCTTCAATCTGGTCTGATTCAACAATTATTCCCATATTAAAACCTTTCAAATCAAAAACGGACCCCCTTTCCTATAGACCAATTTCTCTTACAAATAATACATGCAAACTACTAGAAAAAATTTTAAATAACAGATTAATGTGGTTTCTTGAAAAAAACCAATTATTAAGCCATATCCAAAGCGGTTTCAGAAAAGGCAGATCAACTCATGATGCCTTAGTAGCTATTGACAATATTATATGTGAGTCCTTTAGAAATAACCAGAAAGTAATTGCCATATTTTTTTATATAAATAAAGCATTTGATACTGCATGGAGATACAACATTTTACAAACCATGTCCAACTGGGGTATCCAGGGAAATTTTCTTGCCTTTGTAAAACATTTCATGAATAATAGGATATTTCAAGTATGTGTAAATGGAATTACCTCTAAAACAGAATGTCTTTAAAACGGTATTCCACAGGGCTCAACCTTAAGCCCCACTTTATTCTTAATAGCAATTAATAATATCGCTCAAGAGATAAAGCTACCTTTGAAAGCAGGTCTGTATGCTGATGACTTAGTTGTATATACTAGTAGCTGCAATATTACACTAGCCTCAAACATTTTGCAATCATTTCTGCATAAACTAGAAGACTGGTCCCAAAAGACTGGTTTTACGTTCTCAGATGATAAATCTCGTTTCATCGTATTCAATAAAAGAAAAACTGATTGCAAAACAACACTTACTCTAAATGGTATCAACCTAGAACAAGTAGAGAGCATTGACTTTCTTGGCCTAAGA
This sequence comes from Diabrotica balteata, assembly GCA_918026665.1. Taxonomy (NCBI): domain Eukaryota; kingdom Metazoa; phylum Arthropoda; class Insecta; order Coleoptera; family Chrysomelidae; genus Diabrotica; species Diabrotica balteata. The sequence continues at coordinate 67,740,618 of OU898276.1, read as the reverse complement.
CTGGACAGTCAGTTAACATGGGCAGAACATATTAAAAAGCTAGTCGTATCCTGCCAATCAAAAATAAATCTCCTTAAAATGCTATCAAACTGATCTTGGGGAGCGGGCACCAAAAATTGCTGCCTATATACCAATCATTAATCCGAAGTAAACTGGATTACGGTGCAATATGCTATTCAACTGCGAGTAATTATATACTTAAAAAACTAGACATTATACAAAACACATGTTTAAGACTAATTCTGGGTGCTTACCGAACTAGTCCTGTTTCAAGTTTTCAGGTTATCCTAAATGAATCTCCCCTATCAATACGAAGACAACACATTTCTTTAAATTATGCCGCGAGATTGTCTTCCAACCCTAATAACACAAACTATCCACTTCTTTATAAAATATATCCACCTACTCATTGCCATCAACAAATTAAATATTCACCCCTTAAAGAACGTCTAACGAGATACGGTTTTGACATGGAGCAGATCACACATTCTTACCCTACACAACGAACTATACCTCCCTGGACTATTAATTTTCCCACTATTGATCTATCCCTCACGGCCTCTCCAAAGAGTACCACAAATCCCATAATCATTAACAAATTATATCAAGAACGGATATTAGAATACACCGGCCATAACAAGATTTTTACCGATGCGTCAAGAACTGAAAACGGATACGCAGCGGCCTTTATTCTAGGAAAGTCTGAATATGCAGTTCGCATCCCTCAATTCTGCAGCATTTTCACGGGAGAAGCAATCGCCATTTTAAAGGCTTTAGACATGTGTAAGAGTCATGCAAGCTCAGATTTTCTTATCATTACTGACTCTTTATCTGTTCTTCAGAGCTTAAGGCAAATATATCCAGTACATGCTATCCTGCAACAAATACAATTAGCACTTTATCACCTACAAAACAAACACGTGAACGTTACATTTCTCTGGGTACCATCACATACAGGTATCGCAGGAAATGAAAAAGTAGATGAATTAGCAAAGAAAGCTGCTACTGACGAGCAAACTGAAATTATGACTACAATTTCATTCAGTGATATCCAGCTCAATATTAAACAGCACTGTGTAAAAAATTGGCAACAAATGTGGAATTCTACCAAGGCTAACCTTAAAAACGTGAAAACTAGGATTGGCACTAAACTACAATTTCCAGAGAACAGAAGGCAACAAGTGATTATAAACCGACTAAGAATTGGACACACAGCGTTAACTCACCAGCATCTCATAACAAAAGAACTACCACCTGAATGTTCCTATTGTGAATGTCCAATAACTATTCAACATGTATTGATTGAATGTCCTCTTTATTTCTACGAAAGAGCCATCAACAACGTACCAGAAGAAGCAAAGAAACTTAAAGATATTTTAAACAGTAATGTATCTAATACAATCAAATTCCTTAAGGACATACGTTTACTACACAAAATTTAAGTTACATTATATGTATCTCTTTGTAATTTGTAATTTATTATGTGTAATTTAATACGCAATTTGTAATTAGTAAATTTGTATCTGTAATAACAACTGTAAAATCTGTAAAACCCGCTAATAACCTTTAATGGTTGATGCGGAAATTCTAAATAAAAAACAAAAAACTTCTGAATCTTCTGCTGTTTATTTCAACGCTTAAGAGTTGGCAATGACTATTATCCCAGTGTTTTATTTTATCATTTGTTTTTATGATTATTTTGATCATAATTTAAGTGTTCATTTTATCCTTTCATATATCTGTAGTATAAAGTAACTTCTGATTCTTGGGCGTATGCATTTCAGTGCCTAAAACTGGAGCCGATTATAGCTAGTTACTTTTGTGAAAAAACCTACTATTTAAATAAATTCCACAGATCTTTAGAGAGTAGCGACATCATCCACTGCGATTGCTTAAAATATTAACTTTTCGACTTGTCATCGTTGGATCTGTATCAATCTAGCTAGAACATTATGTTTGTCTACCCAGCGACATTCATTTAACATTTTATTCTAACGTAAGCGGTATTTTGTACAGTTTAAATAAATAACACTATAAATAAATCTAACCGTGAGTTTAATTTTTTGATCTCAGGTGTTAATTTAAATACTATATAAACGAAAATAAATTGTGTAAGAAATATAAATAATAAAAACATTGGATTTTTTAAGTGTATTCGTGACTATAAAAATATTTGCGAACAATTAGGGCATTTTAATAAAAATCTTAGCAAACAATCGGAGCATTATAATAAAAATATTTACTAACAATTGGCATTACTTGTTTGCTCTTACTCTGGTCAAAAGTATTTATATATTTTTTAAAGACAATTTTTAAAATACCATTTAATGACAGTAAAAGTTAAGGTAGGTTTAGGCTTAGGTTAGGCTTAGGTCTAGTCATAGGGTTTTAAGGTCACGCAAGTGCCCCTAGCATGACTTAACGACTGCTTCCGTAATCAAGATCCATCAATCCACAGTAGATAACAGTTCAAAAAATTTTTTTTTTAAAAATTGGTGTCAGTGTTGGTAATCAACCCCATACCCTCCAGCTTGGTAAGTCAGTACCATAGTCACGGATCTGACTGCCACAAGACAGTAAATATTTACGTTTCTTCGACGACGTTGCTGAAGTATCTGACCATGACGAAGTTGTAGGAACAATAAGAGGAATTAGAAGAGAATTCCAGCAGTTGTAAAAAGATTGTTTTAAAACGATTATATTCGTTAAACAATAATTAACAGATAAAATCAAGAAATATTTGAAGTTTAGTCGGTGTAGCAAGCAATAATAAGAAAAGTTAACGAAGTTTCAGAAATGGTAATGAAAAAAATATTACAAATACTAATTAACCCATTAGCAAGTTTTTTTCTTGAAAATCTTTACTTTTAGGGTTAATTAGATGAAAATATTAATAATTTAATCCAAAAAAATAAGTGTTTCGGTTTCATGGCTTTTTAAAAAAAATACAGGGTGTTACCATATGGTAACGCTGGGCGCTTAAGGAATTTTTAGGATCGTTGAAATAAAAATTTTTAATTTTTTTTAAAATATTTATTTGAGAATATTTTTATCGTCTGGTGTGGTATCCTATAAAACAATTAACACACAAACCAAGGTTGGATTTTTGGGACATTGTTCGTCCGGATGTTGTACATCCTTCACCAGCACATCGCCTTCTACTGCTTGGTGTAACGAAATGATCGATGCGATCAAAACGAAGATCTGGCAAGTTCTGTCTATGTAGACTAGGTCTTCCTGTATATAAGGAAGGACTTCCATATCTTGTGAGAAGAACTTGGACCAATTCTCTCCTAAACGATAGCAATGATATATCTTTTTTATTTTTTTTATATAAATGCCATGAATTATGGACTGCAACATCCAACAACCATGTTACAATTGGCCAGTACCATTTTTTACTGCGAATTGCTACTCGGTAGGTTGAAACACCTTGATCCATCAAGTCGGTACCCCCCATATTTTTATTGTATTCAGCAATACAGTGAGGCCGACTTACTTGAATATGGCGTTTTTCTTCATGAGAAAATCTTTTTACTGTGCCCAATGCTGAACTACCACAACTCGTAGATGCCATTGTGACAACAGAGTTGTCTGTTCTCTGATCTTTCCATTGCACCAGTAAGATACCGCTGTTTTTTCTATTGTATGTTGTGAATAGCCACGATTTCTTTTAGAAAACTCCTTCTTTTTTTTCAAGAGACAGCTAGATGGAATTCTGTTTTCTCTAATTGTTCCAATTGTGCCGTACTCCAAAAATCGTAGGTAACTAAATAAATTAAATTCTGAAAATAGGTTGTCAACGTGTAAATTGTAGTCTAAATCTGAGTGATTTATCTCTTCGAGCATTCGCACCAAAGAGGATGAACACCTTGCCAAAAAGTTTATCGTATTGTTCATTTGAACGTAGATTTCTTCCTTGGTATAGGTCAAAGTTTACCAGATATCCAGTAGAAGTATTTAGCGACCACATTTTATAACCAAAGCGGATTGGTTTATTTCCTATAAATTGTTTACATTGATGGCGGCCATAATACTTTATCATAGACTCGTCATATGATAGATTTTTTGTTGGAACAAAATTTTCAAGACATTTTGTTTTTACTCTGTCAATCAATGGTCGAATTTTCCATGCTTTGTCACTAATATTAGGCTTTGTATTATCTGCGAAATGCAAAAACCTTTGAATTAGCAGAAATCTATTTCGTCTCATTGAATTAGAAACTAACGTGTTCTTTACATTATCATGAGTATCCCAGTACATTCTCTTCGATGGTAATGGATTGTACCCCGATAGCAGGAGAATACCAGAATCTGAATACTTCTCCAGATGTAATGCATGGGTCAGTTTGGTTTACAAATTGTGCATATTGTTGGGATTCTTCCGCTAAGTAGTTTACTGTCTCATCATTAAAAAATATACTGATCAAGACATGATAGATTTTCATACCTAGAATAATCTTCTTCTGGAAACGAAAAACTTGCAGACTGTAAGTCTCCTTGAACCCAAGCACAGTTTTTCATTAATACATATTTTCTTTCATTTTGCCATAGTTGAAACGATGCTCTAGTTTCTCTTTATTACTATAAAAAATTACTGGTTATACCTACTTAAATCTGTCTGCACATTGTCAGTACCGATCCTTTCGTTGCTAGAAAGTTGTATTTCTGCTTGCGCTCGTAGCTGCCTACCTGTAAAAATAAACAATTATAATATGTACGTATATCATTATTTGTACAACTAAGCACCTGTTAGGTTATTTATGAATCCACCTTCATCTTCATTCGCAGAATCCTCGTCTGTATCAGCACCATTTACATCTGGCGGTGTTATAAAAATATTATCGACTTGCTCAGCTAATTTTTTGTCACCGTAAAGCATATCTAGCGCTTCTGCTAACGAAAATACACGACTGAAAAAAAAAATTAAATTATGACTCCGTAAGCGCCCTCCGCAACCATAAGGTAACGGCGTACTTTGACTATTCCTACCAAATTCGCTACATTTAATTGTTGATAAAATACAACAATTTATAATAGGTTCGAGTATAATAAACTTAGTTTTTTTTAAATATGCAAATATAGTTACTAGAAGACTGTCAAAAATTACTTACGCAAAACGGACGTCCATCTTTTTCTATAAACTCAAACCACACTGTCATATAATTATCTCTCGACGGTTGAGATAAGACTAAAATACGAATCCGTTACGTTTTATGGGTGCCTGAAGTATTCCTAGAAACGATAGTTTTCAAAATATGTCGCTGACTAGTTCCATGGGCGTACCGCAGAATTTTTAAAAATCATGTGTTTTACGTTACCATATAGTAACGGTGGGCGCTAATGGGTTAAAATGTTAAGAAAAGACAGTTAAGATTTAATTTCACGTATAGTGCGTCTGTGTGTCCGCTTATACGTATTTTGCCCTAAAAGGGCTTTTTAAAGCAGCTATTCACAGTCGCTCTGTGACTAAGACAGGAAATATTTATTTTCACGTTCAGAGCGACTGTGAATAGCCGCTCTGAAGAACCCTTTTAGGACGAAATACGTATAAGCGGATACATAGACGCACTATACGTAAAATCAAATCTTAACTGTCTTTTCCTTTTATGCCGGTATACTCTTTACGAGTAGGTACTAGAAACCAAGGATACAGGATTTTTGCTTAGTTAAGGAGATATATTGTGCAATTTTAGATTCCCCATATCTTTAATAACCTCTTTTTTAACGTCTGTTTTGCCTTGCATTTTTTATAAGGCACATATTAAAGCAGAAATCTGAATTGGTTTCGAAGAATTAGTTTACGGATTTACTAATTAAAATCTAAAGAAAATAACAAGTTTCTCTAAAAACCAATAAGAAACTAAAAAACATATAAAAAAAAATGATTAGAAATTTGGAAATGTTTCTAGCAAAACCGAAATGTTTTCTAGAGAAAAACAAAGAGTTAAAAATTACGATGGCTAATGGGGTCCAAACAACACTTATATTAAATATTGTGTTTACATGGGATTAAGCTACAATTGATTGTGATAAAAATTCCATTTGAACTAAACTTTAAAAATGATCAGAGACCAAACTGCATGTATCAGCTATCATGGAGCTACTTTGCACATACCATACTTATTTTTAACTTAATAATGTTTTCCATAAGCAAACATTCGGATAAGCTATGGCTTCATTATTATCTGCATTACTAGCAGATATATTCATGAAGGATTACGAACAAAATACTGTACACCAACAAGATAAATACCCCACAGTATGGTGTAAATATGTATGTAGATGATGTGTTTTCAATTTCGTCTCATGGACCAGAAGCATTGAATAAATTCTTGATGGGCACCTGCAATAAATAAGAATCAATCTAATTCACCATGGAAATAGAAAACAACAATTCACTTTATTTTTTCGATATCCTAAGCAAAAAAGAGAATACAGGATAAGTCCCTTAAGTTTACAGAAAACCAATCCACACCAACAGATATTTAAATTACCACTCAAATTAAAACGTTAACTTCAAAAATGGAATTATGAAATAATTATATAGAACCCAAAAAATCGGTTCTAATAAAAAGACAAGGAGAAATAAATCTGCTAACAAGGATTTTAACAAAAAATGACTTCCCATTTTTATAGAATATGGTAAGCACAACATCACCGTAATATTTAGAACAACCAATACAGTCATATATATCCTGTCTGAAAATAAACCTGTTAATATCTTTTTCCCTCAAGAACTTTCCCTTTATTCATTATGCACTAAAACCGATGATCTCCTGTCACCAGTTTACCATAAAAGTTTTTTAACTATGTTTTCTCAAACATTTAATAATAATCCTTGTATGGGCATGTAAGTAATATTTATATATTTAATTTAAATTTTACAAATTGTATTTTTACTTAAGTTTAATTTTGTTCTAATTATTCAATTTTATAATCGTATTTAATAATCAGCCATATATAATATTGGCATAATTGCTATATATTTTGTACCAGACAGTACCCGAATATGGGTTATTATATTTTCAGTATTTAGTTTACCATGTACCGGTAACCTAAAGATGCATCAAATTGTAGTATGCGAAACCGGTCGTTGATGGTAGAATAAATTAATTGTGAGTAAGTCTTATTCTTATTTCTTTTTACCTTTTTGAAATGGACTTACACAGGCAACGTATTCAAAATTTATTATAGATCACTTAAAAGAATGTAACTTTTTTTCTTTGCAGGTTGATAAAAGTACAGACATAATAGATAATGCTAATCTAATGTGTTTTGTAAGATATGATTTTGAAAATACTATTCACACAGAATTTCTATTTTATAAATCTCTGTCAACAAGAACAACGGCTGAAGAAATATTTAATCTTATTGATAGCTACATAAATGACAATGGAATTGAATGGAATAAATATGTGGGACTAAGTAGCGATGGAACACGGACAATGAAAGGCACTCGTATTAGACTTTTTCGAGGATCAAAGCCGTATCACCAGAATGTGTTTGGGTGCATTGTAGCATCCATAGAGGGGTATTCGCTATCAAAAAAATCTGGATGGTATGATGCATCAACTTTTCAAGACTGGTTTTTTAAAGTTGCTTTACCGTGGTCAAAACGGGATAAGAGCACCAAGGTTTTGATTGGGGACAACTTGTCCTTACATCTTAATATTGAGATAATAAGGGCTTGTCAAAGGACAAATATAAGATTTGTATTTCTGCCACCTAATTCTACAGGGCTTACACAACCTCTTGATGTTGGGTTTTTTCGGCCTTTAAAAAGAGCCTGGAAAAAGATCCTTACTGATTTAAAAACTAGTCAGCGTAACTTAAACTCAGTTGAAAAAACCATCTTTCCTCAATTGCTAACAAAACCAATAGACGCGATTGAACCAAACTTTAAAAAAAATCTTCAAAGTTTATTTCGCGCAACTGGAATTTGTCCCTTTGACCCACATGAAGTGCTAAAAAAGATACCAAATGAAAGATTTGCAAAAAGAGTAAGCTCTGAAATTGATAACGCATTATTAAATTTTTTACAACAAAAAAAGAAAGGAGATACCATTAAAAAAGGAAAGAAAAAGTTGCTTAATACTGAACCCGGTCAATCAGTTCAATTTGAAGAATTTGATCAGAATCAGGAGAAAAGTGGGATCGCGGATTCAGAAGCACAAATAGAGATAGAGAAGAAAATTTAGCAGTGGGACTGGAGATGGAGATCAATAACAGTGACGATGATAATGTTGAGAAGACAGATGAATTACATGAAGAAGGGCAGGATGAAATGGTTGAAAATATCGAGTCTGATGAAAGTATCGAAGTAGATGGAAATAATCTAAAAATTGGTACTTTTGTGGTGGTCCAATTTCTTACAAAAAAAACCGTTTAATATTTCATCAGGCTCATAGTAGAAATAATAAACGAAGACAATATGTACTACACCGTAAAATTTTTAAGAAAAAATATAAATGGTTTTGTTTATCCAAACATATCAGACATATCGGACGTCAATTTTGAAGACATTAGAAAAATATTTAAAAAACCTTTCCAAAGTAGAGGAGGATATTTTTCTTTTAAAGAAAATTTAAGTTGTTTTCAGTTATAATTTGTCAAATCGTATGCCGCAGGCAAAGTAGTCCTATAACTTTCCAATTTTGCCCTATTGGGACCGTGCAAGTTCGGAACAGCGACACCTGGTGTCGCAAATCAGCAAAATTTACTGCGCTTTCATGTTAGATCGAGGTTACCGGATAACTGTCAAGGACGTAGCCCCAAAAAAGAATAAGAAGAAACAGTAAGATTGAGGTTATGTCGATATGTTATTAAAAGGTAAACGTTATATGTAGTGTAAATATAAATAAATATATTATTAAATTACAGCATTACTGTTAATATTGATGCAATAATAAAAACTGAATTTGAGAAAGTAAATCACCAAATAACTTTTCAACCAAGCACCGAGTCAAATGGAAAAACTTTAGTAGTGGCAAATGTCAAAAAAAAAAATGGAAGAATTATGTGGAAGAATTAAGAAAAATAAATTACCATAAATAATGCTAATGCATAAATTAGCAGGTTAAGCCCATGATATCATCATATTGGTTTGAACAATTAATTCCTTCCCTGTAAACTTTTGGACAGCGAATATATCGTAATGCATCTTCAGAAAAACTTGAACTTGATGCATTTTTGTAAACTTCAAAAAAATTAAATTTAAACATTAATCTTGATTTTTGGGTTAAAATGAACTCTAAGTGAGTGTTACGAAACTAAAATTTACACTTAAAAGTGAACTTTTATTTATTATTTATTTCAAACTGACTTTAAAATCGGGCGCAAGAATAATGCATAATTTAGGGTATGTTACTTATGCTTTTTTATGATATAAATCCACTTTTCTCTTTGTAGTAATTTGTGCTTCGAAGTTGGAAACGAATAAAACTTAAATTGACAATTTTTTGTTGTATTTTTACAATTTATAACACAGCATTTCCTAAATCCCATTTTCTTCAGTGGCAGAAGGTGTAAATAAAGAAACGAATATGAAATATGACAATTGACAATATGAATTTATGAAATCTATGAAATTTGCAGTAAAAAATGCAAGATTTCTCCGCTACTCGCGCACGATCGTTTCTCGTATCACATCCAAGTACTTGCACGTCGCCAATAGTGAATTTAAAATAGGAGGGCAATGATAAATTTTTCCGGGACAACTTTGCCCACCTTACCTTTACTTTTTTTTCTCGGCTGTGTTAAATATTGTGATAAAAAATGATAAGTACATTCTCTCTTAACATCTCGCTACTTCTCAAAATAATTTTCGTATGTATTTATATGTGCTAAGAAAAGAAAAATTTTAACAAAACTGTGTGATAGGCACTCAAAGATATATTTGACAAAATACCACTGATAGATTTTTGGCTGTCTGCAATAAATATAGGTACCGTTTGGAAGTCAAACCGGACCTGATAATAAAACTAACATATTTTCCTCCAAACGTGAAGTTTTTAGTTAACCAGAAACAACTGCATACTTCTCAATAAAGTATTTGATTTTAATTTTGTTTTATTACATTTTTGTTTGCGTTTGTCATAGTTTCTTAAGACTGATGGCTCATCGCTTATTTGTAATTTCTATTTCATATTTTTCGAATGTAATTTTCCTAAAAGCAACTTTCATCTGTCATTGGAAAAATTGTTTTATATTTTTAAGGAAATGCCGTACCTACTGTAGAGTGTCGAATTGTAAACAAATAAAAGAACTGAATGACGCACTCGATTAACAGCAGACACCCTGAGCAATAAATAACAATAGTTACCAACTCACAATAATGTTATTTATTTTAGTCACAATGAAAATTTCAACATTGTTGTACAAAAAAACGCAAATCGTAATATATCACAATCAAATTATATGATGAATCGATTAAAACAGATTTCACAATTTATTTTTGTCAGAACTAATCCTTTACCTGGACAAATTTGTTTATTGTGGTAGATTTCAACATAAAATATTACAAAAATACCAACATTGTTTGTTATTTTTATGGAAAAAGTATTAATTTGATTTTGTCGCGTAAAAATTCTTTAGTAATGTCAATAATTAGTAGGTACCTATAAATTTGTTTACACACAAACATAGCAATTATTGTAATGGTGATGTTTTTTCCAAAAATTGATAAACATAAATTCACATAAGGTCGATGAAGTTTGTATTATATTATAATATATATATATATATATATATATATATATATATATATATATATATATATATATAAAATATATTATAAAATGTGAGTCAAGTCTGGCTTTAAAAATTTCCTTGATAACCCTGAGTTTTGTTTTAATTATATAAATTTCCACTAGTAGTTAAATTAGTCTGTTATATCATCAGATTCCTAGAAATTAAATCGTGTGGTGAAAAAGTTTTGTAATTCCAACAAATATTAATGGTCTACCTGGATTGCGGTTACATTAGATCTGCCAAATCTTCATGTATAACGTTATTAATATATAACGTGTTATACATATATGAAAATGCCACCATGCAGATAAAGCTGGACGAAAGCACAAAAACTAATCCCATAAGACTATAACGGGGAGTAACACAAGGAGACACCATGTCTCCCAAACTATTTACCCTTTGCTCTAGACTACATTTTTAAGAAACTAGAATGGAACAATAAGGGTATCAACGTCGACGGATCATACATAAACCACTTGAGATTCACAGATGACATAGTTTCAATGAGTGATAATATCCAAGAACTAAATGATATGTTCTTCTTCTTAACGTGCCCTATCAAGTCTCCTTGACGTTGGCGATTAACATGGCGAAACTGTCTCTTTCTCGAGCTATTCTAAATAGTTGCTCAGCTTTCTTTATTCCTGTCCACTCCCTGATATTCTTCAACCAAGAGGCCTGCTTTCTACCAATTCCTCAGCGTCCTTCGATTAATAATATGTTACAATAACTAAATGCAGTTTCAGGAGTTGTAGGCTTAAAAATGAACTACAGCAAAACAAAAATACTGAGCCGAGACCAGACAAATATAACAATACAAAATCACACCATAAAAAATGTTGAACATTATGTATATCTAGGTCATGTTATCAAACTAGGGAAACCAAATCAAGATGCTGAAATTAAAAGACGAACACAACTGGCATGAGGCGCTTTCGGCAAACTAGCACATATCTTGAAAAACACTTTCATTCCTGTAAACTTAAAGAAAAAAGTGTGTAACACATGCATAGTACCAGTTTGTACCTACGGCTTGGAGACAGTAGCCCTTAACAAAAAATCTGCTAAGAAATTAGAAACAACGCAAAGAGCAATATAACGAATCATGCTTGGAACATCACTGAGAGACAAGATTAGAAACACCGAGATAAGACGTAGAACGAAGATTAGGATTATTGTGGAAGAAATTACAAAAATGAAATGGTGCTGGGCAGGTCACGTAGCCCGATATAATGACAACAGGTGGACACGGAGAATTCTAGAATGGATACCAAGGACGATAACAAGAATCATGGAAAGACCTCAAAAAATATTGATAGATGACATAAGAGCAGTGGCAGGTAAACAGTGAATTAGATTGTCGCAAGATAGAGAATGATGGAAGCAATTGGGAGGGACCTACATTCAGGGGTGGATGGAACATGTTTGACAAAGAGAGAGAGCCGTTATAAGTGTAGTTCGGTATGATCTATGTTTAGTTTCTTTATTATATTTATATTTTGTTGCTAAGAATCATGTTGATTCTCTTCAATGTCCCTTTTCATTCTTTGTTTCTGCTTAGTACCTATTGTCTTGCGTTCGACGGTCCTCTCCCTAAAATAATCTTTTTTGTAGAGGATGTTGTATTCTTTTGGAGATTAAAAAGTTGGGGTTTGGGTCTGGCAGGTAGCAAAAATTGTAGAAAATTTTGCTATACTAACACTCTAAGAAATGAAGAGTGGAGATATATAATGGACTAAGTGACAAACATTTGAAATCGATTTTTTCTCCAGTTTTGTGGGATATGTAGCTAGGCTGTTGGCCGTTAGCCTGTATAATGAGCCAAGTAATAAGTGTCTTGAATATCTGCTTAAAAATATTGCTGAAGAATGCGCGCGCTAAGTGAAGCGGTGTTGTTCCGATATAGTGGGCTATGTGTGTGCACTCACTCAGTCGATCTTTTTACATCTGAAATGAATCAGTATTGTTTTGGCGGTTAAAATTTTACTTTATACACTTGAAGATGAATACAACGAAACCAAATAAAAGCAAAAAGGTGAAGGTTCCTGGCAAGGTGAACGAAAAAAGCTGCGAACTGCAGGAGAGGCCTACACAACAAAGCGAAATAAACTTGTGGAGGCTAAAAAGTCTCGACCTGATAATGTAAGCTACATTACAGATTTCTATTTTATTAAAGCATGTATCTTTTACTTAGTTTTCTCAATAACATTACGTAAGACCTAAGGCTCTTGTAATTTTGATGTAAATTCTAGACCACGGTAAAAACAATATTGTTATAGGATTTGTTTACATTTTTATACCTACCTATTATGATAAAAATTAGGGAGCTAATTACAAACATTTTTCAGGTTCTTTGCAAGTGTAATTATAACTGCAAAAAGTTGGAGCATGAACAGAAGTTAAAACTTTTTGGTGACTTTTACAAAATAGCTGATTTAAAAATTCAAAATACTTACCAGATGGGAGTCATCACTCTTCATCCTATAAACCGTAGCCGTAAAAATGTGGATGCAAACGCAAGATATAAGCAGACATCTATATAGCATGCAGTGTTCCAAATGGACAAGGAAGTGTTTTAAGAGTATGTAAAAAGACTTTTCAAGGCCTGTTTGGTATTATCAAATGACGCATTGAAACACGTGTTAAATATCTGAAGACGGGAGAAATAAGTTACACTGAAAAAAGAGGCAACAAAGGTAAAGTAAAAAAATACACCGATGAAGATGTTCAACTGATTGTAGACCTTGTGAACTGCTTGCCCAGAGACGAAACAAGGGCTAAGACTAATAAAGAATATTTAAGCAACGATTTAAACACTAGTAGATTACATCGGTCTTTTATTGAAAAACATCCAGACCAGATCCAGATAACGTATGCCGAAAATATTTTGATAAGATACTTAAACTCAAATTTCCTAAACTCTCTTTTCGTAAGCCTCGCAGTGAAACATGCGATACTTGTGATCTGCTTCATGCGTCGATCAAGACGAATCCAACAAACCTAAATGGAAAACATCGCTTAGAATTACACCATCGTAAAGCTGAGAAGCTTTATTGATTTCGAAAAGGCCTTTGACAAAGTACAACATGAACCACTAAGACAAGTTTTTACATCAATTATATGCAATCTATATTGGAATCAAACAGCAAATGTCAAGGTTGAGGGCAGACTAACAGAAGAAATTCAAATCCGTCGAGGAGTCCGGCAGGGATGTATCTTATCGCCACTTTTATTTAATCTGTATAGTGAAGCCATCTGTGAACAAGCACTCGAGGAAGAAGATCTTGGTCTGATAATAAATGGTGAGACGATCAACAATATAAGGTATGCTGACGATACAGTCCTCCTAACGGAAACGCTATTAGAACTACAACATCTCGTTCAAAGTTTCAATATATACTGTAACAGTTACGGCTTGAAAATTAATTTGAAAAAAAACTAAATTTATGGTAATCACGAAATCAAAGAACATCAGAGCTAATCTTGTTATAGACAATACAACGATTGAGCGTGTGCTATGTTATAAATATCTAGGTGCTTGGATCACAGACGATACTGATCAAACAAAAGAGATTATATGTAGAATATAAATCGCTATATCAGTCTTTAATAGAATGCGCAAACTCTTTTGCAATCGTGATATCAATATAAAGTTACGAATACGAATGCTGCGGTGTTATTTCTTTTCTGCCCTGTTATATGGAGTTGAGACTTGGACACTAAAACAGTTGACCATAAAAAACATCGAAGCTTTCGAGATGTGGTGCTATAGGCGCATTCTCAGTATATCACGGATGGACCGCGTCACTAACACGCAAGTACTCCAAACTTTAGACAAAAGATGCGAAATTCTAAATGAGATAAAAACTAGAAAGATGGAATACTTGGGGCACATTGTGAGAGGTGAAAAGTACGAACTTTTAAGAAACATCATGCAGGGCAAAATTAAGGGCAAAAGAAGTGTGGGAAGAAGAAAAATATCGTGGCTTCGTAATCTACGTGAATGGTTCGGGTGTAGTTCGATTGAACTTTTTAGGCGCGCTACTAACAAAGTCGCAGTGGCCATGATGATTTCCAATATCCGCTAGGAGTGGCACGAGGAGAAGAAAGCTGAGAGGGCAAGAAAAGAAATGGATAATGTATGGAATGTACGTTTAGTATGAACCTTTAACAAGTATTTAGTCTTCCTGCTCTAACACACAGTAAAATGTACTACTCAAGGCAACTGATTGGTTACAACTTTGGTATTCACATCGGAGACAACAATGGCGTTTTTACTTTTTTGTGGTATGAAGGACAAACAGGTAGACAAAACTTTTAGTGATTTGGAGGAATGGAAAGAAGTGAGCGTTTTTAAGAGAGGCATTACTATGGAAAATGTTGCATCGTCCTTATTACCGTTGGAATGTAGCAGCAGGTGGACGGCGGACAAGAAGAAGGACCTTGGCGAAATAATGGGATACTTAAGTGACAAAATTAAGACTTCTTTCAAGAATTGTTACTTTAATACTGAAACACTTTATTTTGCTTTAATTTGTTAATCAGGTCTATTAAATAAACATGATATTTCCTAATTAATAATGACTTATTTACTCTAAGGATACATAAATTTTGTCTTGTTTAGAATAACTTAAGCAATTTCTATTAACTTATCCTTTGGCTCAATGTTAACACATAACCCTTTATATAGAAAACTACCATGTGCACATATTCCGTTATATATTTTTTTAAACTAAGAAAGTATTTTTATCAGTGTGTACGTAACTAAACAATTCAAAAAACCATAAACTTGTGTAATAATGTTTGTACTTTGCAATAAAATACAAGATTATAACATTTTTCTTTTTCCACTGTGTTTACTGAAAAAACTCATTTTTTGTAAAATAATGATTTTGTTGCTTAGCCCGTTATATATTTCCACAAATGAAGGGGTGGCTGCAATAACCAGGTAGCTCCGTATTTTAAAATTTGTGGGAAATCGAAAAAAACCTCCCAAAAATTCAAAATTAGTTTATTTTTTATTAATTTTTTCCTGTGGTGAAAGCATGTAAAGAAAAAGTTTTTACGTAGTTTTTGTAAATATTGTAAATATCATATTTTAATAAAATAAAAAAAAATTGGAGCTGCTTTGCCAAAAATATACAAAAAAAATAGTTTTAGGTTTATTTATATGTTATTTGGATACAAAAAGTAAAGAAACTAAATAAAATGTCCTTATTACATTAATATCAAAATACAAACTAATCAGTGGAATATGAAAACATAAAAAACAGGTAATATTCTTCTTAGGTTACTAGTGTTCATCTTCAGTTTCGGAAGTTTGGCATTCTTCTGGCTCTACAGGAACAAGTTGTTGGTAGTACCACATTTCAGCCTCGCCAACATACTGTCTGGCCAATTCCATGACATTTAATAGCTTATACCTTTTCAACGGCAACGGTGCATTATAAACCTTATTGTGTACTTGTGGAAAAATCGGTACACAAGATTTCTTTAAAAGAACGAAATCCTCAGTCACAAAACCATTCGCTGACTCTGAGCACGTAACAGTCTCTCTATGTGTATCACTAAATTCGATAACTTTATATTTCGATATGGTAAATTTTGCACCAAAACTATTTTTAATATTGCTTTTCTTAAAAAATGGCTCAAGAACTTCTTTATAGTTTAGAATCATATCTTGTTTAACAGTTTTCACAATAAACTTCTTACTGGTATTTGCTATCATGCGACTCCATTCCTCTGGCAGATAAACTCTTTCTTTCTTTCTTTTTTCTTTTTCCACCAGAGCAAACGACCTGTCGCAGGGCAAAAAACTATGCCCAGGTTCGGGATAACGATGTCTTATTCTCTTGAATCTTCCATGCAATAGAAGAGATTGCCAAAAGTGAACAAGAACGGAGTTCTTGTTCTGCGCAGCGCAGTTGTCACTATAAACGTAAAGGGTTGTTACCTGAGGATCAATGTAGTTATTAATAAAATCGTGTAAGCAACTTATCACTTCATTTGGAGATTTCCGACCCGTTATTTCATCGAAAACATAAAAGTAACTCTTCGAAACGCTGCCCTTATGGATACAAAATGGATAAAACCACAATTGGCGCTTGTAGAACACGTCACCAGAAGGAACATGTTGCAGGGGCATGTTTTGTTCAAAATCAAATGACATGACTTCAACTCTGGGATCTTCCTTAGCCAAAGCAGTTTTCTCTGTTAAATCTTTATAGAAAGTATCAGCTTTAGTCAGGTGCACTTTTTTTTCCACCTTCAATGTGTTTTGAGTTTCATCATCTTTGGCACATTTTATTTTATTGTCAAGGATGTCGCAAGTTTTGCAAGTATCTGTTCTAGGGTGGCCAAAGGTTAAATTAAAATTTTCCACAAATACACGCCGATAATATCTGTATGAAACTTTTGGCTTAAACTCTGGTGTGTCTAATAGATTATGCTGTTCTGGTTCATATTTTTTTAAATACAATCTGTGCATAAGCCTTAAATTCAGTTCGGATGAAAGATATCTTCTGTTTAGGTTATCATTTCTGCTATAATGGCTTTTTCTTCTTGGAAAGCTATTTATATGATCCTCAATGGACTTGATAATTTGATCTGGGATTTTATTTGGTCTAGTTTCATGGCGCCCTCGCATGTCTTTCGGACCTACTATCTGTGAAGCCATATGAGTCGCTATTCTCTCCACCCTGCTTTTCGTTATTGCGTGAATGTTCATAAATGCCGTTTTACACACTTTTTTCTCAAATATGCCTCTCTTTATTTTATATAAAAACGTTTGGCCTCTTGGAACTCCACCACCTCCTTTCGGTCGCCTTCTGTCAACGTTTCTCGTCTGTATTAAACCACCTGAAAAAAAGAACAGAAAATCAATATTTCGTAAAAATCATTATTTGCCGTCCGTACCAACAGGTATGGAAGGCTATTGGAATCGTCATTTATTTGTTTAAATATCAAATAAACCTCGGAACCGAAATCTGCATACCCAAGAACCTATGAAACGATATATAACTAATACGTGCTTTCAGGCGCCAATAATTTTATCCTTACCTAAATAGATATCTTGTTGCTCTTTATCACCTATTTCATAAAAAGACGTGAAAATTTTATCAAGAGTTTCTTCGCTTATGCCTTCAAAACATTTGAACCGGCACTGGCATGGACCTCCTCTACTTCGTCTTTCCACTATGTTTCCTTTAACATTAATGTACTCTTCACCTTTAGATCTTCTTAATTTTCTCTGGTTTTGCTTCCACATATTCGGCTCCCTGCTCCTCTTTTTCGATTTTTTATTTTCAACCAGTCCAGACGTAGTGGCAACATTGCTTGCAGCAACTTCGTTTACAGCATTCTCCTCACTTGATTCGGAATCAGGAATGAAATCCGATGACGAATCTTGAAACGGTTCACTTTCACTTGAACTGAGTTCACTTGCCATTTCAAATATAAATAATACTAAATTTTATTCACTACGAATCGTAAGAAAAGTGTGTATCTATGTATAACAACACGTCGATCTGAACTAAACTAAAACACAACGAGCACCTGCGCTTGCCCGACTAAACGAGTAAGTAACTAGTTCACGGCGGCGCATGAGAAAATGAACAGGACCGTATTACAAACTGTTTAGAAATAGAATAATATTAAAATTATTGTATTATTACATAAAATTCAATAGAAACTAAACAAATACATGAAGGAATCAAACTTATTTTTTATATTCCATGCATATTTTTATATCTTTTCTATTATATTATTTTGTCAACAGTTAAGTGCAAGAACCAGGCAGCTCCAGGAGCTGCCCGGTTCTTGCTACAAACCGAAAGCAAGGTAGCTCCAAATATCGTTGCCAGTTATGTGCCGTTATTAAGAGATACCCGTTTGTTGCAGGGAACGATCGGCCGATTTTTGTTAAGAGTAAGTCACTGAAAATCTCATTTTCGTAAAAAAGTGGAGCTGCCTGGTTATTGCAGCCACCCCTTCAAATGCTCTAGGTTCTTTTAATAGAACATCCCACCCAATAAATCTTATACCCACGTCCACGTTCATGACCTCTGAACAATGCGCAGCGTGCAATGGGTGTACTCCATGGTACAATGAATACAAGGTTTTATATTGCGCATGACATTTGACAGCTGGCCCAGGAGTGTGACGTAGTCAAGACCGCTCGAAATGGCTCGAACCCATTATTACAGCTTATCGTACACATGAATTTTGAATATATGGTCAAAAAATGATCGAATTTTTTTTTTAATGGTTTGTTTTGGTTATATTGAATAAAAAATATATTTTCAGTAGTGTAAAACCTTTACTTTTCCTAGGGATTTAGGCGAAATATTTATTTTTGTTTTCATATATATATACTAATAATATAAGCACTCTTTTTGTATACAAATCCGTTAAAATTTAAAAATTTTGTGCATATGAAATACTGTAAAAAGGTAAATTGTAGTAGATTTGCGTGTTCTGATTCACTGTCACTTATTTAAAAGCCATTTTTTCTGAAGTAAAAACAAAATAGATTACAATAAAGCAAAATCTGATTTATAATAAGTATGGTATTTTAGCTTATAAACTATAACTAGTGAACTAATGAATTATACAACACTATTTGTTCTTCTTGCTCTTTATTAACAGCTGTATAGTTCCTTTGTTCTAATTAACATAACCTCACTTTTCAGGGTTTGATGCATATGCTTTTAAGTATTACTAGTCACGGTTGTAAAACTGTCCAAATACATTTTGTTACATATGGTTTGTTATTAAAAAACATCAGAGAATCATTACTGACTTTGTAAAAATAGTACATTGTTTACCGGGTAGGAAAAGCTTAACATTCCTGGACGACTGTGAAGATTGCTAAGTCGAGGCGCAAGCCGAGACTTAGCAACACAGAGTCCAGGAATGTGGCTTTTCCTACTAGGTAAACATACAATTTTGACGCAAATCGTTTAAAATTCGACATCGAGATATTGATTGATTTAAAAAAAACTTGATAATTTTATTCCCAAATAAATGGTGCTTTGAAATTCCTAATAAAATCACTTGGGTTACTATGGAAACGTATTGAGGTTGAATTGTCAAACTTGACAATTATTTATGTAGAACACTAACAACTGTACGGAAATATCATTTCCGTACAGTTGTTAGTGGAATGTCAAAATTTCCTGGCGATTTGCGGAAAATGTATATTTTGCATATTATGGTGTAAAAATTGATGACCAAGATATAGGTTAGGCTCCTCACAATGTATGTTATGTTTGTGAAGCTTTTAGATTTGCAGTGCCTGTGGTATGCAGAAAGCAAAATAATCATGCAAATGATTGTTATTTTTGTACTGTCTGCTATCCGTCCGGTAAGCATGGACCTGAACTACCAGTCCCTGAGTCTCCTGTACATATTAATGACGTTTTAAATACTAGTAAATCAGAATCTCATGAAAGTGGATAGATTAAAAAAAAGAGATGTCACTAATCGGCAGAAGAGTATCGGACGACCGCGCAAAAGATGGAGTGACAACCTTCCATGGAGGTATTAATCCGCAAGTGAACAAGCAGAATTGCTTAAAAGGAGAAGCAAGAAGAAGAAGATTAAAAAAAAAAGAATTTGTTGTCCCCTGTCCATCTATTTGCAAAAACATGTAGTGGGATCAATAGTTTGCTCGGTTTTTTAGGCAAGAAGGGGATTTGGTGTACCGTCATGATATTGGTGGTATAACGAAGAAGTTTGTGATTGACTATAATAAGGATGATTGGAGGCTTTTTATAGACTCTTCAGAGGTAAGTTTGAAAGCTGTACTCTTACACAATGGAAACTTATATGCTTCACTTCCTATTGCTTATTCAATCCATATGAAAGAGATATGAAAATCTTAACAAAATTCTATACAAAATCAGCTATGCAGCTCCCAATTTGATGATCTATGAAGATTTAATAGTTGTTTAAATGCTTCTTGATCAAACAGAAGGAATTTACCAAGTTTTTGTGTTTTATTTGTAAATGACTCAGTAGAGCAAAAAACACTGGTCCACAAAACATAAAATGGCCCATAAAAAATGTTTTTACACCTGGCGAGAGGAATATTTTGTACAACACTTTGGTACATTCAAAAAAAATCCTCCTTTTATCTCTACATATCAATGGATTAGGTCTAATGGAACAGTTTGTGTAGGCTCTGGCTAAAGATGGTGTTTTTGTTTGATCAGATATTCGTAAAATCATGTTCGATTTCACTTTTAAAACCAAGATGACTACTTAGGAAAAAGAAGCTTAGATTGCATTCATAAAAGTTGTAAGCAAGTTTTTAGATAATATGAAAGACCCTAATTACTAACTTATAATTAGATTAAAGCTAATTAATTAGATACTTTAGAGATTTGGGATATCTAATGAGCCTTAAAAATCACTTTTTGCATAACCATCTTGACTTTTTCTCTGAAAATCCCGGCGATGTCAGTAAAAAACAAGGCAAATCATTTTACCAGAATATCAAAGTGATGGAGAAATGATACCAGGGACGTTGGAACACCAACATGGTGGGTAATTACTGTTAGTCACTTCATTGAGAACAACAGAGTGCCTCGCATAGGAGAAAAAGCTACTTGAGAAGTTTTACAGAAGAAAATACAAAAGCGTTGACTCCTGAAACGATTGTACAGACCTATACTAATACAAAATAAGAATTAGATAAAAGGTATTATTTTAATAACGTATCATTTTAATGTATTTTGTTATTTTATTTTTTTTTTCAAATTAATATAATGTAGAACAAACGAGTGTCATATTGTGGGAAAGCTGTGGGTCATACGTAAAATTTAATTTCAGATTCTTTTTAAGCGCCAAAAAATACACAGTATTCATATAAACTTGTACTAAAAGTTTTATAAATACCTTTTTTATTTGCCTGCGTAATGGATCATACAGACTACACTAATTACGTGAAATATAACAGAATATATAAATAGACTATCTATAGAAGCCTTGAGAGAACAAATACTAGATCAAAGAAATACAAAAGAATTGTGGAGTGAAGATATTAGAGTAAAGTTAGGAGAGAACACAATAGCCAAATAACATATGGTTAATGACAAATGCTCTCCTTCAAGCCATCCTGCAAGGAAAAATATTTGGAAGACAAGGTCCAGGAAGAAGAAGAACATCTTGGTTAAAGAACCTCAGAATCTGGTTAAATACAACATGTGTGCAGCTTTTCCGCTCTGTGTAGATAAGATAAAGATTGCCATGATGATCGCCAACATTCGTAACGGATAGGCACATTAAGAAGAAGAATGACAAATGACACAAAAGATCAAAAATACTACACAAGATGCTGTAAAGATGTTAAATTTTTTTAATGAGATATTCACACTTGTCTCATGTTTTATTTTTTGCCTTCAGCAGCTGAGATATAACTAATTTATTAAATGGGCCTTAAAAAATCGTTGGTGGTTCCTCTCCTCTGTTCCTCATTTGCTAATCTCATTTCTTTCATCTTTAAGGTTTTCTTTTTCTTCTTCTATATTAAGTGCCTGATTATAGTATTCGTGCCATCTATTGAATTAATCTTTGCTTGTTGTTAATGGGTCACCACTCGGACTTTTTAATATTTACAAAAAGCTTAACGGTTAAAAATCCAGACTCATTTCATAAGTTTAAAGCCTCGCAGTAACTTGAAATAGTCTAGTGGATTGATACCATATGTTTTTGAGTCACTTGATAGTTTCCAAAAAGCGACTGTTTTAGTTTTTCTGTTCTAAAGCCTACAGTGTAAGTTTCTAAAAAACAATCCAATTGTTTTAGGTGTCCCTTAGTATCTGATTACCCGGGTATACTTGTTGCGTTCTACACATACGATGACCTCAATATAACAATTGGGGTCATCAGAAAGGGAAGAGAAGATATTATGTTCAATCTAGAGCTCGCTGGTTTCTCTCTTTCGCGTTGGGTATGTATATTAAAATAAAAAAAGTGAAAGCCAGAGGAATATATAAAACTCTGTTTTAAAAATAAGTGAAATCAAACATAACTATACATAAATAAACCTACAATTATAACTAAATAAGAGTTTATACAAACTTAAATATGAGTTATTATGTAGCAACGCCAAAAAAAGATAACCATTTAAGGGATAGAACACTGATGGCTCAAACAAAGCGACAACTACCACGTTATTAACAACTAAAATACAAACCTACCATAGTCGCAAACATACTATACATAAAAATAATAAACCCAAATTAATATCATTACAACAAAAACAACCTAATTACGGATACATATGTCAACGTTATAAAAACAAATTAATAGTGGGGTGCATACAAATAATTAATACAATTATTAATACAAACCATACATGTATGGAATACAGTAAATAAAACAAAACAAATGCAAAATGTCCAATTGACAATGTTCAATTACGATCGCAGCACAACTGACATAAAGTTCCAAACAAATATGAAATATATTTACGAAGTAAACGTACTTGAGATATTCAGCAACAAGATAAATGGTATATTGTACCTTACCCAATGAAATAATAACACAAACCGCTATCGCAAAAGACGTCTTCAGCGACGTACAGTAACCACAAAAAGTGGATAATGAACCAGCCTCCACCCAACTACATAAACGACTGTCACGGTTACAAGACCGAAGCGAAGTTTGTGTGGTAGGATGCACAACCCTTAACCCAAACCCACGTGTCTGTCGTTTAAGAGACAAAACTCGACCATATTTTGTAGATGGAATTCGTCTCTTATCTCACACACACGTCTGGTGTTATTTCGCATATGACTGGTCTTGTAAATTAGTTCTTAGAACAGTTGTAGTTTTCGTACAGGTAATCTTGTAATACGGGGAGAATCAAAACTACCACAAAGTATGTTGATATTAAATAAATATTTATACATTGTTTCGAAACTGCAACAATACTTTAGTAATAAGGGTTATGGTGTTTTCAGATCGAGACATTTTTCAGTATTATTTGAAATATTTGGCAGCTGATCCTCTTTTATTATGTTTATCAGATATTTCATTGCCACGTATTCCCCATTTATACCCATAGTCTAACACTGTTAGATTCCACCAACCTGTAGAATTTTTTTCGGCATAGGTTTTGTACTTAAAATTCTAAGAAATAACAAAACAAGCTATTAAATATCATCTGAATGAGCAAAAGTAAAGGTTAAGAAAAACCTGATCGCAAGCAACATTCATGTGTCAGAGACATTAGAAACTGGTGCTGCATAAATTATTATAGCACAGTACTCAGAATAGTGAAAAAGGATCTCTGTACATTAAACAACTAACATGATCGCCAACATATTAAAATTGTATGACATTAAAAAATAAAATCAAATATAATTTGGAAATATTATCTGATCTGATTTATGTGTTGGGCAGTGTATGATAGTAATAATAAAATCAGTTAATTATTGAGTATCTGGTGCATAAACATTTCTACAAATTACCACTTTTATGTTAAAATCTAAGCAAAATATGTTTGCCCATAATTAACACCTATTAAGATATTTTTAAAGTCTCGTAGACAAAATACTGTCAATTATTCAAGTCAATTAAAATTAGTTGCTTATAATTATGGGTAATATATATATTTACTGTCATCTTTGGTTAAATAGTTTTTTCTCTAATTATTTATCATACTTAAAACTTAATGTGGCTGCTGACGTAAATGGGTAAAAAGGGGGGAAGTAAATTTTTACATTAAAAAAATTATAATAAATAGCACATGCTAAAGTATACACAAATTATTATTATCAATAAATCGTATTATTAGCAAATATTATTAGCAAATATTCACCATGAAAGTTTACAAGTTTACACAGTGGCCATAATAGGAAAATAGGTCGGACTAAACTCACCAAATTTATTCAATATGACAGATCTTCAAGAAAATATTACAATTTATTATTGAAACTCATTACCTATTCGTCTACTTTAAGACACCACACGACAGTGGCAAGAGAACAGTACCATACTTGTGTCCAACTTAACCAAACCATGAGAATAATCACTGGAACAATAAAATCAACGCCAGTGAGATGGCTGCCTACTCTGAGCAATATGGCTCCACCAGATCTACGCCGTACAGCAGCATTAGTGAGAGAGTACCAGAAAATTGTAGCCAACGTACAATTACCAATACATCAAGATATCCCAGACATCTCAAAAGAGCAACAACGATTGAGATCTAGAAATCCTCCAATACGATCTGCCCGAAAAATTGGTAATTCCTATGATATACATAGGCAATGGACAACAAGATGGATGCCAACAGTAGAATCGGACTATATTAAGATATCCACCCCAACTCAGGGTTTCATCGGATCAAATCTGCCCCGGTCCATTTGGGCAAGGCTCAATCGTATACGTACCGGACATGGTAAATGTGCTGATTCGCTGTTCAGGTGGGGTCGTGCAGAAATTCCACAGTGCGATTGCGGAGAATCTAGACAGACCATAAGCCATTGTGTTTCAGACTGCTTGAATCGTGCCTACCGTGGAAACCTCCAGGACTTTGCGGAATGTTCCCCAGAAGCAATTGAATGGCTATGTAAATTGGACATTAATATTTAGTGTCATTCATTCTATTTGTACTATTTTTTAGTGTTTGAATAATATAAATAATATATATGTGTATATTATTGTAAATGTATTTGTATATTTATCGTACTGTTAAAGTCCATACGCTAAATAAAAAAAATAATAAAGTACCATACCAAGGAATGCGTTAGTATGGTATACCAAAATAACTTATCCGATTAACAAGAATAAGGATATCTAACTTAAAAGTTAGTCTTAGGATGCGGGAAGCGTACTACCAAAAAAGCAATGAAAACAAAAAAGGGAATAAGTTAAAAGACAAATCATTACAAATAGGGCGTCCTACGGACTCAAAACATAATTCGACTCAAGAAACATCCAAAGAAGAACAAAACTTATTATATGTTGATCCCATTCTTTACATATGGGACAGAAACAGACTATAACGCAGAAAAATGAAAGATTTTTGGGAATATTCAACCTTAAATTAATCCGCAAAACATTTGGAGCTATAAACAACCAAGGGTAGTAGTTCTCTTGTGGCAACAGTTAATAGAACACAACGACTAAATAAGATGGGCTAAATACATAATGCGAATACTATAAAACACGATAGATAAAAAGCCAACCAAAAAAACACCCGCAGAAAGAGAAAATGACAGCGAATTAGATAATTTTTAATAAGTTAGTTGAAGTTGAGACCAAGTTCGGGATATTAAAAATCAGAAACAGTTCAGAAATTGAACATAGATGATGATGATGATGATATTGTTAGTGGTTTTCAATATAAAGAAAGGTTTTAAAGCTACATCCTTGTGAAATTTCACTTTTTAAGTAATATGCATTTGAAGATACGTCGAAAAATTACGTTAAATCGAAACGCAACCTTCTTCGTATAATATGCATTTTGTTACATGCCATTTTTTATTACACGACGTCGTTACATGTAACATTACGTTTCATTATTGTCAAACGGGGTGTGTTAGGGATTATAACCCCTAAATATGAAATGCAAAAAAAGCTTACAATGTATTATATATAATTTAAGTTGTAATGGTTAGTATAAATGTTTAATACTCAAAGAAACAATGAATCTACGTAAACTATATATAGTCGAAATTGAACCTCCGCACGTCGATAAAGACTTAGCATCGTTGGAAAGTGACAAGTATCTAAACTTAAATACCAGCACAGAAATATTTATAAAAAAAATTCTATGATGAACTAGAAGCTGCATACCATTCATACCCAAAAGACTGACATCAAAATTATTTATGGTGATCTCAACGCAAAAATAGGAAAATACCTACCAACTATAGGTAAACACAGCCTTCATGAAGTATCCAACGACAATGGTATCAGACTAATAAATCTAGCAACTTCCCTTAACATGAAGAGAAAGTGGAGATCTCCAGATGGGGTTACAGTAAACATGATTGATCACGTTATTATTGGCTTTAGACATTACTCAGACGTAATAAACGTATGCAGCAGACGAGGGGCAAATGCAGACTCGGATCACTACCTAGTGAAAAGTAGAATATGAGCCAGAATCTCAAATATTAAAAAAGAAAAGGGATCCAAAATTGAAAAATATGAAATAAAAAACTTAGCAGACAACAGCAAAGTGATAAAATACAAAGATTATATAAAAGTAAGGTCAGAAAACAGACAAAAGCACGAGGATATAAACACAGAATGGGAAGCGTGTAAAAACATCATAGAAGACGCGGCCAAAGAGACCCTGGGTCTACAAAAAAAGCTCAAATCAACTAAAGGACAGTGGTTTGATGAAGAGTGTCGTCACATAACAGAGAGGAAAAATAATGCCTATCAACGACAACAACAACGACATATAACACGAAAGGTAGAGCAGGAATATAGAATGCTAAGGAGGTAAAAAGAAAATACATCGCAGAAAGAAAAGAGAACACATGGAAAAAGATTTCCAAGAAATGGAAAAACTAAATAAACCATAAGAAACCAGAAAATTCTACCAAAAACTTAACAGAAGTAAAAAATAATTTATACCAAGAACAATGATATGCAGAGACAAAGAAGGAGATATAGTAACTTAACAGAGTTAAATAAGGTAGTGTCACCAATTAAGGCCAGTGTCTTAATTAGGCCAATAGCAAATATTTTCTTAAATATAGATATTATATAAGAGGTCACCGTAAATCGTTTTCTCAGTTAAAATCGTCCACCGTCCACGCTATTCAGT
This sequence comes from Diabrotica balteata, assembly GCA_918026665.1. Taxonomy (NCBI): domain Eukaryota; kingdom Metazoa; phylum Arthropoda; class Insecta; order Coleoptera; family Chrysomelidae; genus Diabrotica; species Diabrotica balteata. The sequence continues at coordinate 67,713,071 of OU898276.1, read as the reverse complement.
CGGTAGTATCACATAGCAGCGTCAAGTAGACTAAACACTTGTTTGTTACGGTGCCGAAGATCGTTTATAAATTTGAGGTAAGTTATAAAATTACTAAAATGGTACTTAATGAATATATGCCAATTATTTTTTCTTTGTAAAGCGATAGTAAATTAATACTTTTTAAGGAACTGGAATTGTTTTTTCGCTATATTGCTTTTTCTTATTTTTTTATGTTAAATAAAAAAAGTAGACAGTGTCCTAATAAAGCCAATTGACTGACCTTATTACGAGTGGACTGGCCTTATTAAGAGCTGGTGGACTTTACATATATTTCTGTACATAGTGACTTAAAATATTTTTTCTTTGCAGATATGTCCACCTGGAAAAGGGCACAGTGGACCGAAGAGGCCATTGAAGCTGCAATGAATGCCGTATGAGATGGCATGGCTGTTTATAAGGCAGCACTTACATTTAATATTCCTCGGCGTACGTTACATAACCATCTAGCTAGTGGCAGTTCACAAAAACGACTTGGTCGGCGTCCAGTACTTACAAAACTCCAGGAAGAAGAATTGGTTAGACGTATAGGAAGATTGTGTGACGTTGGTATGCCATTAACCCCTAAAATATTACAAAAAAATGTGTATGCTTTTGTAAAAGCTTTTGTAAAGGTGCTAAAAGGGTCCATATTGTTGCACCAGAGCACGGCGAAAATGTAACAATCGTGGAATGTGGCAACGGCATAGGCAACAGTATTCCTCCACTTATCATTATGAAAGGGAAACGAGTTAAGCCAGAATGGTATTATAATCTTCCAACAGAATCAAAAATTATAATGACCAAGAAAGGAAGCATGACAACAGATGCATTTATAGAGTGGTTAGATCACTTGTGTAGATTCAAAAATCCTGGACCAGTCCTTTTAATTTTTGATGGAGCTTCATCCCACTTAGACATTAGAATTGTAGAAGCTGCAATGAAAAAAAATGTAACTCTGCTTTGTCTACCGTCCAACACCACCCACGAGCTTCAACCACTCGATAAAGCAGTTTTCAGAAGTTTTGAGTCGTACTGGGATGAAGAGGTGTTAAATTTTTGGGTGAACCATAAAAATGAAAGAACCATCAACCGAGAAAGAGTTGGGCAAATCTTTACGCCGGCTTGGAAAAAGTCAATGACACAAAAAAATATTTGTTCTGGATTTGAAGCAACTGGGATATGGCTATTCAATCCAAATGCTATTCTGGATGCTGCCTTTGCACCTAGCTGTCTAACACACCGAGAGATTGAACCAATGGCCGAAGATGCTCAAGAAAGTCCTATAACCGGACCAGAAATTGTACCGACTGCCTAAACCAATACACATTTCGAAGAACAGCCATCCTGCAGCAATGGCAGTGGTGTAAACCAAAAAATCTAAAAGCAAAGCATTGTCGAATAGTGAAAAAAGAAAAGTTAAAAAAAAACAGGACTGTATAAAATTTTTCAAACTCAGATGAACATCTCAGATGTAGACAGCGACTCATCTGGGTCTTATACAAGCGATACAGCTTCCAGCGAGGATTATGAGAAGAGTGATGTAGTTTACACAGATAATCATAACAATAATATGGTGGCAAAACTAAGTGAAACAGAGCCATGTGAAGAGCTGAATGCAAGTTTTAATTTCAGTGGTTTGCTGACTACAATGGAGTTGAAAGTATCAACAAAAAAGCGTCGACAAGCCATTAATGCGAAAGCACAAGAAGTTACCAGGGATCTATTTAAAGAACAATCTCATAGCTCAGCCAAACCTAAACCTAATTTAAAAAAAGATCCAAAACCAAATTTAAAAAAAGATCCAAAACCAAATTTAAAAAAAGACTCACGGTACTGCTTCTTGTGTGATGAAGATAGAGTGGCTGACATGCGTAAGTGTGTTCGGTGTAATAAGTACATCCACGAGGAATGTATAGGGTTAACAAAAAAGGATAAGGACATGTTTAAATGTCGTAGATGTGAATAAATGTGCGATATATGTGCTTAATGTATTGACAATTTTTTTTTAATATGAATAAAAGTTTCTTTCACTAAAGTTTGTATTTGTTCTTTAATTCTTAGGTTTAAAATTTATTATTCACCTCAATTTGTGTAAAATATGAAACTGGCCTTATTAAGCTACCAATTCCTAATAAGGCCAAATATTTATTCAATGTTAAAATTTTATATTTCTTTATTTATTTAGTAACTATTTTATCCTGAAATTTGATAGCTAAAATGTTAGGCAATACGTATACAAGAGCTTTCCCCATATTGTTCCTGAATAAAATATTACAGATATTTAAATCTTAAGGTGGCCTTAATGGGCGACTGTACCTTACTACAAAGATGGGCAGAATTATTCAAAGAAAAGTTTGAAAAAACCAAGATCCACTATATGATGGAATTATACTGAATCAAACGGATAACAGAGAAACAACCCCCCTTCAGTAGCTCAAATGCAAGAAGCAGTTACCAGACTAAAAAACAACAAGTTACCTGGATTAAACAACATAAGCGCAGAATTAATAAAGAAAGGCGGAGACTCCCTATTAAATGCGATACACGAACTAATAGTGAACATATGGAATAATAAACAACTGCCACTAGACTGGAATACCGGAGTAATTATTCCTCTACATAAGAAGAGAGATCAGCTTTAATGTAAAAACTACCAGGCAATAACGCTACTAACTATGGCATATAAAATACTGTCAAATATTGTGTATTACTGATTAAGACCATATGCGGAAAATAATTGGGGGATATCAATGTAGTGTCTGCAGGCAGCAGTCCACAATAGATCAGATCTTCGTCTTGAGGCAAATCTTGTAAAAGACTAGAGAATTTAATATAGACACACATTATCTTTTCATTGATTTTGAGAGTGCCTATAATAGCATAAATCGAGAATTTTTGATCCATGCACTGAAAGAGATTAATATTTCAACTCAACTTATTGATATAGTAAAAGAAACACTTACAGAACAAAGCAAAATACAAATTAAAAACGCACTAATAGATACAATCCATGTGAGAACGTGCCTACGACAGGGAGATGCCCTATCCTGTATTCTATTCAACATCACATTAGAGAAAATTTTTAGAGTCTCAAAAGTCAACACCAGATCAACAATAATAACAAAAAGTGTACAAATATTGGCATTTGCAGATGATGTTAATAACATAGCTAGAAGCGAAAGAGAGATAATAGAAACATTTAATGCGATAGAAAGAGCGACACAAAACAGTGGCCTAAACATTAACGAAATAGAAACCAAAGACCTACATGAAGGCCATCAAATCAACAGGCCAAAGATACCTACAGAATCTGACAATGGGAGACTATTTATAAGAAAAATTTTACATATCTAGGTTCACTAGATGCCACAGATAATAATGTCATTAAAAAAGATAAGAGAAGAATATATATCGCTAACAAAACATATAATGGACTAATTAAACATCTAAGATCTAACAAAATCACAAGAAAAATCAAATGCAAAATATACAGAACCCTGATAAAACCGGTCCTTTTATATAGATCAGAGACATGGACACTATCGAAAAGCAATGAGAACCTTTTAGGTACGTTTGAACGAAAAATCATTAGATACATGGTGAAAGAAAATGACATATGGCGCAGAAGATATAATTTTGAACTATACAAAGCATACAATGAACCCGAGGTCATAACATCCATAAAGATCGGAGGATCCACAAAGATCGGACATCTGCGCTGAATGGGCCATGTTGAATGGATGTTGGCGGCTAAAACACCAAAATATATAATGAGGCAAACACCAGTAGGGAGAAGGTCAAAGGGAAGACCCAAACTTAGATACATGGAACAAGTGGAACAAGATCTGACAACACTTAAGATTACCAAATGGAAAAACAAAGCAAGGAACAGAACAGAATGGCGGAAAATTGTAGAACAAGCCAGGACCCAGAAAGAGTTTTCGATACTGATGATGACGATGACAGAAATATTTAGTATCAATAATAAATAATCACATTAGTTGGTATCAATAAAAATTAAAAGGTTTGAATATTGTCTGTAAACGATTTGTTAAACCATGTAAAAAGTTTTTTTTATGTTTTATTTCTAGATGCAGAGTGTGATGCATCAAGTAAAGAAAAACTTATAAAAACACATAGTTTTTGAAGAAAAAGAATCTATCAACTTTGTTGTTCACCAAAATGTAATTTCTTTCATAGTATATTTTAAAAGCAATAATATTAAACATGTAATTTTTTAGGTTTTGCTAATACTGGAAAGAGGAAAAGGTTTTATAAGAAGAAATCAATTCTTTTAAAAATAAAAAACAGTTTTCTAAAAGAAGAGGCTTAACAAAAAAGGAAAAACGACTTGATAAAAAACATGTATTACAGATTAAGACATTACTGGCGACCTAGAAAACAAGAACAAGATTTGAGTTCTTTAACGTGAATAAAATAATTTAAATTTTAGTTTAAACGCTGTGTTTTTTACCTAATTTTTTTAAATAACAAACTAAATTAATTAAAACTATTTTCAGTAGTAATATCCCTAGGACATTGATAACAGACGAGATAATTTCATGACAATCGAAAGCTCGTTCCTTGGTAACAGCACGAAGCCGAAGGCTGAGTGCTATTACCAAGCAACGAGCTTGAGCAATTTGTCATGAAATTATGAGGCATTCATCAATGTCCGAGGGATATTCGGCGGATAATTTTTCGAAAAAAAAAAAAAAATCATAACTCAACATAACGAAACATTTATTTATTAAAAGTACAGTTAGTGAAAGTACAATTATTAAAATTTAAGTTAACATTAGATTCGTTGCTGTTCTCTACTATAGATCTATTACCACGCATAATACAGTCAAAATCGTTTACAACGACACCGGCTATAACGTACAATCGGATATAACAAACAAAATAGTAGGTCCCATAAAATGACATACAAAAAAACGCATTTATATTGCTTATAATGAACAAATCGGTTAGAGCAAACGTATTTCTTGGAACACTAGTAGTTATAATATTGGTTACAGCGTACATCTTAATAAATAAGTTTAATAAAAGTGCTATCCTGTAAAGTTATGAAAATGGACATTGTATTTCTCACAGGTATTACCGATATTTAATACCACGAAATGAGAAGTAAGGATTTATTAATTTATGGTTATAGTACATCCGGACAGGCATCTACTGTCCTTTAGACAGTTAGACCTCCCAAGACGGGTCCATTGTATTACAAAATTTTGTTTATACATATTTCACCATTTGGCCTAAGCCAAGAGTTTCTGAATTTGAATTCAGTTGTGTCTAGCCTTCATTGAAAAAATGTCACGGAAACAATTTACTATTGAGGAACAGTTTGGAATAATTTGTCGAGTCGATTCCGGTGATTCCGCGAGTTGGATTGCCCGGGAATTTAAAACGTCACGCTCGACAATTGCTGGAATAATGAAAAGGCGAGAGAAAATTATTGAGCAATTTAATAAGTGTGAAAAAGGAAAGTGTAATGCTTCCTGGGTTCAACGTTTTCGAGCTCGCCACAATATTGTCCATAGAAAAATTTCAGGTGAGTCAGCAGTTGTTGACAGATCAATTATAAATGACTGGGTTGAAAATGTGTGGCCTACACTTAGGTCCGACTATAGCGATGATGAAATTTTTAATGCTGACGAGATGGGGTTATTTTTTAGACTGACACCTGATCACACGTTAAAGTTTAAAGGCGAGAAATGTTCCGATGGTAAACTCTCAAAAGAGTGTGTTACAGTTCTTGTTGCAGCCAACATGTCCGGTTCCATAAAAAGGAAGCTTTTGGTGATAGGAAAAAGTAAAATGCCGCGCTGTTTTAAAAACGTGAAAAATCTCCCTGTTGATTATGATTTCAATAAAAAAGCCTGTATGACGTCAGCTATTTTTGAAAAAACTTTACTAAAATGAGACAGTGAACTTTTACAACAAAAGAAACACATAATTCTAATTGTCGACAACTGTCCGTCCCCCAGTTGACAGGTTAAAACAAATTAAACTCGTTTTTCTGCCTCCAAATTGTACGTCTGTACTGCAGCCCATGGACCAAGGAGTTATAAGAAGTCTTAAAGCATGCTTTCGGAAAGAATTGGTGTACAAAATCATCGAAAAGAGAGAGAATAACGACGATACGAAAGTCAGTAGTCTTGACGCTGTACTAATGATATCAAAGGCATGGGAAACTGTGCGGAAGGAAACGATCATCAACTGTTTTCGTTTTTCCGGCCCAACTAAAGACTTCCATCAGGAATCGCATACAACGATATTGCACAAACGCAATTTGCAGGATGCCATTTCCCTTTTCAAATCTGACTGCTCTGCAGATGACTATGTACGAGTGGATGACGAAATAAGTACGAGCGAAGAACTCTCAGATATTGACATCGTACTGAGTCACCAAACTAGTGACAAACAAAGTACTGATGAGGCTGATGAAGAATTGGAAGATTTCGGCAAAATCCCTACTGTTGCTGAAGCGTATGCTGCTTGTTCCACCATACGAGAATTTATTCAGACTGCTGAAACTTCCCAGAGTGTAAAAGAATCATTATCGATTGTTTCCACATCAATTGAAAAAATGTTTTTTTCAGAAGTTCAAGGAAGGCGACAAACAAAAATTACAGACTTTTTTCATTAAATATTCAGGTAAAATGTGTTTACATATTTTGTAATACATATATGTATGTATTTTTTTGTCTTTTTAAAATAAATAGTATATGTATGCCTACATTTTTATAATACGAGAAGATTTGGAGAATAATTTATAAGATTTGGAGAATAATAATTTAATAATAAGAATAATTTTTATAAGATTTGGAGAAGCTGTTATATTATGTGTATACTTTATTCACTACTTATACTTATTTCAATACATATTATACATATATGTATGTACATATTTAGATTTGCTTAAGTACAATAAACACATATGTTAAATGTTATGTTTATGTTATTATAACATATAAGTATAGTTAAAGTAACACATTTTTGCGTCATAACCCTAGGTACAACGAACTAACTGTCCCTATTAGTGTAATATCGTTTATAGCAACCTGTTCATTATAACCGATAGAACTGCTTACAGAGAACACTGGCTACAACGTACAAAAAGCATCAGTCCCCTGAAGTTCGTTATAAACGATTTTGACTGTATTTATAATCTTGTTGTGGTGTACTTGATCGAGATTCAAGTATGGTTTTATAGAATTCTGAAATTTTATAAAAACGTGACATTTTGAAATTTATTTGGATGAAGTTGTCAAACTCGATCGTGTTGTCATAGGAATTGAAAATTGCACTGAATGTAATTATCAATCTAATGTTGACATGATTGGGTGAAATTGTTCCACATGACACAAAATGACGAAATTTGAATGGTTGTTAGAACCGTCGAAAAATTATCAGCATAATGTTATATCTTATTTTGAGTTGTTATAAGTTAAAAAAAATGATTTAAAATAAGAAAAGCTCTCATTCTGTTCTATTCTTGCATAATGCATTGGTTTCTATCAACTGGTAAATGTAGTTTAGTAGCTTCAAAATGAAATTATTTGGTGGATCTTCTTCATGTTCTTCTACGGCAATATTGCGAAGAATGGTAGTTGCGACTCCCATGGCTTGTGCATATTCCAATGACACCCGCATACTCATTGAGAGAATAAAAAAGCTACGTTTCGTATCTCTATCTAATTAGCCTTCTTCGGTCCATCTTTGGACATAGGCCTCCCCAATCCTTTTCCATTCTTCTCTGTCTGTCGCTACAGTCATCCATCTAGAGCCCACGTGCTTCTTGATATCATCTGCCCATCTCGTTTGGGGCCTTTCTCTGCTTCGTTTATATTCCCACGTTCTCAAACTTATAAGAATTTTGTTCCATCGGTCTTCTTTATGTCTTATATTGTGTCCGGCAAATCTCCATTTTAATTTTGCATTTTCTTGTCTAACATCCCTCATTTTTGTTTTCTCTCTTATCCACTCGTTTCTTTTCTTATCCATTAGTCTTATGTGCAGCATTTGTCTTTCCATTGCTCTTTGGGTTTTTATGATTTTGTCCATATTTGCTTTTGTAAATGTCCACGTTTGGGAACCATAAGTAAGAACAGGGAGTACGCATTGATTATATACTTTGGTCTTAAGATGATATCTTTTGTTTGTAAGAATGTAGCTTAGTTTGCCAAATGCCGCCCATGCCAGTCTAACTCGTCTATTGATCTCTGCTGTTTGGTTCTCTTTGATAAGTTTTATAGTTTGACCAAGATATATATAATCCTTAACTTGTTCTATTGCATCTTGGCTGATTCTCATCGTGATGTCTTCATCTGTATTTGTTATAGTTTTGGTCTTGCTGTAATTCATATTAAGGCCTATTTTTCCAGCTTCTACGTCCAGTTCTTTCATCATTTCAAATAATTCTTCTTTTTTATCGGTTATCAATACGATGTCATCAGCGTACCTTAGATGGTTCAAGCGTTGTCCACAAATTTTTATACCTTTTTTTTTCCATTCTAATCTTTTAGAAGTATCTTTAAGAGCCTGATTGAAAAGTTTCGGTGATATTGTATCTCCCTGTCTCACGCCTCTACTTATTTGTAATGATTTTGTTCCTTCATATACTTTAATTGTTGTTTTGGCTTCCTTATATATATTGGTTATTAGTTCCGTATATCTGTGCTCAATTCGGCTGTTAATCAAAGAACTTTTCACTGCCCAATGTTCGACAAAGCCTTTTCGAAATCTATGAACGCCATATATAGAGGAATGTGGTATTCATTTGCTCGTTCTATAAGTATTTTCATACTTATCGTTTCCTATATTATCCTAATATTCCCTATATGATCTTTCCACACAATTTCTTGTTCGTATATGTGATTCATTGAAAAGTGTTTCAGCGGGAGTAATGGGCTGCGCTAGGAGTGATTAAAACATTATTATTAGCATATCCGCTGTCCCCTAAAATAACACTTCGAAATTCTCTATTCTCCTACCTTCCTCTGATTCTACTCTTCTTATAAATTACTTGATTATGGGACGAACCAGTTCACCGTGCAACAACATCCATTATCTTTAAACGTGCATCATAAATTGTTTGTAAATTCCGTGAGAAATATCCCTTCCGATTTCTATATCTATCTGCTTCATTTCCACCTGAAGTCATTATACGAACATGAGTGCAGTCGAAGTAACAGTAACATGAGAGAATCTGGCAATAGCATAAAAACCTTCTTTTACTTCCAAACGTTCCATGTATGTTTCTGGAAATTTTATGTATTGTTGTCGTAAAGATGCAATAACCCCAGTGACCTGGGTGGCAATAATACATGCAGAAGTATTGCTTATTCCAGCAAAGTCTCCACATGTGAATAAAAAGTTACCTGTAGCATAAAAATTCAAGGTGAGAAGCAATTTTGTTTCTGGTCTTATAGCTTGATTGCGATCTGTTAAAGTATTGTGGCACATGCTTTTTTTGTAACCCGAAGAAATTGAAAAATTCTAACTCATCAAATTCCACAAAGTGATTTGGCCTAAAAATTATTTTTTTTTAATTCAAACCTTTCCAATTCTCATTTTTTTTCCATCAAACTTACCAAACTTCGAATAAGTTCGGTTGTCGATATACTATGACTTTCCTTTCGTCCTCATCGAAATTAAAGACATTTAAATCTGCTGGATTCATGTCGAAAATAATAATTAAAATTAAAAAATAACAAATAATATCATCGATAACCTTATTAGCTCATCAATCTGTCAAGGAATTTGACATACACTGCTGACCAATGGAAGATCAGAATAACTTTATCTCTAGTATATTCGCCCTAGCTGATATGGACACAGAATAAATAACAATCAAAATGCCCACTCTCAGATGCTGCCTTTGAAGTTTGTCAGCACGCGATTGCCATATTCTAAACGGAAACATAGACTCGAATTGACAAATTTGTGACAAGCTAAGACAGAACTGTAATTTAAATTTTTAGAGATTAATAATTTAGTGCATTTGAAATAAATTAATCTATTCTTTAACTAAAAATACGAATAAAATGGTGGGTATTATGTCTATAGTTGCCGTAAATAAATTAAACGGGGTTAATTTTTCTATGCACACCAGATAAAATGTCACTCAACAGCGCTGGTTCTGTTTAAAACATGGCTGATTCCGTCTGCGCGAACGAGATGCGCGTACTTATTTTTTCAAGCAGAGTGGGCTTTCTGATTGTTTATTATATTGCGACATGAAAAAGTTATTCATTAGTTTATAGTGAGCATACCTAAGCTTATTCTGAACTTGTAGTACACAATTTTTTGTTATTATACTGTGTGCGGCTTATACTAGGTATATACTTGAATTGTAGGACCGGTCCTTACAGTTAGATATCTCGGTTTGTCCATGTTCAATAGAAAAAAATATTTTTGAAACCTCATACAAATTTTAAGCCATCTTACTGTATGAAGTAAGTACTGGCAAAGCTGCAGTTCTGCTTATCGTTCTCGTAAAGCTATACAACTTTTATTACGGTTCTTTTCTTATTACGGGTATGATTGGTTGCCTACTATTAAGTAAGATATGTTGTTTTAAAGAAGAATGAATTTATTAAAGAAGCTATGATTTATATTTTATGTTACAAATGTGGCAAATTTAACGATAATTAAACAATTATTATTAAAAAGTAACTTAAAATAGTGTTCAGCGTTTTTTGTGACGCCTGTATCAGACACTTAATTTAAAAGTAATCACATCACCAAAGTTGAGCTAACTTAAGTTCTATATTAAATTTAAAAATTCTTAAAGGTTCTAGGCCTGTTAGTATATAAATTAAATCACTTGATATGGATTTCGCAATAACTGATATTTTGATGCTGGAACTCCGCTACACAGCAAAATTATTGGAAATTATATGCTAACATCTTTTTCTTATTCTGTAAATTTCTAATATTTCCAACTAACATGTGGTAGGTTTAGAATAACTGGACATTTCGATTTTTAAAATGTTTACATTTAAAAACTCATAAAATTAGCGCAAATGAAGTTAAAAGATAACATCCCCTTTGGTTTTGGTTGTGGTATATCAGAAATACCAGATATAGATACCAAAAATAGATTTGTAATAATGTTTGTCAAAGTAAAAAATTAATTATATAACAAAACATATCCTCTGAAATTACGTATTGTTTTATATTGTTGAAATTTGTTTGTAAGGGTAAGAATTTTGGACCGTATACTGAAACATATCAGATGTGTATCCCTTGTGAGTTACGTGAAATGTCGTGTAAATAACATGTTACCAATGTATGGTAAGGGCAATAAAAAGCACAAAATGACAACATATAAATAACTTAATATAAAAAATTATTATACTTATATCACTTGACGAGAGTTTCACGATATTTAAAGCTAATATTTCAAGATAAAAAATGCGAAAGAAGGAGCTAGAAGAGAACAGAGCTCGACAACCCCAACATATTTCGACAAAGGCCAAAAAATAAGACCAAATTGTTAAACCTAAGTTGAATAAGTTCATTATTATACTATTGTTAGGTTAGGTTCAATCATCGAGCAAAAAGACAGAAGAGGGAACGTAAAGGTAGTGGGGGCAAAAATATTGTTAGACGGGAAGTGCCATTTTGAGAAGCCACATTAAACAAGGAAAGAGAGTCTCTTCTTTTTCTTCTTCTTGTTCTTTTTTGGGCTATGTCCTAAAAAGAGAGTCTCTTTCCTTGTTTAAGAAATCAAATTTAGTTGGGTTATGTTATTGTCTGTCCTGTCACATGAAATCTTATTCATATAAGTTTTTTAACAATTGTGTCACATTTTAGACTATTTTCGTTAATATTTTATTAAAACTTTCTCGTCTGAGAAACATTCTAAAAAATATTTTATAGCGACCGTTGTTGGAAAATTTAAATTTGGCGCCTTTGCATTTCCGGATATGTCCGCCATATTAAGAGGCCGTTTTTATGAATTTCGGTCTCCTTTTTATAACGATTAGATATCTTTTTTTGTCTTTTTGCTCGATGGCTTACTTTCAATATAAGTAAGCGCTTAACTATTCTACCTCTTGACCTTAGAGGTCTATTCTGGCTACTCTATTAGTAAACATGTACATAGACAGTGAGATTATGTATTGTTGTATGTACCTATGTACCTAAACATAACTTTATTCAAACGAAAACTTGTACTAGTACTAGGTACTTTAACAGAATGACAACTATAAACTTCAAAAATTCAATTACAACTAACTGTCACTGTCACTGGCACTGGCAATGTGGAGAAAATTTAAAATGAATTATCATCTCCGGCTTTTCATTAGCTAATTTCTTTTATAGGATATAAAAGAAATAAGTTCAAGTTGCAATTTATATAAAAGAAAATCTAATGTATGCTTTTCTTAACCTAAATGAATATGATGTAGAGCAAAGTTCAAAGTTTTGTGCAATTTATATACCTTAAATAGCTGTAAAAGTACTCCAGAGATAAAAGCTTCAAGGTAACAAAACAAGAAAAAGGCCTCGTAAAAGATTAATAGACGACAAAGAGAGAAATCTTAAAACCATGAACATCTGGCAGTGGCGAAGGAAAGAATCCGAAAGAGCAGAATGGAAGAACATTGTTAAGCAGACCAAGACTCGCAAAGGATTGTAGCGCCATTAGAAGAAGAAGAAGATGTACCTTTAATAAAATTCAATACTTTAACTCTATACAGATCTGATAAGGATAACTTTGACTTATTTTTGGTGAAAGTTGAGAATATCATAGAATTCTTGCTTAGTAAAGCAAGGATGACAAATTTTCTAAAAATATCTACAGAGTGTAGATATTTGAATAGTTATGTAGTTTAAGTTTAGTTTAGTTAAAGATCTTTAACTTTCCCACGTACATTGTGTCTATCGTACTTTGACTACAGAGTGTCAATTTCTTCGCATCTTTCTATTGCTTCTTTTTCTTTCGCTTCTCTGATTTTTGTTCTTATTAATATATTTATGGTTTTATATTTGTCTGGGTCATTTTTGGCTTCTCTTCTCTCGTCCATTAGTTTTAGGATCTTATCTGTCATCCATGGCAGATGTCATTAATTTATCTCTCTTTAAGTGTTTATCCTTCATATGTTACATTATTTCTGTAATATGTTTGAGCGTTTGTTCTTCGTTCGATTCGTCGCTAATTGTAGTCACTTGCCCGTTTACGTGGCTTGCACTCTCATCCTCATTTCAAAGTCTTTCAGCATAAGTAGGACGTATAATTGCGCTTTACTTTTCTACACTGTTTTGAGTTTGACTCGAAATACTCTTACCAGTGGAACATGATCTGTCTCCAAGACTGCTTCAGGATGTTAAGCTGTTTCGTAATCTTTTAGTCACTAAAATGTAGTCTATTTGATTCCTAATAATTCTCCTGGGCCTGTCTTGAGAGAATTTCAACGTGTACAGTTTGTGAGGTCGAAATTGAAAGAATGTGCTGATGACAACTAGTTCTGAGTCTTCTGCAAATTTTTCTAGGAGATCTCCTCTCTTGTTTCTAACTCCATGTACTCCAATGTACTGTGTCTTATCTTCATCTCCAATCTTTGTAATAAAATCGTCCATAACGATAAAAACTTTTTGTCGAGGAATTTTCTGTGTGATACTATTGATAATCTGATAGAACTCAATTGCTTCTTTCTCTTCTTTCTCTACAGTGAGAGCATAGACTTGGATAATGTTTATATTAATAAGGATGGCTTCTACTTGTAGTAACATCTCTCTCTCTCTCTCTCTCTCTCTCTCTCTCTCTCTCTGATATTGGTGTAAAGTTAGTAATGCATTTGGTAACCTTAGGTGATACGATTATTCCGACTCCATATTCATATGATCCATCACTTTTTCCCGAGTAATATACCTTGTGATCTTCTATTTGTATTTCTTCAAAATATGGCCATCTCATTTCTACTATTCCCATAATTTCAATATGCATTCTCTTCGTCTCCTGTATTGCATTGTGGATTTTTTCTGCTTTGTATGAAGTTTTGACATTTCATGTGCAGATCTTAATATTCTTTCTACACTTTAATTTATCATCTTTTGATAAACTTAAAACTATCCTCTCAGGAGACCCGATTGACTAGGGCCGGGCGTATCGCTGTGGATTTTTAATGGAATGTTTGCCCTACTTGTGCTTCCCCATCCTTATGCCGTTAATCAAATCTCTGGTTCATCTGCCTTCAAGGCCGATTTCACAACTTCAGGACAAAAGAGTGCCCTACCACTTACCAACTCATCTGCCCGAAGCTGTTGGTCAGTGGGGGATTGACTGGGAAATGACTCGTCACAATCAATGACTCGCAACACTGAAGAGTATGAGGTGGAAGGAAATATAGTGACCCGTATACCCTTGGAAACCTAATAGCCATTCATGGTCGAAAGAAACAAGAGTTAGCCAAGAGAGGCAGATAGGAAAGATTAAAGACATATCACTCAAGACAAGTTAAAAAAGAGTAATTTGTGAAAGTCCTTATAATGAGCCAGATACGTTTCATAAGCGTATGAGTATTTATGCACTTTGTGTTCCCGCTTATAGCTCGGGGTGTTGACTACAGACTGTATGGCTCGTTCAGCATGCTATAGCATGGAGGAAATGATGTGCGTCATTTTTACAACTAAGACACTCCAACTCCATGGGCTGACCCATATATACTATTACCAACTGCTAAATATTTCTTTGATTCCATCGTTGTTACCAATGTTACACTTCTTGAAAATAACTTTATTCAAACGCTAACTTGTTTACAATATTTTAACATAATGACAACTATAAATCTCAAAAACCCAATTACAAATGTTTACTTCAAAAATTCTTCTTTTTTGTCAATGAACTTTTTATATATGGAATAAGACGGAACTACCGTAAAAGTATATTTATAGTATATAGTGTATAGCAGTATAATTATAGTATAGGTACTTCTATTATTCTGTAAAATATTTTTTTAATAAAAAGCAGTTTAGACCTTTTAGCCTAATATAATTTGCCACGATGCCGTTTTTATTGAGGTTTAACAAATATTTTCCTTTAATTAAAGACTTTATCTCGGCTTTATCTGCTAACGCACGTCGTTTTCCTTATAATACCTTAATACAATCTAATGAAAAGTGACCAATAAAACTATTTTAAGGCACAGATCTGAATAAATTACTTCTAAAGTTCTATATAAGCAAAGAAAGCTGGGTTTCCAACAGTGCGTAAAAAAGTTTAGCGAAGATTTTTTGGTTGCTTTTGTAAAATGAAATTTTCTTTTTCGATTTGTTTTCAACTAGTATTATTGTTGGCTTTTATATGTTTAATAGGTAAGATTATAACTTTTAATTTCTAATAATTTATTCTGCTTTTTAATGGAGTGTCTTGATTTTAAGTAATAAGACAGTTCTAATTTTTTGACCTTTTGTGATAGTTTATGATTGCATTTGAGATTAATAAGTTACATAATATGTAGACTATGACACTGGTCTTATAATAAACTTTTATGTTGTGGGTCAGCTCCAACGAACCAGTTGAATCCCATTTGAAACTCTCCGTTCTTATGATCCCTTTGCTAATAAAGTCTCACATAATCACAGTCGTTAACATCTTAGCAGATGTGTTGTGGTTAGATTGATTAATAATATTTATCCACTCTTATATTATGTACTACCTCAGCATACTGTTTGTTGAGAAGGTTTTTCGTAATATCTGCTCATCGCTGTGTAGATCTGCCGAGTTGGCGTTGACTCTGAGGCCTTTCTTGGACCACAAATACTTCGACCAATACTGGATATAACCAAAACAACTTTAAAATTATAGAGTAAACTATACTAGATAGACGTTGATTGGGTTTAATTTCATTTCGAGCCGAGATATTCTTGGGGCGTCTGTCCATTGAATTCGAAGCAGCCGTCTCCATATCTACATTTTAAAAGCGTCTATGCGTCGCCTAACTGATTCTGTGACTGTTCATGTCTCGCATACGTGGTAAAATAAAAAAAGGTTAGAGCTAAAATAAGTTTCTTTTTTGTCATGGTAATGTGACAGTCACATCACATCCCGTTTAGTTCAGTCTTGGCTGCGCTTACTAGTTGTATGCGTCTTCAAATTTCGGATTCACAACTGCCTGTATTAGAGCTCCAAGATATATCATAGAGGAGACTACCCTGAAAAGTGTTGTTGGAAAGTGTTGTTGGCGATCAATAACCATGATTTTGGTTTGGTTGTAGTTAATCATGTGTCCAAACTTAGGACTTTCTACCTCGAAATGTTTTAAAAATAAGTAATTTCTCCTGGAGAAGTGGCTACAAGTGTTGTATCGTCTGGAAAACGCGAGTTAGATATCTTTCTTCTTCTTAGAGTGCCATATCCCTACGGAGCATCGGCGACTACCATGCTTATAATATTGTAATACTGATCTCGGTCTTGCGCTACGTGTAGCAATTGGTCCGCTGTCAAACCTGTCCACTGCCGCAAATTCCTCAACCAAGAGAGTTTCTTCCGTCCTATTCATTTCTTTCCTTCGAAGGAACTCATATCTTGGTCCTCTGATTTTAAATGTCCAAGATATTCTAGTTTACGCCTCTTAATAATATTTAATAGAGTTCGTTGATGTCCCATTCTTCGAAGAATTTCTTCGTTTCTGGTTCTGCTAGTCCATGGAATTTTTAGTATCCTTCGATACAACCACATCTCAAACGCCTCGATTTTATTCATGATATCGGCGTTTAAAGTCCAAGTTTCACATCCATACAAAAGTACAGACCACACGTAACATCTTGTAAACTTTTCACGGATTTCCAAATGAAATGAGTTATTGGATAATAGAGGCTTGAATATTTGAAATGAGTTTCTTGCCTGTTCAATTCTACATCGAATTTCGAAGGACAATCTCGATTTTGGGTAATCCAACATCATTAGATATCTTGACACCTCCTAAGTTTACAACTCCCTCCCAACCTCCTCCCATCCCTCCTCTAAAATGAATTCTTCAGATAGGCATCCATCCATTTGATAATATGCCAGGTTATCTTGATACAGTTTGCCAATAAGGTAAGTCAAGAGTCATTATGGTCGGAATGTTTCATAGTTTGTCCTATATAACATTATCAAAGGTCTTTGTATAGTCAACAAAACATGTAAATATCGGGATCTGATATTCTCTGGATTTTTTCATGATGTTTCTTACATTAAGGATTTGTTCTCTAGTTCCTATACCCTTTATAAAGTTAGCCTGTCAGGTAATATTTAACAACTTATTTGCAGGATATAGAGGATTAACTTACTGCCGTGAGTTATAGGAGCCGGTCCTGTCCTATTCATTCACCTAGGAATAACGATCCATCATTTGTGTTCTAATGAGCTTTGTAATTAGATTAGTTTGCATTTTTATATTTACTTAATTATCATTTTACCATTACATTTTTGATATTTTGCTAGATATATTTTTCAGTCTGTTTTTAAACTTTAAAGGAGGAACATTTAAGCTTTATATAAAATTGTCACGATCTTTTTCGATTTTTGTAAATTAATTAATAAAGTAATTATTTTTTAAAAATAGTTTTGCCTACAGGAAAACCATAAGTCGTAAGATAATAGGGCTAGTAGTCTATAGTTGTTACGAATATTTATTGGACTATTTTGATATATGGTTATGGCATTTTTTCAATCTTCAGGCCAGACGCCTGTGTTCCAGGTTTAGTTACACATTTAATTTAATACTCTCACTCTACCTACCGGAAGATGCGGTAAAGATTAGCGGTAATGAATTCATTGCCTGCTGCTGTGTTTGAGCTCTTTAGAGCAAATTCAGAATCTAAAAAAATTATGTCAGGTTAATGTTCTTATACAATAAAGTATACTACAGATTATTTGAAGATTTAAAATATTGCCTGGTGTATTTTCATATAATTAATAATATAGTGTGCGCTAAAAGGTGTTCCTCCGTGTCTTGCAACATGTGGGAATTGATGACCAAGATGTCTGTATTATCAGAAAATTATATTGGTATGGAAAGTAGTGGAGATATGACGGGAAGTAATGTTATAATGCATTTTATTGTCTCTACTTTAGGCCAGATTTATTATCTAATCCTCCTCCTCACTCCGAATCCCTTTTGGGATGTGATGACACCATCAATAGTGAAAAAACTATATACCACAAAAATAACAAAACAATAAAAATTCTAAAGTTACAATATTTTGGACATGTAATGGGACATAGAGAAAGGTATAAATTTCCACACTTCATAATATATATCTACATATATCTATATAAATAGATATATCTATTTCCACGTTCGATATTTAAATAGAGTACTGAAAGAAAAAGATGGAAAGTACTCGAATATATCAATTTATTTTTACAGTTTTTCACATTCTGGTAGAATTATTTGTTTATTTATTGATTCAGATCAAGAGATAACAAAAAAATGAGAATGGCAAGAAACTCTTTAATAAGAATGTGATCGTTCTTTGTAAATGATTTTAAATTAATACTGCAATACTGCATAGTAACATCCTACTATATGACATGAAAGCATAGCATTACAAATCAATATATTGTGAAAACTGGAAAGCTTTGAGAAGTGGATATTTCGCAGCAAGATTTCTTGGTTAGATTACGTCAGAAACATCAAGAATGGATTAGGTTAGACTTCCAATCACAAATAAGAAAATCTCAAATTTGCAGAAGTCATCGCCAAGCTTCGCTAGAAGAGGGTAACTAAAGAAGAAAAATTTACATGCTAGTTTCAAAATAGGTTTGTTTACAATAATTATTTTAACACAGTTAATATCAGAATATGGTGAACCGATAATTTTAATTACATGCAAGAATATTTTAAGTTTTAGACAATCCCTAAAACATGCATAATTGTAGCCTTTGAAACTCCGAAACCAGTCGCCCCATTTTACAACAATAAGTAATTAATTTGGATTGTGAGTATCTATCTAGTCTTCTCTAACATAGTTAATTGTGTTCTTACATCAACAACTATAATTCTCAATTTTTTTCAATGTCGAACTTAAAGCAGTGTTAAAAAACGTTCGTATATTTACTGCCGTGTTTTCATTTAATTATATTTTTTATATGTATCATTATTGGCTGTTACATCTACTAGGTTTAGTGGATAATCCAAGGTGTCTTTTATCTAAGGAGGAAAAGGAAAGAATGAGGAAGTTATTGGACTAGCGTTTATCCTGCTAAACTAGTGAATATTACTATTTGGGAAATTTGAGGCTTTCTATGAGGTCACAAGTACTTTAAAAGAATAGATTATTGTGATGAAAAGGTAGTTTTCTTTGAAGTACTAGAAATAAACATCTGTATTTTTTTCAGAAAGTTATCGAGTTAATGCTGAACCAGCCAACAGCGGTAAGAAACATCAGATTAGCAATATATATTTAGTTCTAACATTGTTCTGAAGCTATTTTTCTTTAGACATTTTAAGATAATTTACTATTCTTACACAATTTTACTTTAAAATAAGTTTATTTTAATGATTCGATTTATCTATAACTGATGCTTCACTCAGAATAGGTAACAGTTTCTTCTCAAGCCATTTAACAAACTTATCTGCATTCATTTGTTCATGGTAATCATCAAATTTTGATTTTGAAGAAAAAATCAATTCTGCGTTTTCTATAGAGCCTTCTTTCCCTCCTGCGTCAAGAATGATGTGTCTTTTGCTTTTGCCATCTGTGTGTTTTATTGATTTTATGCTGTCGTCTTGACAAATTCTTTGTATTCCACCTTCGCAAATATCCATGTCTCATCTAAGTATACGAATGTCGGATTTTCAGATTTGACAAATGCGTTGATTTATACATAATAATGACTTTAAAGGTCCACCATTTGCAATTAATTTACATTATGCAAGAATAGTATTTATTAAAAAAAATGTAACAAAATATGCAAAACTATTGTTACGAACGTGCATTCAACGAGGCACGTATAACGGTTGCATCTCGAAACAGCACCTCATGCTTCCATGCGGCGGCATCTCGAAAGCGACTCGATATTTCGAGAAAGATCAGTCACGTACGCCTAGAGGTGGGAACTTTCTAGAAAATAGTAACTTTGGTATATATATGTAACGTATATATATGTAAACTTAGGAATAAGTTTAGTTGATAAGAGAGTACCGAACTGTAAAGTTATAAATAAATATATTTATATAAATTCGAACTGCTCGTTTTATTTAATCACGCTACAATTGGTGTCACAGTGTGAGGACAATAATTAATTTATTAAAAAATAAATTCAGCAGTGACTTTGAAAACGAAAAGACTTTTGAACTTTTGAAAAGTAGTGTTCGTCGGGAACATCCGCGTTGTTCGGTAGTGATCGTTGTACGAAAGAACATTTAAAAAGTACGTGTGTGCCTGACCAAAGATGCTGCTAGTAGAACTTTCAGTGAAACAGTTGCGTGAGCAACTAGAAGAACGCGATGAAGACTGCAGCGGGTCCAAGAAGATCCTCCAAGAACAACTAAAGAATGTTCTTAAAAAGAATGGAGATGACCCAGAAACATTTCAGTTTCAATCAGCAGAAGAAACAGTTTTAACAAAAATGAATGAGAAATTTGAAAATGTGTCTAGAAGATTCGACGAGAAATTTGAGAACGTCTTGCAAATGATTGAGGAGACTTCTAAAAAAAAATGATGATAAGTTAGAGAAAGTTTCCAAAAGATTCGATGAGAAATTCGAAAATGTATCTCAAAGATTCGACGAGAAATTTGAAAATGTTTCTCAAATGATGGAAGAAACTTCTAAAAAGAACAATGAAAAATTTGAAGAAGTTTCTAAAACATTTGATAAGATACAGAAAAATGTAAACGACAAGATAGAAGACGTAGAAGAGAAGATCAAACAGTTAGAGAGCATGATAACTAACACAAAAATGCTACCATCAGTTAACACAGTAGCCTTAGAACCGGCAGTGAAAGAAGAATCACCTAGAGACGAAATGGCACATCATATGAGGTTCAAATTGCCACCATTTGATGGAAAGTCTTCTTGGTCCATATACCTTAGACAATTTGAAGCTATTGCAACAGCCAATCATTGGACAGAACAAGAAAAGGCTGTTTCGTTGACTGCTGCTTTACGAGGTGATGCTGCAGATATCCTAAGATCGATTCCTAAGGGTCAAGAAAAATGTTACCAGACCTTGTTTACTCGACTAGACAAACGTTACGGAGATGCTCATCTACAACAAGTCTACAAGGCGCAACTAAGAAGTAGAGTTTAACGAGCAAGTAAAAATTTGCAAGAGTTTGAAGCAGATGTTGCTCGTATAGTGCGGTTGGCTTATCCTGAGGTACCAGACAACATTTTGGAAGAAATCGCTGTAGATACCTTCGTCAATGGGTTAAAAGAAAGTGAATTGCAGAAAGCTTTACGACTAGCAAGACCGAAAGTTCTAGATGAAGCGCTCGCTATTGCTTTAGAACATGAAACAGCTAGTCAAACTTCACGGAGCCATCGAGTAAGAACCATTGAAGAAGGCGACGAACCAAACGATGAACGTCTGGAAGAAATGGTACGAAAAGTAGTTCGTAACACGATGCCTAAGAAACGTAAGCCCAGATGTTGGAATTGTGGTGACGTATGTCACATTCGTCGTAATTGCAAGAAAATAATACAACAGTCGGAAAACTAGAACGGGTCGACACCAAGGGGCAACTGCCGACCTCGAGAAACACAGCTCCCATAGTAACTGTGAACATTACGTCCTCCGGTGGAATTCATAGCTTGTACATCAAGGGTCGTATTAACAATAAATGTAGATCGTTTTTGGTAGATACAGGTGCAACAAGAACTATTGCACGGCCAGAAGTAGTACGAGACCATCTTAAATTATCGCCTGCAACAGTAAAGCTTAGAACAGCAACTGGTGAGATAATTAATACATATGGTGAGGCTAATATGTCAGTATCCATTGGCCAGACCACAGTGAGACATAAAGTATTAATTGCAGAGATCTCCGACGAGTTCATATTGGGGATGGATTTACTAAGGAAAGTTGGGGCTGTATTAAATGTCAAAGATGGAGTTGTCGAGATCAGTGGTGAAGAGTTGCCGTTTCATGAAGACAAAGAAGATGTTATCAGCTTAATAACTACTTGCGACGTACCAATACCCGGTAATAGTGAGAACATTTTGATAACCAAACCTGATGGTTACTGCCGAGAGGGAAGTTTAAGGATGGTCGAAGATGTGAACAATGCCGAGTTCCTAACGGCAAAAGCTTTGGTGAGAACTCGAGATGTCGTTCCTGTAAGAGTTATGAATTTAAAGGGAACTGCTAATAAGTTAAGTAAAAGAACTTTGATCGGACAGTGTGTTCCCGTGGCTTCGATTTGTTCCATGAGTACTAATGAGAAACCGTCGAAATCTAAGTATCCAAAAGAGCTTGTTGAGACGATGATTAAAACGTGCCAAGATCTTGATGATGAACTAACTAAAAAAGTGAAGTCTATGCTAATAGAATTTCAAGATGTTTTTGCCATTCATAAGAAGGATAATGGCAAAACAAGCATAGTAAAGCACAAAATTAATACCGGAGATGCTCAGCCAATCAGACAACAACCTAGACGACTTCCATTTGCGAAAAGAGATGAAGCCGAAGACATCATCAAAGATATGAACAAACAAGGGGTAATTGAACCATCAAACAGTCCATGGACATCACCAGTAGTGCTAGTAAAGAAGAAAGATGGTTCAACACGTTTTTGTATTGACTACCGACAGCTCAATGCGGTAACTAAAAAAGGAAGTTATCCTTTGCCCAGAATAGACGATACTTTGGATACACTTTCTGGTTCTCGTTGGCAAGTAGACATGGAGCCAGCTGATCGTGAGAAAACCGCATTCTCGATAGGATCAGGGCTTTGGGAGTTCACAGTTATGCCCTTTGGTTTATGTAATGCCCCGGCCACATTTGAAAGATTAATGGAGGCAGTTTTAAGAGGTCTAACATGGAAAACATGCCTGGTTTATTTGGATGATGTAATTTTAGTAGGAAGATCCTTCGATGAACATGCCAATAATTTGACAGAAGTCTTTCCACGATTGCGGGCAGCAAATTTGAAGTTGAGTCCGAAGAAATGTCACTTGTTTCGACGAGAAGTGAAGTACTTGGGACATATTGTAGCAAGTAATGGTGTAACAGCTGATCCTAAAAAACTTGCAGCAATTAAGAATTGGCCGGTACCAAGAGACAAACACGAAATTAGAAGTTTTCTTGGCCTTTGTACATATTACCGACGTTTTGTAAAAGGATTTGCCAACATCTCCAAGCCATTAACAAAGTTGACAGAAGAAGGCAAAGAATATACATGGAGCGAAGAGTGCCAAAGAGCTTTCGAACACTTAAAAAATGGCTCTGATCAGCGCACCGATTTTAAGCTACCCTAGACAGGCAGGAAAATTTGTGTTGGACACCGATGCAAGTAACAGTGCAATAGGAGCTGTTCTATCCCAAATCCAAGATGGGCAGGAGAAAAGTCATCGCTTACTTTAGCAAAGTCTTGTCGAAACCAGAAAGAAAACTATTGCGTTACCAGGAGAGAATTGCTAGGCGTAGTAAAGGCTTGCGAGCATTTTCATAAATACTTGTATGGCAGAAAGTTTCTTCTTCGCACGGATCACGCTGCTCTAAAATGGCTCCTACAATTCCGTAATCCAGAGGGCCAGATGGCAAGATGGTTAGAACGATTACAATAATATGATTACGAGATCGAACACAGGGCAAGTACGACTTTGCCCCGTGAGATGAACCACCGTCATTAATAATCAATGGCAGCCTCAACAGCTACAAGACGCCTAAGCAGATGATCCATGTATAAAAAGAGTATTGGATTGGATGCGTCGAAGTGAAAGGCCCTCTTGGCAAGACATTAGTGCATGTAGTCCTGAAGTCAAGTGTTACTGGAGCCAATGGAATTGCCTAGTGTTAAAAGATGATCTTCTTTATAGAACCTTTGAGAACGATGATGGTACAGAATCTAAGCTTCAGTTGAATGTACCTAAAAGTAAAGTGTCAGAAGTATTGCGTCAGTTACATGACGGTGCATCAGGTGGACACTTTGGTATTACGAAGACTCTGCAAAAGGTTCGAGAACGGTTCTATTGGGTGAACTGTAAAGATGATGTAAGAAGATGGTGCCGGAAATGTGAACTGTGTGCAACCAGTAATGGTCCAGTTGGTAAAAAAGAGGGCACCCATGAAACAGTACAATGTTGGTAGTCCTATGGAAAGAGTAGCAATCGACATTGCAGGTCCACTTCCAGAGACAAACGATGGAAATAAATATATCCTGGTAGCCATGGATTATTTTCAGGGGAGCAGTGTTACGAACGTGCATTCAACGAGGCACGTATAACGGTTGCATCTCGAAACAGCACCTCATGCTTCCATGCGGCGGCATCTCGAAAGCGACTCGATATTTCGAGAAAGATCAGTCGCGTACGCCTAGAGGTGGGAACTTTCTAGAAAATAGTAACTTTGGTATATATATATATATATATATATATATATATATATATATATATATATATATATATATATATATATATATTAATATATATATATATATATATATATTATATATGTAACAATCTTAGGAATAAGTTTAGTTGATAAGAGAGTACCGAACTGTAAAGTTATAAATAAATATATTTATATAAATTCGAACCGCTCGTTTTATTTAATCACGCTACACTATGAACAACGGGATAGTGACACATTTATTTATTTTATACCTATTTAGCAAAGTGTTAAACGTTGTGCAGAACACCAGTGCAGTTTACTGTGCCTTTTACTACAACGACAGGTTTTCTGCGAATATTCCATTATTCGTTTAAAGGTGTAAGTTGGTAGAATGTACTGTATATATCGATATTTCTTCTTTTGCTAAAATCTTTATTATTACTTTATACTTAATATTATTAAAATCTTTTTAAGTACATAAAGTACAGGAATACCAGAGGACGTGGTAATCATTTGCTATTTAAATTAGTAATTAATAGATAATCAATTGCACTGTGAGTCCCTTGCTAAACCCAGCCTGTTCCTGTGGTTATCTAGTTGTGATCTTAAAATATTTGAGAGTATTTTTATTAGATAGTTTATACCTAAAATTTTGTACGGTTGTGGGTCTGTGGTCCTTTAAATCACTTCTGTCTCCTTTTTTTTAAATAACAACGGACTTACTGTTTTGTTTCAGGTAATATCTTATTTGATATTCGCTCCGTGCGTGACTGACACGACAGCTACCGCCTTTTTCTGACAATTTTGGAGTCCCAATTTTCAGGTTAAACATATGACATATGTTTGACATTGTTAAATACATGCGAAATTGACAATTGTTAATAAATTAGTTTTTTAACTATATTTTTTCAGTTTATGTACAAAATAAATGTAGTATTAAAACTGGGTTTCTCAAAATTCATCATAATATATCTTTTCAACTCCAAACGTAAGAGAAAGGGAAAAATCTAGTACTGACAAATCAAGTTTTTCACGCAAAAGAGCATATAATTAAAAACAATAATATTAAAAGTTATGATATAAAAGCTAAAGTCATCTGCAGTTAGCTTGAAGCCTTATGAAATATCATTCAAGGTAAATTATTTAAATTTTTTCTATTTCAATTGCGTAAAAATGAAATTGTGATATTTACTTTTTCATATTTAATATGAGGAATTTATCTTTTTCTTTTCTCTAGTTTATATGTAATCTTTGGGAATCCATAAAAACTACACTCACTGTTTTTGCTATTATTAGCACAATTAAATACGTAACATGTATTTGCACACATTTTGATAAAATTTATGCGTAAAAATATTTTGTCCAATATTCCAATTTTGTCATATTTCGCCGCTATGCACGCTGGCGTCGTTTCAATGTACCCCTACCATGGTCACGCACGGAGCGAATAAGGTTGAATGCTCGAATAATTAAACGTTAAAAAACTAAAGGCAGTTATATCGAGCACAATTTTAATAATCAAATTTTGTCCAAGTACTATCCAGCAAGCTCAGAATGTAATGAACATGAAATTAATCATAAATTGTACATAACACTACACTACAACAAGGACAAACAGTTTAAAATTATTTAAAATTATTCTACGCTTCATTTTTGTCGGCAAAATGAGAGAGAATCTCTTCTCCTGTTGCCTATTCTCTCTTCTGTAGCCGACAAGAATGTAGCGTAGAATAATTTTAAATAATTGTAATAAACTGTTTGTCCTTATTTTAGTGTAGTGTTGTGTACAATTTCTGTTTAATTTCATGTTTATTATATTCTGCGCTTGCTGGATAGCACAAATTTGACGAAATGCCCCTGATGATGCTGTAGAAAGCGAAAGTACTTGGGCAAGATTTGATTATTAAAATAGTGCTCGATATAACTGCGTTTAATTTTTTAAAATATCTTATTTGTTCGGAAAGTAGGAAGATTGTATACACTTCTACTTTTATTTTTGTGATGTTTTTTACCCCAAAGCTTTCCTTTTCTTTAAGTGTTTTTTTTTTAATATTAAAAATGAATTGCCTTTTTTTGCTTTTTTTAATTAAAATATAAATAAATTTTTGTATGTCCATACCAGTAAGAGAGACATATAAAAGTATCGATCGTCTTCTATTTATAAGAATATATTAAACAATTTTTTATATCTAATTAGATTCTCAAAGCTACCATCCAAAAATGAGTAGAATTATAAGAGTTGGTCGAGCTACTCAGCCTAACAGAGCATACAAGAAGATGAGGATTTTTCCGAGGGTAGGAAGAGCAGTTCCTTTAAACGAAGACGACAAATTTTCATTACCGTGTACATTGACTGTTTTAAACTATGGTAAGATTTATAGCACAATTTTTCTTTTTTTACTGTTTTTCTTCTTATTTACGATACCAGATTTGTGATAACAGATTTTATGGTATTTAATTATTAGCACTTTTTATTTTTTTTTATTCATTTATGAATTTGAAATTAACAATTTGGAACTTGTTTCATCTGTGCCCTGCTCCTTCTATTCTATTGCTACGCTATGAAGCACTTTCTATAAACATATGCGAAATTTTCTTCTTTTAGCTGTTCAGCCTCTGTAATACTTCTTTGATATCTTCAAAATAGGCTGCGGAATAAGACAAGGGGATTTATTGAGCTCCATACTCTTCAATTTGATCATGGATAAAATCATCAAAATCATTAACAAATAAAGAGGGTACAGAATGAGAAACAAAGAAATCAAAATACTTTGTTACGCAGACGACGCAATCTTGATAGCCCAAGACGAAGATAGTCTGCAAAGACGGGTTCACAGATTTAACATAAGAGCAAAAGAATATGATATGACAATCTCATCTCAGAAAACTAAAACAATAGTAGTCAGCAAAGAATCAACCAGATGTAAAATAGAAATTAATGGCATCAGTATTGAACAAATAATGGAAATAAATTACCTGGGAATTAAAGCTATGGAGACCTGGACAAAGAAGTAAGAGATCAAGTACAAAAAGAAAATAGACTACCAAGATGCCTTAATAATACTATATGGAGAAACAGACACATTTACAATAAGATGAAGTTCAGAATTTATAAAGCCATTGTAGGACTAATAATGACATATGCCTCAAAAAAACTCAACACAGCCACAACACAAAGGCTACTGGAAACTGCAAAGATAAGAGTACTGAAAAAAATTACAGGAAATACGCTGGGAGATCAAAAAAGAAGTGAAGACAGAAGAAAATGTAACGTAAAGTGTTTAATGAATGTTTATTACATTCTGCGCTTGCTGGATAGCCCAAATTTGACGAAATGTCCCTGATGATGCTGTAGAAAGCGAAAGTACTTGGGCAAGATTAATTAATAAAATTGTGCTCGATATTTGCCTTTAATTTATGTAAAATGATAATTAACTGTTATCAATAGTCTGATTTGTAACAAAAACTATTGTTAATTGTTGTAAAATACGTTTTAACAAAAAAACGCATTGTTTCGACAGAAAAACTACAAGATCCTATTGTCATTATAATTTGCAGGTTGAAATAAAAATCAATAATGGGTAAAACACAAACTTTATGTTTACTGAAGAAAATAACATAAAAAAACGAAAAATAATCCTATAAATCTACTAATAAATAAAAAACATTATAAACCATAATTTTTTATACTAAGCTTAAATAAAGTATAAATATAATCTAAATATATAATATTGTCTTTAAAATGGTTTAAATAAATACTTGAAACACTTGAACAAAAAATAAATCACAATTAAGCCAGAAATTGATGGTTATTGAAAAATCATGCAATTTTACTCAGTTTGTCAATGGAGTAAACTTTTCAGTATTTCAAAAGGTCGCAGGGCTAAAATATTGTCTGTACCGAATATTGAAGGGGAGAAGACACCCTACCCCCTGACTGAGGAGGAGAAACTCCATATAATCGTTTAATTAACTCTGGGAACTATTTTCTCAGATGAAGTATAGCCGTAAAAGGTTATTGCTTTCATAAATTCGGAAACTTTTACTGAGTTGGAACTCGGCGAGGCTATTGGAAGGATGAACATCCGAAAGGTACCTCCATAGATGAAGTCATGCCGGAGACAGTAAGATTCGCCGCACTAAAATACCCGCAGGTTTTCCTGAGATTACTAAACAAACTGCTTAACAACAGCAGTTTCCAAAAATGTTAAAGAAGCTAAGGTTGTTCTTATCCCGAAAGGTAGAGGTGAAGAGGAAGAGATGCGATTTCGGCAATTTGCCTTCTTAGTTCTATAGCTAAATTGTACGAGCATCTTGTAAAAGGCCACCTTAAGCGGAAGCTAGAATAAAAGCATGCTTTGAGCGACCGCCAAGTAAGGTCGTCGTCAAGCGAGCGACCTTGCTTGACGTCAAGAATTCCTTTAATATGGCATCATGGAAAAAATCATGTCCAGGCTAAGAGAATTGTGAGTAAGTGAGTACCTGGTCAACGTAATTGATAGATACTTTACTGACAAGTCCATATGAGAAAAAGATACCAGCATCAGTTTGTCGCAAGGTGTTTCGCTGCATTTAGTACTAGGTCCCATCCTGTGGAATGTGCTATATAACGGGGTATTGAGGCTACAGATTCCAAGTTTATCCACTCTTGCAGGATGCAAGGCGAGTTAAGAAACGGACGTGGTTAATGCGGCTAACACAGCCCTTCGTCGCAATAGTAGGTGGATCAGAGAGAACGATTTACAGCTAGCACCATAGAAAACTGAGGTGTTAGTTCTCAAAGGGGGCTGGGAAAAATCCCCTCTTTGCTTTATAGTGGAAGGTGTGGAGGTTGCACCGGTTAAATCGATTAAGTATCTGGGAGTCTGATTGTCATGAGCACTAAGGTTCAGAGTATACATTCACAAGACGGTAGAAAAGGAAAATCTGGAGGGATACGGCTGATGCCAAACATTGGAGGCCCAGGTAACACCAAAAGAAAGGTGTTAAATGGAGTTTGTAAGTCCGTGGTGACCTACGCTGCCCCAGTGTGGTGTAGCATACTGAACACTGCGAAATACGTTAAGATGATGAAGACTTCGCAAAGGTGAATGCTTCTCAGGGAATCTAGCGCATATGAGACGATTTCAAATCAGGCTTTGTATGTCATTGGAACTGTGATACCGATCCTTTTGTTTGTGAAAAGGGTGAGCGAGGGTGTATGCGAAGAGGATAGATGAAAAATAGATGAGAATGAGAAATAAAGAACGAGAGTAGAGTGGCAGAGGTGGACGAAGGAACTTATTGCCGATCTCAGGCCGTGGTAGGAATGTAAGTTATGGAAACTAGACTACTTCCCGACGAAGTTTATGACGGGGCATGGTAGTTTTGGCACGTTAACAAATAGAATAGATAAAGCTGCCTCGGAAGACTCTACTGTTTGTGGGGTACCGAACACTCCCGCCCACATTTTTAACTGTCAGAGATGGGCAAATGAGAGGGGAGATTTCGCCTATCGAGATTTCGATAGGCGAATGGGTTTCGGGCTGGACAAAAGAAACATGGTAAACATAATGTTAAGAGGAGAAAAATAATAAAGAGAAGTACACTGTCTGATTTTTGGGGTTGAAAAAAAAAGAAGCAGGAGGACAAAGGAGAAAATCAAGGATCTGAAATTTATGATTAATATTATTTATTGGTTTATGGCCTAACGTGGTTTTTTAGTTTTAGTTTTTTTATTTTAGTTGTTTATTAAGTAGCAAGACCACCTTTCTGGAACGTTGGTTAAGGTTTTAGCTAGAACACCGTTAATCCGGCACTACGGATTTCGGTATACGGATTTTCGGTAAATGTCCAAAAAATACTTCTCCCATCGTTGCCTGTTAGAATTCAATGGATACCTTCCCAGGCTCTTACTGGAATCTGGCAATACAGCAATTAAAAAAAAAGCTTTACAATTATTGTCTCTAGTGCAAAAATAAACAGTAATATTAATATACCTACTGAGAGAAATGATTATGAAATTAAAAATAAACAATTCCTTAAGATATTTAAACGATGCATCCATAAATTAAATATTTTCTATTAAAAATACTATCATAAGATATAAAGCTTTACTGTCCAGAAAAGACTACTAGGAAGTTGGCAAACATCTGTTTACAAACAGAATACATTCTTGTAATAAGATAGAATCGGATGATTGATGTGTTTCTTCCAACTTTACCAAATTTTCAGAAAACCTATCATTGTAAACACTGTTGACTGATATGACATTTAACACAACTTACTCTAATGTTAATATCAAAGAACACAGAGATGATGAAGTATATATTAAAAACCCTTTACCTAACAAATTATTATTAAGTTCGTTCTTCCCTTTTCAATTTCAATTTCTTTTTTTATTGGAACGATAATTTGTTATACATCTCAGTACGCAGCAAGTTCTACTGGTGTAAGCTTTCTTAAAACTCATATTTAAATAATATTAACCACCAAACCACCAAAAATGGTACAACTTCGAAGTCATTTTACTATTCAAGAAAGGAGACAAAGCAAACATCGAGAATTACCGACCAATATCCTTACTCTCACATCTGTATAAATTACTAAAAAAAATTATAACGAACTGCCTAACACATAAGCTCGATTTTTATCAACCTATCGCGCAGGCTGGACTCAGAAAACATTTTAGTTCCATAGACCACTTGCATACCGTAAGAACACTGATAGAAAAATTCACCAAGTACAATGTTCCAATTCATTTATTTCATCGAATTATGGGCAGTGCTTGAATCTCTAGAAAATGCACGTATAGATTCAAGATACATCAACATAATTAAAAACATATATAAAAATGCCACCATGCAGATAAAGCTGGACAAAAGCACAAAAACTAATCCCATAGGACTATAACAGGGAGTAAGACAAGGAGACACCGTCTCTCCCAAACTATTTACCCTTGCTGTAGACAACATTTTTAAGAAACTAGAATGGAACAATAAGGGTATCAACGTCGAAGGATCATACTTCAACCACTTGCGATTAGCAGATGACAATAGTTTTAATAGCCGATATTATCCAAGAACTAAATGATACGTTACAACAAATTACTGCAGTTTTAGGAGCAGTAGGCTTAAAAATGAACTACAGGAAAACAAAAATACTGAGCCAAGACCAGACAAATATAACAATACAAAATCATACCATAGAAAATGTTGAACATTATGTATATCTAGGTCATGTTATCAAACTAGGAAATCCAAATCAAGATGCTGAAATTAAAGAAGAACACAACTGGCATGGGGCGCTTTCGGTAAACTAGCATATATCTTAAAAAACACCTCCATTCCTGTAAACTTAAAGAAAAAGGTGTATAACGCATGCATACTACCAGTTTATACCTACGGCTTGGAGACAGTTGTCCTTACCAAAAAATCTGCCAAAAAATTAGAATCAACGCAAGGAGCAATGGAACGAATCATGCTTGGAATATCAATAAGAGACAAGATTAGAAACACAGAGATTAGACGTAGAACGAAGATTACGGATATTGTGGAACAAATTACAAAAATGAAATGGCGCTGGGTAGGTCACATAGCCCCATATAATGACCACAGGTGGACACGGAGAATTCTAGAATGGAGACCAAGGACGACAACAAGAAGCATGGAAAGACCTCAAAAAGATGGGTAGATGACATAAGAGCAGTGTCAGGCAAACAGTGGATTAGATTGACGCAAGATAGAGAAAGATGGAAGCAATTGGGAGATACCTACATTCAGGAGTGGATGAAAAATGGTTAACAAAGAAGAACCACCAAAACCAATAATCTTATATTAACTACGAATAATGAATTATTTTCAAAATGTATAAATTTACTGTAGTAATACTAGTACCCCTTCTCTACACCAGCAGTGCCGCCCTAGCGACAAACCAAGCAAACAGGTAAAATAGTGTACACAAATTTCGAGGTCGATCAATTTCGATCCTTCTCCTGTTTATAGATCTCCATAGTTTAATCCGTAGACTAGCGACTACTTTGCGTAACTTGTGCGTTCGTATAAGTAACAATCAACAGTAAATGTATTCAACAAAACTATTTTTGTTTACAGAACTAAATCAGGTTCGATTTTAAGCAGAGCCGTTGTAAAAAATTCGGCAACTGATTCATGTCACAATAAACTATTTGAGACAAAAAATATAGCATTTCTCACAAAATAAACAGTTTTTTTTTGGTATATAAACATTTTCTGTAGAGTAAAAAGTATCTGAATTTATTAAATGAAACTCACTCCAATTTTTCCTTACGTTTGTCTTTGATGTGACGTATGTCCCTCTTCTGTTATCTTCCTAACTTATTTGAACGCACTTAGTATTATCTAGCATGTCCTTCTCCATAGCATTTATTTTTGCTCTTTTTTCTCTCTAGATATTTATTTTATTATTTGTTAGTTAACATTTGGACATATTTTAGTATATTAGAACTGAGTCTTATACTTACTGCACTTTTCTTATCATATATTTCCATTTTTAGATAAGTCTGACAATATGGAACCAGAAGATGACTTGGAAGCTATCGTTGGACCACCATACACGAACCAAGAATAACTAATTCTTTAATAAATAAAATCCGTTCTTTCGCAAAATACTTGGTAAATGTTTGAATCATTTTGAATAGTTTTCAACTGTTTTTGAAAAATAAAATGTTAATAAAAGTAAAATTGTAATAATTCTGTATTTCTTCTGATGACCTTTATTTACCTATGCTTTATTTTGTGGATGTTTAGAGTCAGCTAACTGAATCTTATAGTTCTCTCCCTATATCAGAGATCCACAGGACCGACAATTAAAAAAGACAAACCGCGGGCGCAGACAAACCCCGCGCCCGCGCCATTTGTTTAAATACAGAAAAGCTAACTACTCTTATCTAGACATCTGTAAACAGTTAGGAAGAAGATACATACATATAAATACATACATTAGTGATTATGTGTAAAGCCAAACAAACATATGGTGCTTAATGGATTATTAACAGTGATTAAAACTGATTCCTGCCACCGATACTCACGTCACTTATATACAACCGATAATCATTATTCTTATTAAAATATTTTCCAAGAATATAGGGTGTTTGTTAAATAATAACAAATTCTAATCGATGGAATACTGTAAAATGTTGAAATGTAGAAAAGAAGAATTGGTCGAATAATTAAATTCCTTTCATATATTAATATACATCATATAATTGGTTTATATACAAAGTTAATAAAGGTATGCCGAAGAAAAACAATTTTTATTTTGAAACAGTATGTGTTTTGAAAAAAATAAATAGATCTCTCAATGTTTAATAATAACTTCACCTAGGACATATTTTTTTCTCTGAAAGCTGTCATTAAAACTTTTTGAAACTGATACAAAGTAAACATCAACAAAGTAAAAAATTGGATATATTACAACGAAAGTATACATAGATATGGATACACAGGAAACCAATACAAACCTAATCATATGCTGTGGACTAGATGAAGACACAACAAAAAACGAGAAGAATAAGTTCTGGGACGAATAACAAGAAGTGATAAATGATAGTACAGAGAAAATTGTGATCTCAGAAGACATGAACGGTAGACTGGGGAAAGAAGCAGAAAAATGGAACAATGTCATCGGACTTTATGGGAAGGAAAAAATAGACAAAAATGGAAAATTACTACTCAAATTCTATCTAGAAAATAACCTGGTGATTACAAACACACTTCCAACATAAAAGAATACACAAGAGAAGTCAAATCAAGAGACGAACAATCAATTATAGACTATACTATCTACTAGAAACCACATTCAAAAGCAAAAAAAAGAAATAAAAAGAAATGAGAAGATAAACAGAAAACACAAAGAAATAACAAAAATTTAAAAACTAAGTGAAGAAACAACGAAAATGAGATACTATATATAATGATAAGACAATAATGGAAACATGGTGGGAACATTTCCAGCTGATACTGAATGGAAATCAAGCGAATTCAATGGAGAAGGAAAGCCACATCAAGAGAGTATCCATGAGAAAGACGGAAAATCCAGAAACTATAGAAAAAGAAGAACTGGAAAAAACAATAAGAAAGATAAAGATTGGAGAAGCACCAGGAAGCGATGAAGTAGCACCGGAAATAATGAAATATATAGGAGTAAAAGCAAAATAAAAATTATTATACAAATAGCACCTAATATGGAAGAGAAAAGTAATACCCAGAAAATGGACAAATGCATTAGTTATACCTATATACAAGAAAGGAAACACAAAAGACTAAGAACTATAAAGGTATATCACTATTATAATATGTAGCAGAAAAATTATACGAAACCATAATAGAAAGAAAAATCAGAACGGAAATAGAACATAAATTAGAGGACGTACAAAGTGGATTCAGGAAAGGACATAACACCCAAGACCGTATATTCACCATATAACAAGTAATAAAAAAAGCCTTAAAGAAAAATAGAGAAATATGTCTGAGCCTTATAGACATGAAAAAAGCATTCGACTCAGTTAAAAGAAAAGATATAAGGGAAAACCTAAAGAAGATGAAAGTAAGTGAAGAACTGATAGAAGCAACAAAGGGTATATACATTAAAACAACAAATACAGTATTAATGTTAAATATACAGTCAGAACCATTTAAAACAACTCAAGGAGTTAGACAAGAGAGAAGTCTTAGCCCAGTAATATTCATAAATGTAATAGATGAGATAGTGAGAGAATGTAAGAAAACATTCAAGTAATACTGCGCCGGTTTTAACAGAATGAAAATGATAAACGCTAAGATGTGTATATTTGCAGCAGACATAGTATTAATTGCGGAAACAGCAGAAAAACGGAAAAACACAACTTGGAGAAATGGAACCTAAAATCAAGCAAATACAACTTAAACGTAAACAAAGAAAAGACTCAAATAATGAAAATATAAAGGAAACAAGGGACGGAAGATCAAATAGAAGTAATGATCGACCAACAAAAATAATAGAGACAAATTCACAGAAATACTTAGGAACAGTAATCAACAACAAAGGAGACATCGAGGACGATCTTAATAACAAAATGGAAAACACAGGCAAACTATTAAAAAGCACTGAATAGAGGATTCCTTAATAACAAAGAAATATCAACAAAGACCAAGATGATAACATACAAAACAATATATAGATCTACAGTGACATATGATCGGAGTAAAAAGACCTGATATAATCAGAAATAAAGAAATAAGAGAAAAAGTCAAAATCAAACCGATACTCGACTCAATCAAGGAGAAAAAATTGGCATGGTTCGGACATCTAACCCGGATGGACAATAATAGACAAGTAAAAAGAGTGTGGGACGCCAAACCAATAGGGAAGAACAGAAGAGGAAGACCCATTAAAGCACAGTGACATCTCGCAGATACTGCAGAGTAAGGGTAAGACTTGGCAGGAAGCAACACAGATGGCATCCAATAGAAAGAAATTGAGAAAGTTCGTTAAGATCTAGGACATCTAAGATTGTAAAATATTGTAATTTAACGAATTGTATTATAACCGGCCCAACACCGAAAGGTACAAATGGGTCTACTAATTAAGTAAGTAAGTAAGTGAAACAGATACAGTTTCCCGGACATTGGTCGCCTCTCTGCTCGTTTCTTCAGTTATATTCATGGATTCAGAAAAGTTACTAGTTCCTAAGTAATGACCGAGACAATAAATAAAGAGAAATTTAATAATCTATTTATTAGATTGGATTAAAAACACATAAATTTGGACTTAATGACAACTAAAAATAATTTTTTTCTCATGAAAGAAAAACGCACAATTGGCCGAATACGGGTACACAATTTCTCGTGTGACTTCGCTGCTTCTACATTTGCTCCACTACTTTTCTACATTCTTCTCTGTCTTTGATTGTCCTTTCTAAATTTTTAGTTTTTATTTTTCATGCTTACGTTCATGTAATTGTTTTATTTTTATTTATATCCAGTTCCTTCACTTTTCCTTTGTTTTCTATTTATTGGAGGGTTTTCTTTAATGCCTTTCTATCTGTTGCTACTATGGTTATATCGTCCGCATTGTATGAACAATGAATTCGGCCAACCATTAGATATGTGTTCGCTGTTATAAATGCTATTAAAAACGAAGTTATAGCCTCTAAAACGTTGCTGTCATTTATAAGCTTGTATTTTTAACTTGGAATTTCATTAGGACCAGTCGCTGATTTGCTGTTTTCACTATTCTCTTTACGATTTAATAATATTTTCAATCAAATGTAGGTGTATCTTTTTTAACATTTTTTCATCCTTTATCGCATTCGATAGTAAGATTTCTAACATGTGCCTTTTGGACAGTGATATACCCGACAAATGGCATAATGCAGAGGTAATTATATTGTATAAAAAAGGAGATCACCATGAACTAAAAACTACAGATCTATAAGTCTTCTTATTCAACTATACAAACTCCTTACAAGAACCATATTTAAAACAAATGATCATCTACAGAGCATTAAAACGGTAATAGGAAAGACTATCGAATACAATTGACCAGTCGTTCTGGTTATTGTAGATTTCCATTAAGCCTGGAGCAGACATCGGTTCAGACCATAACCCCATAGTAGTCACATTACGAACCAAATTAAAACTGGTTAAAAAACCCACACAATTGTAGAATTGATATTAAGAGATTAAGGGAATCACAAACAAAGGAACAAACTGTAAAAACTCTTACTGAAAATCTACGTAATGCCCAAGAACTGAATAAAAGTAGCTATAACATTGATCAAAAATGGGAAAATATAAAAGTAGCAATAATTAAAACAGCAAATGAAAATTTCAAACCAAAGAATAGAAAACATAAAGATTGGATGACTGAAGAAATACTACTATTAATGAATGAAAGAAAATCATTCAAAACAAAAAATCCAATTAAATATAATGAAACTGATCGATTCATAAAAAAGAGAATAAAAGAAGCTAAGGAGAGAATGTTACCTGAGCGGTGCCAAGAACTAGAAGAAATTGAGAAAAAATATGACTTTTTTAACATGCATAAAAGAATAATAGAATTAACAGGAATGAGAAAAACACTTTAAACTAGGCAACTAAGAGATATATAGCTATATAGCACAACTATTTGAAGACAAAGAGAGAACAGAAGCACCAAAAGAATTTAAGGATGATACTGGGCCTTACATTATACGAGAAGAAATTGAAAATGCAATGAAACAAGCTAAAGGTGGTAAATCTCCCGGGCCTGATGAAGTTCATATCGAGTTACTTAAAATTGTGAATACTGAATCTATTGATCTTCTTTTGGATCTATTCAATACCATATATAGAACAGGTATAATAAATAAAGAATGGCTCCAATCAACATTCATACTGCTTCTCAAAAAGCCAATGCCAAGGAGTGCAATGAACATCGCACCATAGCCTTAATGAGTCATGTCTTGAAATTGTTTTTAAAAGTAATTCACAATAGAATATATTAGAAATTAGATGAAGGCATAAGTAATACACAAATAGGATTTAGGAAAGGACTGGGAACACGAGATGCACTATTCTTTCGCAGAGATGCTTAGATATTAATCAGGAAGTATATGCCTGTTTCATTGATTTTGAGAAGGCATTTGACAGAGTGCAGCATAATCGACTTAAAGAAATTTTATTAAATAAAAACATAGACAGTAGAGACATTAGAATCATCTGTAACCTGTATTGGAATCAAACAGCAAAAGTGAAAGTTGAAAACGAACTGACTAAGGATATCCAGATTCGCCGTGGGGTCCGCCAAGGGTGTATTTTATTACCCTTGTTATTTAATTTATACAGTGAAGCCATCTCAGAATTAGCGCTTGCCGAGATCAGTGAGGGCCTTATAATAAACGGTGAGCCACTTAATAACATAAGACATGCTGACGACACCGTCCTTCTGGCAGGAACACTAGAAGAACTGCAACACCTTGCTGAACAACTAAATATATATTGCAACGATTATGGACTAAAAATCAATTTGAAGAAAACCAAGTTCATGGTATTTACAAAAGCACAAAACATCAAAGTTAAGCTAGTACTAGATAATACAGAAATTGAACAAATATCTTCGGACAAATACCTTGGAGCATGGATCACAGAAGATACTGATCAAACAAAAGAAATAAGATGCCGCATTGAAATTGCCCGGTCAACTTTTAATAGAATGAGAACTTTTTTGTAATGGCGATATCAATATATCGCTCCGGATGAGAATGTTTCGATGTTATATTTTCTCTGCCCTTTTGTATGGAGTTGAAGCTTGGACACTTAAAAAATCCAACATTAAAAACCTAGAAGCATTCGAAATGTGGTGTTACCGACGCATTTTGAAAATATCATGGATGGATCGCAAAACAAACGAACAAGTTCTCGAACAACTAGGAAAAAAATGCGAAGTTTTAAATTCCATAAAAATCAGGAAATTGGAATACTTGGGGCACATCATGAGAGGTGAAAAGTACGAACTAGTAAGGAATATAATGCAGGGTAAAATCAAAGGTAGAAGAAGCGTAGAAAGACGTAAAATCTCGTGGCTACGCAATCTCCGTGAATGGTTTGGATGCAGTTCAATTAAACTATTCAGGCGAGTAATCAATAAAATTATAATTGCCGGAATGATTTCCAATCTCCGATAGGAGTGGAACTTGAAGAAGAAGAAGATTAAGCCTTTGACACGGTAGACTTTGACAAAATCCTGGAAGCACTACAAGCATGCCGACTTGACTACCGATATATGAGGTTACTTTACAATGCATTACTTTTGTCTTAAAATGCTACGAAAAGAAAATCTATTAAAATTGGGAAAATACAAAATTCCGGATACTTTCTAGATAGACCAATCGTCCTAAAATGGATCAGTCACATTTATTTCTGTGCTATAGAGCAGGAAAATGTATCAAACAGCATAGTTGCTCTTTAAAGCATAGTTGTAAGTCTACTAATATCGCTGAATGTATGTAAATGTGCAATTGCTTGCAAAAAAAAATAAAAAATTTCGGACCAAATTATGGGAGTCACTGAAGTTAAAGAAGTAGATTGTAACCAGCCAACTACGAGTACTTTCGAGGGATACCAAATGTATAATAAAATTGTTAGTGAAAATATCACGAAAACTACGTTGACTGTAGCTCTCATTTCTAGTGCTATTATCAATTATGAAAATAGAGTTATACTGTACCTACTCGTTAGTTTTAGTTCTCTAATAATTTTTTTTAGTTATATAAATAAATTATTTAAAAATGAGAAAATGACTTGTTATTTGAGGAAAGTGAAAAAATTATATGTATAACATGGGAGTAAAGTGAATTTTCCTCCCTTAAATGATCCATGCCCTCCGCGATGCGTCGGGCAGTAAATTTTATTCTCGGGAGACAAAGTAGCACTTTGCTCTCTTGTTAGGGTCGATTCTGACACATCAGTCCCATGACAGTCTCGGCGCCGAACCGGTCCTGTTTGATAACAGAATTATCAAGTATCTGACAGATGGGAAAATGTTCGTCAACTGATAAATGTGAATGCCGGCGCCATATTTCTATTAGAGAATATTTTGTATGACGGATTGGTCGGTTCGGCGCCAGGACTGTGACGAGACGTGACTGATGTGTCTGAATCGACCTTTAGACAAATCTTGTGACGCCACTTTTCATCGTATAAACTAAGCATACGTTGTTTACTTTACAAACCTGTCAAATTTAGACCAAATAAAAATAATAATAAAATATAAATCAAAATCATTTAATAGAAAATTTAATTATTACTTTAACTAAATAAGATGTATAAACATAATAATTGTATTTACATAAAATTATTTTAAAACAAAAATTATTAGAAAAATTTAAACAAATGATAATGTTGTTATTAATCAACTGACATTTACAACTTTTATTAAATTTTGACAATCGTTACGAATCGATTCTTTTAGAGACATAATATAAAAAAATAAATATTAAAATTAATTTATTCAATTTTATAAATAATATCTAAAGTTTACAAATACAGAAAAAACAATGAAGCTTTGCACTAGTCTCCAGTATGGCCTACTCTACCATTTTTTTAATCCCAACAGTTGAGACTAGCATGACCATGCTCCAGACTTCGTCAGCTCTATGGGGTGTCGCTTAGATAACAGTTTTTCCCATATTCCATAAATATACTGTGGATGTGCATGTATGTACTTGTATATGGGTTCGCATAGTCACTCTTTCATGGAACAACTTCACACAGCGTACATGTTTAAAGTTGATATCAACATTGTTATTTTTAACAAGGATATGTCAAAAATATTATATTTTAAAAAAACCTTATAAATGATGAGAAGATTGCCAATGTAAGTCCATAAAACTAGTGTATGGGAAATGAGTCAACACTCACTATCTAGTTTTTATTAATAAAAATCGTAAATTTTGGGCTACAGCTTTCAAGGCTTACAATATTTGCCCCATCATCAGGCCCCAGTACGTTATGTTTATTTGTGTTAACAACTAAAACATCCAAATCAACATAAAACAGGCAATAAACAAATGAAAACACAATAAATGACACTAAATAATAACAAATTTAGTAAGGGGGAAGGTGATTCTCAGAAGTACCTTTGTTTATAGAGCTTTCATGACAATGCTATGAAATTCCCAATATAATACTTGGTTTGTCAATCTTACTCTTAATTAATATTATAGTTGATGTCTCACCCAAGAAACGTTACCTTCTGATTGGTTATTTAGATCACGTGGTCAATAAACCAGGCAAATTAGAAAGGGATGCAGGGACTGTCTTGCGTCAATTTTCTCTGTCGCACTGGGAAAACGGGCTGGTATTACAATGATCAGTCTTTCTTGTATAAAATAAATCTGTATTGTCCCCAAAGCTTATTTTAATACCCATCACAAGATAATCAAATATTTTCAAAACTCAGATTTAAAAAATATTTTACTACACTAATTTTACATCAATTTTGACTTTTTCTCATGATTAGGAATTTTGTGTTGCGCTAGATTTAACTAGAATTCTCCCGTGATTTCAAATGTTCTATAAAATGAACATTTACAATAAAAATGAATTTTGTACTTAAGCGCTGCGTAAAACCAAGCAAAACATGTAGATACTGAACCAGTATTAAGATTTCTACTAATATTCGTATATGATTTCTTTATGATGAAATAATTAAATAAAAGTTAAGAGTAGCACTGATT
This sequence comes from Diabrotica balteata, assembly GCA_918026665.1. Lineage (NCBI taxonomy): Eukaryota > Metazoa > Arthropoda > Insecta > Coleoptera > Chrysomelidae > Diabrotica > Diabrotica balteata. The sequence continues at coordinate 67,671,335 of OU898276.1, read as the reverse complement.
TAATAAAAAATTTTACCATAAAAGCCAATATAAAATATAAAAATCTAACAAAAAATGTGCTTAATAATCTATGTTTTCTCCAGCACCAATAATTATAGCTTGATATTGCCTTGGTATGCTTTAAATTAAATTATCAATTTCGGTTTGAGCCAATAGGATATATTCCTAGTATGTGCTGGCTACGGTAAGCGTGTAATATCCCCATTGTCAAACCAATCTCTCACTGTTGCTGCAGTATTTAATCATAAAGTATCCTGTCTATAAAGCAAATTAGAAACTGCAGCAGTGGCAAATGAAAGGACAATATGTTCTAAGATATGATCAATATATGATATTCATTTAAAGTACATTTCACAAAAATGGGAACACTTTGATGATAAAAAATTATTTCAGCCCTCGTGATATCTTGTATATCAATCTTCTTCTTAACGTGTCCTATCAAGTCCCCTTGACGTTGGCGATTAACATGGCGAAACTGTTTCTGTCTCGAGCTATTCTAAAGAGTTGCTCTGCTTTCTTTATTCCTGTCCACTCCCTGATATTCTTCAACCAAGAGGCCTGCTTTCTACCAATTCCTCTGCGTCCTTCGATTTTACCCATCATAATAAGTTGAAGAATATTATATCGGTCTCCCCTTACTACGTGTCCAAAATAGGCCATCTTTTTACATTTGATGTTATCAAGCAGCTCGCGAGCAGCATTTGCTCTCTCAAGGACTGCCACATTTGTCAGCATAGCCGTCCATGGATTAATGGTGGATATTTTTAATGCCCATGCTTCGACACCGTATAAGAGGACTGACCAAATGTAGCATCTAACCCTGCGCTTTCGAAGTTAAAGTTGCAAGTTATCATTACAGAAGAATGACCCAATTTTTAAAAATGTTTATATCAATATATGGAATAATACCTTGCCAAGACTAACCATTGTAAAATCAAATCATTAATACCTCCCAACCTTAGCGAGCTACATTTCGATTATTAAAAAATTTCGAATACGACAGGGTTAAAAAACTTTATAAAAACTTTTGATAAACATAGAAGGGTTCTATTGCGTACAAGAAATCTTTTCAGGGGTCTTACTACGGAGTAGACCACTAAACCTTTGTCATAACCTATCACAATTATTTGTGACGTGAAGTATTGTCAACAACAACATGAATTTTGAAAATTATAAAAAATACGATATGCATTTGGCATATCTTGAAAGTAAAAAAAAAAGTTATTGCCGTATCTGAATTATTCTTTCAGCGATATCCAGAGAGAAAGCAACCACACAAGAAAATTTTTAAAAAACTTGATTCAAATGTATTACAGCATGGATATTTCATAAAACCATGGCGTCAGTAAAAAAAATAAAACGAGAGTTCAAAATACGTTAAGTTATATACAAACATACTATAAAATTTCCTTACGCCAAATTAAGAAGGAAATAGGTATTCTAAAGACAAGTGCTGAGAAAATTTAAACGAAACATAAATTCAGACCATATTATATACCTCTCAGACAAAAATTATATCCAAATAATTATTTAAGAAGGATACGATTTTCAGAATTGTACATAGGAAATGTTGTGAAAATCCAAATATTTATTCTAAGGTTAATGAAGCGATGAACTTTGTATTTCCAGTGCAGGAATATAAAATGATACAGTACGATACAATGAACTTTTTTAGAATGACTCAAATTAGTTCAAGGCATCAGGCGGCAAGGAAGATTCGGTTTTAACTTTAGTTATTATGTGTATGTTGATATTTTAGAAACGAATTTAAATGCCATTTTTGATGAGGAATATTTGGTTGAAAGAAACACATTTTGGTTTTACCAAGATGGAGCACCTGCCCATAATGTTGAATTCGTTGGAAATTATTTAACTGAAAAAATTGATAATCGGTGGATTGGAACTTCGTTCACCAGAGCTTAATCCTCCTGATTTTTTCATTTGGGGATTTTTAAAAAGCAATATTCATAAAAGTAGCCTTAACTTTAAGGAAAACTTATTACAAAGCATTTAGAGAAATAAAGCCAGTACTCAATTGTATAAGATCTGTAAGAAAAAGGTGTCAATTATTATTACAATAAAACATTTCGAGCAATTAATATAATTTTCATATTTTTGTAAAATTTATTCTAATTGTTACATTCTTTATTATTGCTGATTTTATGTTTATAATAATTTCTTAAAAATGTCATAATATATAGGGTGTCCTATGTAAAAAACATATCGAAGACTCAGTACTTAGATTAGATAACAAAATCCTGGAAAGGTTGGAACACTTTAAATATCTGGGTAGCTGGATTGACTTCATGGTTGAAAGTGACGAGGAAATTTCGCCCAAAATAGAACTTGCACGGAAAAACTTTATTAACTGGCGCTATTTATTATGCAGTAGAAGTCTGTCGTTGACCACACGTCTAAGAGCATTGAAGTATTACCTCTGGTCCACTTTGTTCTATGGATGTGAAACCTGGACAACAAAAATAAAAAATCTTAACAAATACGCATTTGAGTTATGGTCTTACCGTCGCATGCTTAGAATCCCGTGGACAGCATACATATCTAACGAACGTGTGCTAGAGACCGTGCACAAAGAGCGAGAATTTATCAACATCATCAAACTGAGAAAGGTCCAATACTTCGGTCATATAATGAGAGGACCTAAATATCACTTACTCCGGTTAATCATTCAGGGCAAAATCGAAGGAAAACGTAGGGTCGGAAGAAAACTGTCCTGGATGCGTAACATTAGACAATGGACAGGTCGAACGGTCAAGGAACTGTTTCATCTAACTGCCGACCGAGAATCATTTCATCAGCTTGTCAATATGACGCCACCGAACCTTTCTATAATTTATCTATTAAAAGTTTTAATAGTTTTTCAAAAATATTTCCAATAAAGAAGGTATATAACCCTGTTCGACATTCTTCAATAATCGCCCTGTATCTCGCTAATGTTGGGAGCTATTTATGATTTGATAGGACAATCGTTACTTTAATGAAACAAGAAGTCATAACATCTTAACTACTTTTTTTTCTATCATGTCTAGTTTTTGGTGTACCCTGCAAATCATACTAATTTGAGACACTCTGTTTTTCCATACATTGGTACATGCTATTGTACATGCCTCAGTCTCTCATATCGAAAAATTCGTCTTAAACTCTCACTCCAATTTTAAATCAAGATAGAAACAAAACCTAGATTCATCTCTGAATAACACAGAACTTCATTCTTTTAAGCCCCACATGCACACGTTGATGTGTACATCTTAATCTGAGTCCACGATTTCCATGTTGTATCATATGAACCTTCAATGAACGCCGGCGTGTAATCCAGATTCGTGTAATCTATTCCCCAAAGTTTGGTCACATACAGTAATGTTTTGGCTATTTTCTAATGCCCCACAAAGTTGTTGTGCAGTTATATGCACATTTAGACGAGCTACTCTTACTACATACTGTTTCTGTCGAAGAGTAGCTCTTCTTCTTTAGGGTGCCTGTCCGTTACGAAAGTTGGCGATCATTCTGGCTATGATGACTTTGTTGGTTGCTATACGAAATAGCTGTGTTGAGGTCTTTCTATCCCATGCTCGCAGTTTAGCAAGTTAGGATATTCTTCTTCGTCCTGGGGCTCTCTTTCCTATAATTTTACCTTCAAAATGCATTGTAAAATGCAAGTAGCTCGTATCTGCCTTTATTTCTCATTTTATGTCCCAAGTACTGCAGCTTACGGCTCTTCACGATATTAACCAAATCCGCGATTGTGTTCATCCTCCGCAGTTCTTCTTCATTGTCCGCAGTTCTTCTTCATCTGCTAATTAGATCTTCAATGTCCACGTTTTTACTCCGGACAGAACCACTGAGTACATGAAACATTTAAGAAGCCTTATTTTTGTATTTGTATCTATGGTGAGGTCATGGCCCTTGAGCACAGAGCTCATAGTCAAGAATGCACTTTTTGCCTTTCGTCGTGGTATTGTCCCACGACTCATTGATAACACTTCCAAAGTAGTTGCATTGTGAGACACGTTCAATTTTCAAGGAGGAGTAGTTGCAGTTTGATAACTTCCATGTCTTTTAGTGACATTACCAAATTGTTTATTAAGACGCCACAATCGCGAAATCACGCTTCTTAAATACGTCAAAATGACATATAATACCATTTTGTTAAAGACCAGCTCTAATTATATTCGTAGTACTTACCATTTAAGTATGTGTTAAATGCGGACTTTTCATGACAAATTTTAAAATAAGTACTCTATCTTTGAAATTTGAAACACGTTTTCTTTATAATTTGAAGCAAATTAATTTGAGGTGCTGTTACCTTTGCATTAATAAAACAGTGTAATTGACAGACAAATTATTTTTATAGCATAGCTTGATTTGTAGAGACCAAATTTTCAAATCGAATGATATGCATTAATAAAAAAAGTTTTTATTAAAACAAGTGCAGCAAAAGTGGCGTACCTCAGACATTTAAATATTTGTATATGTATAGTTGCAGATACAGTAGCAGAATTTTAAAGCCACAAAAAACGAGTATTTTAAGATTCACAATATACCTTAAATTTAAACAAAGCGACAGGTTTAAAAATCCTTTTACAACGGTATCGTATTTCTACAATCATGCCCTCGAAACGAATCCAATCAAACGATCACTTTATATAAATTTGAGTAAATCGTAATCTATGCTGTCGTTCCCTGTAGGTATAAAACCGCTCCTGCTGCGATCTGGACTTTTATTTCTCTGAAATCTGTTACAGTGCATCTAAATGAAGTTTATAGAGTTTTACTGGCTTTTCCTCTTATTTATTGTCAATATCGCAGGTAAACTAGTCAAGCATGCTTTTGTTTTTAATTTAAAAATTTTAAAAAGTTTTCTACATTTTCTTATATTAATGGTTATAAAGTTTTTAATTATTGCTTGAATTTTAACAACTCTTAAATAGAGTTAACATATTTTTGTTTTGGAATTCTACAGCGTATAATATTGTCTGAGGTGATAGTTTTTCTAATTGTTAGGTTAGGTTGTTAGTTGTTAGGTTGATTAGAAACTATCTTCTCAGCATTCCTTTTGATATTAAATAAATTATTTTCTTATCAAAAACTTTTCCTTTCTTATATTTTACTTTTACTTCTCTCTTATTATTTTCTTTGTCAATTTTTGATTATATTTTTTTATTCTTTGAGAACTGTTAACATTTTTCAAATTATCAAAATCTTTTTATTTTCCATTTTTTTCTAAACTACGTTGTTTGCAGTTATTTTTATGAGCCTTCTCTTTGCCTTAATTTTTAAAATTTTAACTACTCCCATACATTTACTCACTTTTTTCAGTCATATGTTCCAGTTCAATCTACGTAATATTTTTTCACTCATTTTTCACTAATTTAGTACCACCCTAATAATTTTTCACCACCAAACCAACCTTAAGTTAAGATATTTTGCTGGCATAAGGTTAAAGCTAGAACAATTCGGAAAAAAACTTTTTGCTTATAGCATAATTTTCACCCATTTTTCACTTATTTATTATTACCCTAATAATTTGTCACTACCAAACCACCCTTAAGGGGAGCGATTTTGCTGGCTTATGGTTAAAACTACTGTTGTTTATGGTATACCACAGTGCTCTGTTCTGGATTTTATGAATTTATTATCACAGTTATTATTCACTGTGGTCACAGTGTCACAGTTATATACTGTACTTTTCTTGTAACTGAAAGTATAAATTGCTTGCCAGGTAGTTACTGAATTTTATCCACCCTCATAATTTTTTCTTCCCTAAGCCACAGTTAATGGGAAACATTCAACAAGTTACGCATTCACGCTAGCTAAATGCAAAATATTTTTGGAAATCCAAAAGTGCTGTGATAGATTTTACTATATTTTTACCAGCCTAGTCACTGTTTTCTCAACTATCCTAATTAAAAACAAACAACATAAAAATACTTTATTACAAAAGTTTAAAATTTTAACTGTTTTAAACAATTGACTCTGATTATAGTAGTGGGTACATGACTAAGAAATCGAATCGTGAGTTTTTTTATGAATTTAAAATTAACTGAAATCAAGTTTTAGTAAATACCATAGAATTCTTATATTTCACAGAATAATTACCAGGTAAGAAATATTCAAATTGAAATAATTTTATTATATCTATTACATTAATTACCTAATTGTAAAGGATGGTCCAGACACCTTACGCAGCTATTGTTAAGAGATTAAAAGATTTGTATTTATTGGGTATATCCATAGAACTGAGCGAAGTGTACCGCCAATCAAGAAGTGGTGGCTGCAGTCTTAATAGGATTTAAGATTGATACTGCCCTGTTTACTATTATTTAACTTTGGCAATAAATTGTAAATATAGCGTCTCTGTACTGTCCCTAAGTGTGTTTTATGCTGGGTACAATAGTTTTTAAGTAATTTTTAATAATTAACATCAGTGAACATTTATCCACGCACGATCACTTCTATAGTTGATTTTGAACTCTTGAACTGTGTAAACGTGCCTTTTTTTATACCGGACGAAAAATCAGCCTAAGAAAATTGGATCGTAAAATGCGGAATTTATGCCCAGTGTATTAGGTAAAAAATATGAAGATAGCAAAAAATAGTAAAAGGTTGAAGTAAATTATTAAAAATACCTTTTATAATTTTGTTTTGTCCGTTCAAAATACAACCTTGCAGAATTATTGGCTTCTCATATAGGGGTAAACAATTGTGAAGGTGGTAAATGAAATGGAAAAGGTTCGTATCATACAGTGTTATTTAAAAATTACTTTTTGTATTTTAACCTAAACTACCACGGGTTAATTGAGAAGCAAAAAATTAGTAAAAATCGAGCAGAATTATGTGGTATTTCAAAATTTTTATATGAATTTGTCAGCTTAAAATTCGAGCTTCCGCTTAATAGCTTGATATTGACTTCCCACAAAGAGTAGTTAAGAAGTGAAAAATTAATAGGGTGGTAATAAATTCATAAAAACCTAGCAAAGCACTGTTGTATAATCATAAATATTTTTTTTAATTCTACTAGTTTTAATCGTTAGTCAGCAAAATCGCTCCCATTAAGGGTGGTTTGGTCGTAAAAAATTGTAAGGGTGGTAATAAATTAGTAAAAATCGGGTCAAAAAATATGCCATAGGCAAAAGTTACTTTTCCAAAATCTGCTAGCTTGAACCTTAAGCCAGCAGAATCGCTCCCGTTAAGGTTGCTTTGTTGGTGAAACATTATTAGGGTGGTGATTAATTAGTGAAAAATGGGTGAAAAAATATTATGTAGGTTAAATTGGATTCCCTTCATTAGTCCTCGTTAGCTTAAGGATCCTTTCTCCCTAGATTGCCGTCTCCCTACAGAGTTGGGCAATCGTAACGGCTATTTTTATTTTTGAACTTGCTGCTCTAAACAAATTAATCGATCTGCATTGATACTATTCACGAAGGTGGCCAACAGATCTTCCTTGAATCTTTACCTAAAATTTTATTTTTTGGTCCCCTCATCAAGTGGCCCAGGTATTTTAGTTTTCTTGTTTATATAGTGGCGATCAGTTCTGTTTCTATACCTACATGATATTTTAATACTCTGCAGTACAACCATAAGTCGAAAGTCTAGATTCTTTTTAAATTGCATGTTTTTAATGTCCAAGTACCATATAATAATATTGAAAATATATAGCATTAAGTGAAGGAATGACTTCATTCCTAATAATGCTGATCTGGCACTATCTATTGGCCTGTTTATTTTTGCAGTATGATCATTGGTTTCACTTATCAAAGTTCCCAAGTACTGATATTTTTTCTACTTGTTCTATCACGTTACCATTTATTGTCAATATCTTGTGTATATTTTGCGGTCTCTTGAAATGCGCATATATTTCGCTTTTTAGCGTTTACAGTAATTCCCAACTCAAGTTTCTATAAACAAGTCCTCACAGACACTTCGTTTAAGGACTAGCAAGCTCAGTGGAGTCTTACGCTGCCATATAGTCAATTCCTTTTGTAACTTAAACAAAAGATTTAACATTTAAAAGATTTTAACTCGTGTATTTAGTGGCTTCAAACATGTACATCAAGAGAGCACTGATAATGGAAGAGTTTTCCGAAAACGTTCTGTGATGTAGTCCAATAGGGTTTTTATTATTATGTCTTTTATAAAGGAATTTTTAAATAAATTTTTTATAATACATGATATACAGCCAACAACAGAAATTTAGTTTTCTTGTTTGCCTTGTGGATTTTTTGTTTATGGTATTTTCATATATTGATATCTGTATTAGTTTATTCAGTATATTTTAATGTTTATTTTTAAATTTGTTACTTCTTTTCTTTATCACCTTTTATTTTTATGCTTATATCAATACATACCTACTTGTGTGTATTATTCTTTCATTCTGTCACTGGTTATCTGAATATATTGTTCATTCTCAGGCGTTTGACATATTCTTCGCTTGCAACATATTCTTAGGAAGGTCTGCAGACAAATTCTAGCTCGCAAGGCAAACGAACTTCATGACCCCACATCAGGCAGGTTGGAGTCTGGCCTGTAGTTTTATTCACGGCTGATCGATAAGCCATTCGAAATAAATAAATGTGCATGTACCATACTATTTGATGTTCGAATACAAGTTTAAACAGCTGATTACCCATTGTTCGGTTCCTCTTCTCGACTATTTCATCTGATGGAGCATGCAGGATGGTTGTTCTAGTCTTCTATTACATAATCTAATAATATAATCTAATCTAGACACCAATCAATTTACAAACGTTTTAACAGAGGGTCAACGTAAAGTTTTACCCTTGGTCGGAGTGGTTTTCAAAAAGAACCCCGAGTCGTCTGAAATATGTACCTCTGTAGCTATAGCAGCTTCTTAATTTTGTATCGCATAGGCTCAGTCCATTTCGTAAAATAATTCATGGCTATCATCCGATACTAGAAATGGGCCGGCAATGTCGATTAGCTACTTTTTACTAACTGAACTATTACTGGTTGCACACAGTTCACATTTCCAGCACTATCTTTCTATATCACCTTCACTTTACTACATGCACTAATGTGTTGCCAAGAAGGTTTTTAACCTTAACGTATCCAATCCAATACTTTCTTTAGAGTTGTTGAGGCTGTCATTGTTCATTAATGACGACGGTGTATCACAGAAATTGTTCGTTTCCCTAATTTAAGACAGTGATTACAATTTGCACTGCATGGCCACCTCAAAAAAAACATAAGCATTTAAAATAGGTAAAGAAATAATAAATAAAAATTACTCACAATCAATTTAATTTAACCATCAGACGACCGGTTTCGCTTTCTTCAATATGGAAACCATCCTCAGGTCTCGATATCTATTAGATAAAACATAAAAAAACTCATTGTGCCCAAGACAGAGATGTAGTGCATTAAAGTCCTTCCCCCCTTTTAAATTTAATGTTTGTTTCGTCCCTTCTAAGTGTTTTCTGTTTTAGTGTGTTTAAATTGTCCTTAATTGTTTTTATTCTAATATTTTATTTACTTCACTTGACTTTTCAATAATTTACCAATTGCCAATAGAACTTTATCAAAGTAATTTGATAACTACAAATTAAAAAAAAAAAAATATTTGCACACCCACACAATTCTTACATCTAAACTTATTCATTGTCATAAAACTGTCACCTTCTTAAAACAATTACTCAATAAATAAGACACATTTTATAAATATATCTCTCGAATAAGTATAAATAACTTTTAATAATACAATGGTATATCACATCACTTTCATTTAACAAACAATCACACACATATCTCTTCTTCATTGGATCAAATCTATCTCCTCAAGAACTTCCCGTTTACTGTCAAACAACTGCAATAACAAAATTGAGTTCTCCATTCAACAATACATAGTAGTTTCAACCATGTTCTACCATCCATCAATTAATAGAGTACCGGCATCATTTGTTTAACTTTGTATCGAGACCTGAGGATGCTTTGCATATTGTAGAAAGCGAAACCGGTCGTCTTATAGGTAAATTAAATTGATTGTGAGTAAGTCTTATTTATTATTTCTTTACCTATTTAAAATGGACTCACACAAGCAACACATTCATAATTAGCATTTAAATAAATTTTCTAGCCCTGTTTTGATGTTTCGTCGGCATCATGTTATGAACTGCTTTCCGTATCGTTTCCTTCAGACGTTCATTGTTTTGTTCGTTGCCTTCATCAGATGTTTATACTGGATAGATCCATGAAGCTCGACTAGCTAGTTCATGTTCCAAGGCAATGACGAGCGCTATATCTAAAACTTTTGGTCTTGCTAGTCGTAAAACTTTCTGCAGTTCACTGTCTCTGAATCCATTGACAAAGGTATCTACATTAATTTTTTCCAAAATGTTGTCTGCCTCTGGATAAACCGACCATACTGTACGAGCAACATGTACTTCAAATTCTTGCAAATTCTCACTTGCTCGTTGAACTCTACTTCTTATTTGTTCTTTGTAAGTGAGACTTGTTATAGATGAGCATCTTCACAGCATTTTTCTAGTCGAGTGAACAAGTTCTGGTAACCTCACCTCTCATATAGCAGCAGTCACAGAAACGGCCTTTTCTTGTCTTGAAGCTTTTTCGTTACAATGTGTACACATTTATTTTATTATTCGATATATACACATATATTTCCTTCGGCAGAAAAATTTTTGTTTTCACATTTAGAGCTTCTGTACCAGTCACTCTGATGATTCCTGCTAGGATGAAATACGATAAGCGAATATACAGATGCACTATACGTAAAATCAAACCTCAACTGTCCCTTCTTTTCTTCGGTATATTCTTTATTAGTACAAGAAACAAATTTGCTAAGGATTTTTGGATAAGGAGATTTTACATGAGGAGATATGCATTGTGGGATGCAATTTTTAGATCGTTCATATTTCTATTACATCTTTAGCATCGTCTATTTTGCCTTGCAAATTCATAGAAGGGGCAGATTAAAGCAAAAATCTGAATTTTGATTTCGCCAATAAAAATCTTCGGATTTCTACTTTCGAGATTTTATTATTAGTTTGCCACTTTTTTCTCTGGCCATTCTTAATATTTTCTTTGTCCTGTGTGTTATATACAGGCTTGTAGCATACTTACATGAATTTTATTCTAACAATTTTAAAGATACTCTCTGTAATATCTTTTAGACATCTGTAAAGAAATATAAACGTCCTAGAACGTAATGTGATTTATTAATATATGAATCTTATGAGATTATTTATACCAACACGTATAGTAAGGTAACTTATTTTTAGGTAACTTGGCATTACCTGATCAATACAAGGATCTTTTCATGGTCCAGTTGGATAAGGAGCCAAGAAGCTTTGATGATATTCTAAACCCACAAGGTATAAGTAAGTCAATAAAAACGTTTAGTTTTTTTTTAATTAAATTTTAGTTTTTAAATTTACCAAATCCTTCCTGGATGTATCATAATGGGGTCAACGTCAGTGCCAGAAGTTGCAAAATACACGGATCTTTTTCCAGCCAAAGATTACAGAGAATTTCTATACAGAGTCGTTCTAGCAGCGATAAGAAAGAGGTTACTATTTCCTATGCTGTGAATCTGCTAATAAGATTTACAGATTCGCTCACAAGTTTAAATTCAATCAAAACCGAAATGTTTGTGACGCTGATGTCTAGCGTTTATACTGTCTTCCGGTTTGTTTTTTAAACGATTTTTATAAGTTGTTGCTTTAGTAACTATGTGGAGTAAATTTTGTATTTAAGCCTTGTTTTTATTATTTGTTTTCTAATTAACCATACTTTATAAATAAAGGGTTCTTCCCATTTACTTTGTTCTGCTCTTATTCTAACACTCGCATCTACGTACATTTCTTCATTTCTCCATAATATAAATTCTAACTCACTAAATATATGATCTTAAAATGAATTATATTTCTAAACGAACCTTCTAAATAGAGTGTCAAAAAATGAAAGGATATTTCCTTAACTTTCCTCTATTGGCCAAAAATTAAACAGCAATGGTGTCTCCTTGGTATTAACATTTAACTACACTATTTTAATTTTCAATTCTAATTCCTTTTTATTTCTTGATATAAAGCAAGCCATTATAAATTCCGAAGCTCTGATGCAATACAACTCTCAATCAATTAATTAGTCTCTTCTATAATTTAATTCAAGTCAATTCAACATGCTTATTTGATGTTCACATTTTCTTCTCTTTTTTAATATTTATTTATGTTATTTTCAATTTAACCTCTATATTATGGTTTTATGTATATTATGATTTTTTTAATCTTAAGTTTTTTGGTAATTATTTGTTATTATTATTATTAATTCCTATTTAAGCTTTTTATTAATTTATTAATTATTATTTTTTTAAAATTTATGTTATTACCGGGGTGTTATAATTTATAACCGTCTGTGTAATAAAACATGCAGAAAATGCTAAAAAGTTCTGATTCCAGGACATCAAGATGTAAAACATGTAATACTACGAATTGGTCGAAATTCCCATGCCTGGAACGATCTTGGATTTGGTATTAGCAACGATGTAAGAAATACAGAAGGTACTTTATTGTCTTATTATAACATTTATTGCACTTTTTTATAAATTTTAACGATTTTGGACATTTGTTATAAGTTTGAAAGTTGAACACACTTTTTTTAAAACGGTATGGTAAGTCCCGACGATCGTTTTATTATATATATATATATATATAATATATATATATATATATATATATATATATATATATTATATATTCTTTAAGAAATAATAAAAAAAATGGACTTGGGTAGCACCAAATGGAATCACTAAAAACGAAATTGGCCCCATTCTAACCAACAAGATTGCTACAATAAAAGACGTCAGTGTTATAAATATATTTCGATCGGACAGCGATCATAGACTAATCTAGATAATAAACTAGAAAGAATAAAATTAATCACAAAAGCAAGAGTAACCGGTATAAATATTAACATTCTAATAGAAAATAAACTTAGATCACTACCAAAGGACAATTGATGAAAGAATACATGACCAAATCGACAGCTCCTAATTGATCAATCCTTGATAGTGCCAAAAGACTTCGTCAACCTGGGCCTCTCCTTATGTCGATCTTACCCTGTATTATGAAATGTAGAAGGTTATACCTCTCTGGATGTCTCATTACATGACCGAAATATCATGACTGAATATTTATTAATTTTTGATATTTCTGTGCTCTTTTTCATTCGATGTAAAAGTATTTCATTTCTTATTCGATCAACCCAACTTATCCGCAGTACTCGTCGATAAATCCATATCTCAAAGGCCTCTCATTTTTTCATTAATGTCTCTGTAAGGGTCCAGCTCTCCATAATATACAGCAATGTGAAGAATATGTAGCAGCGTATTAATCTGATTTTAAGGTTTAACGTAATATATCTATTAATTAGAATTTTCTTTAATTTGTAGAAGGCGGCTCTGGTTTTTTCAATGCATATTCTTATTTCTGTACTTCTTCTTCTTCTGGTTCCTATCCGTTTCGGATGTTGGAAATCATATTGGCAATCATAACCTTGCTCGCTGCGACTCGAAACAGCTCCGTTGAGGTTTTCTTAAACCATGTTCTTAAATTCCGCAGCCATGATATTCTCCTTCTACCGGGTCCTCGCTTACCTTTGACTTTACCTTGCAATATAGACTGTAGCAGGGAGTAACGGTGCTGATTTCTGTACTTATATCCCAGTTATCGTTAACTTTTGCACCCAATTAGGTAATATTGTGGACTCTTTTTAACTCTATTCCATACGCTCTGATGTTCATTGGTTGTAATTCCGTTTTTCCGACAACCATACCTTTTGTCTTAAAAGTATTAAGTATCTTCAACTAAGGTTTCTTTGAAAATAAATTCGAAGTACATATTAAAAAGTAGAGGAGATAGAATACATCCTTCCTTTACTCCGTGTCGTATTTCTATTGCTTCCGTCGTGTTGTGTCTAGCTCGTATGTTTGTACATTGATGTCAATACAAATTTTTGATAATACGGAGGTCTCGGTCGTCAATTTCCACCTATTGCAAGACACCTATAAGTTTTTCATGATTTACTCGGTCAAAGGCCTTTTCGAAGTCGATAAAACACATATACTAATTGTTCTTTATCCCTACATTTTTGAACCATGACCTGCAAACTGAAGAGTGCTTCTCTAGTTCCAAGGTTGTTGCTGAAACCAAATTGTGTTTCACTTAGTTGTACTTATATTTTGTTGTAAATTCTAGAGTGCAGTATTCTTAGCAAAATTTTTAGTACATGTTTCATCAGACTGATAGTGCGATGATCGCTACACTGTTTGGTATTTATTTTTTCGGTATCATTACAAATGTTTACAGTAGCGACTCTGTTATATATGGTATATGTCCTGTTTCGTATATTTTATTAAAGAAGCTTAGAAGAGAATGTTTGCCCTTATCGTCGAGCAGTTTGATTATTTCGCTTGGAATTTCATCTGGACAGGTTGCTCTCCTATTCTTTGATAGTTTTATAGCTCTCTCCATTTCATCGAGTAATATGTTTGGATCAGTCGATATATTTTTGATTTGAATTTCTATTCTATTGTCATCAAGCAGCAGCTCCTTAATATATTCTTTCCATCTCTCTAATCTGTCTTGTTTATGGACTATAATATTTCCTTGTTTATCAAGTAAACTACTTGCAGTTGATCTATATTTTTCAGTTACTTCTTTCACCTTTTTGTACATATTAAACGAGTCATTCTTTTTTTTGCAGTTCGTCTATTTAAAGTTATTTGTTGCTGTGCCATTTATCCTATGCATCCCTGATTTTCTTTCTTAATTCTTCATGGATTTTATGGTACTCTTCAGTGTTTTTATTTTTTTGTTTTCGCCTGCTTTTCATTAGTCCCAATATTTCATCAGTCATCTATTGTTGTTTGTGATTATTAATAGTTTTATACTTTTTAGTTGTTTCTTGCATAATGTTTTTGATATGATGCCAGTGGTCTTCGACGTTGTGTTTCTTCCGATTTTTCTAACTTCTTGTTTATCTCTGGTGTAAGTTTATGACTACTATTTTGAATACAGTCAGTGTTTATTCGCTTAGTCGGTTGTTGGCGTTTTACTATTTTAAGTTTGAGTTTTATGTCACTGATTAATAAATTATAATCTGAGGGTACATCGGCTCTAGGTATTATTTTAGATATTTTGATTGAATTTCGGTACCTCTCTTAAATTGTTATATAATCGATCTGATTTCTTATGATCTTTTTTTTAGTATCTGCTGGTGACTTCCAAGTATATAAACGACGCTTGGGTAGTTTAAAGAATGTATGTCATTACGTTACCAAAGTCCAAAATTCCCTAAAATGTTTCCTTGTCTACCTTTTCCTATTTTGACATTAAAGTCCAATACTTATTCCTAGTTGGTTTTAATAAAAAATAAAAACACAACTTATATTATAGCAGTCCAGAATGTCGAAGTATATAACAACAACTCCCACTCCACTCTCTTTACCTGAATCCATGGTTAAGTGGATGTCGGTTCAAGCCCTGGCTCGGTGTGCAAAAAAAATTAAAAGGTCAACGCAGCAGTTAACAATTCTAAAACGAATCTGGGGCTTAGACTAGAATATGCTGGTGAGTGATCGTCCTATGGTGGAGCAGTACTGCAAGAGATAAGGAGTTGCAGCTCGGTGATACTCCTCCATAGATCTCTACCGGAAGGGCGTGGTGCCTAAATACCGGTATATATATATATATATATATATATATATATATATATATATATATATATATATATATATATATATATATATATATATATATATATATATATATATATATAGAAAAAAGAAGTACTTGTGACTCGTTTGGAAAAAATATAACACTGTTTTTGATGGGTTGGAGTCAATAAAAGGGGCTATTTGTTGACTATTTTTTACTCGAGCTTTCAATTGTGATTACAATTTTTATCAAGAGCTTCTAAAAAATACAAAATGTCTTACAAAGTTGAACTAGAAATAAAAAATTTTTTGTTAACTCATGAATGAGTTAACAAAAAATTTTTTATTTCTAGTTCAACTTTGTAAGACATTTTGTATTTTTTAGAAGCTCTTGATAAAAATTGTAATCACAATTGAAAGCTCGAGTAAAAAATAGTCAACAAATAGCCCCTTTTATTGACTCCAACCCATCAAAAACAGTGTTATATATATATATATATATATATATATATATATATATATATATATATATATATATATATATATATATATATATATATATATATATATATATATATATATAATGGTAAGTTTAATTGGGTTAGCAGCTGAAACCTTACCATTATACTAATTAATAATTGGACAGCTGTGATCATTCTTCCTTATATATATATATATATATATATATATATATATATATATATATATATATATACCGGTATTTAGGCACCACGCCCTTCCGGTAGAGATCTATGGAGGAGTATCACCGAGCTGCAACTCCTTATCTCTTGCAGTACTGCTCCACCATAGGACGATCACACACCAACATATTCTAGTCTAAGCCCCAGATTCGTTTTAGAATTGTTAACTGCTGCGTTGACCTTTTAATTTTTTTTGCACACCGAGCCAATTCCTATGGTGGAGCAGTACTGCAAGAGATAAGGAGTTGCAGCTCGGTGATACTCCTCCATAGATCTCTACCGGAAGGGCGTGGTGCCTAAATACCGGTATATATATATATATATATATATATATATATATATATATATATATATATATATATATATATAAATATATATATATATATACATATATATATATACATATATATATATATATATATATATATATATATATATATATATATATGTATATATGTATATATATATATATATATATATATATATATATATATATATATATATATAAAAGTATATATAACTTTTTTTGCAAAAGTTTTAGGAATAATATTATATATACAAGTAATAATACTCCAATAGCTCGTAACATTCATTTCAAATAATACAACCCTAGTAGCCAAATTACAGAATTTCAAGAGGTACAAGTTGTTTTGAATTATACTAAATTATCGCCTTGTAGGTACAATATTCGTTTAGTGATTCATAGGTAGCGTTATTATGTTGTTTTAAAAGAAAAAATACAGAATCCTTTTTAAATTGAGGAAAAGAAAATATTCAGAAAACATTCAAAATACACGAATTTATTTTAATTTTTAAGAAAATTTAAAAATATACAAGAAGCCTATGAAATTACATAAAAAACAAATAAAATGAACTCAACATAATGAAACACAAAGGTAAAATTGTTGAGATTTATAGAAAATTGTCGAATTAAAATCCAACCTTGTACTGACTTGTTCTGAGTTCGATCTTCAACTGAGACTAAGGTTTACTAAGTGCTACGTATGGTCAGTGCTGCTATATGGCGTAGAGGGCTGGACACTCAAAACGAGGGATATAAACAGATTGGAAGCTTTCGAAATGTGGCTTTATCGCCGTATCCTAAAAATACCATGGACAGCGAAAATCACAAATATAGATGTCCTTAAAAGAATAAACCAAGAACGCCAACTTTTCGAAACCATCAAGAAAAGGAAAACGGCGTATCTAGGTCACATCATGCGAAATGAAAAATACCAGTTCCTCCAATTTATAATCGAGGGTAAAATTGAAGGCAAGAGAGGAATGGGACGCAAGAAAATGTCCTGGCTCCGAAACATAAGGCAATGGACAGGGATTAACGACATACAATCTCTGATACATATTGCAAGAAATAGAGAGTTAATGGAAAATGTGATCGCTAACATCCATTAGTGGATTTGCATCTGAAGAAGAAGAAAATCCAACCTTTTCTATACAACGTCTTTGTTGGAACATCAAATGTCTAATTGACCTCCTTTAAAGTTAAGGAATAATTTCTATATTAATATTTTCTCAATAAACCATTTCTTTCAATAAACCCATACCCAATAGTCGACGAGGTTAAACTAAGGTGATCTAGGCGGCTATGCATGAGCCTCCTGCGTCCTATTCACCTATTTCCATAACACATACGAATATTTTGACCAACAGCACCTAAGAAATGTGAGATATCCCATCGTGCATAAGGTACATACCTTGAGCGGCTACTTTGGGTAGTCAATTCGGCAAAATATTTTGTAAGAAATATAAGTTCCTAATACCTGCCCACTGTGCATTAAAGAAATGGGGGCCTATTAACTCTCTGTCTATTACTTCCGTTCAAACATTCACTGAAAATGATTTTTGTGCGAGTCAACAAATATATGAGTTGTGCGAGTTACTTATTTCATCCTTTATTTTATTTCATCCCACACAATAAGCGATCATTATTCCAAATCAACCTAGCAAATTGTAATCGTGGGATTTCATCTCCTTAATGTGATAAGAATGTAAATTTTTATTTTTTAATACTCTATCAATTTTTTATTGAGAAACGCCTAACTATCCTATTGTAAACGTCATATTGCTCATCTAGATTTTGATTTAGAAAACGATCTATTTTCAGTAGTAATATCCCTAGGACATTGATAACAGACGAGATAATTTCATGACAATCGAAAGCTCGTTCCTTGGTAACAGCACGAAGCCGAAGGCTGAGTGCTGTTACCAAGCAACGAGCTTGAGAAATTTGTCATAAAATTATGAGGCATTCATCAATGTCCGAGGGATATTCGGCGAATAATTTTTCGAAAAAAAAATCATTACTCAACATAACGAAACATTTATTTATTAAAAGTACAGTTAGTGAAAGTAAAATTATTAAAATTTAAGTTAACATTAGATTCGTTGCTGTTCTCTACTATAGAAGATCTCTTATCACGTATAATATTTATAATCTTATGGTGACCTTTTGAAATTTATTTGGATGAATGTATTGGAAGTTGTCAAGCTCGATCGTGTCATAGGGATTGAAAATTGCACTGAATGCAATTATCAGTCTAATGTTGACATGATTGGGTGAAATTGTTCCACATGACACAAAATGACGGAATTTGAATGGTTGTTAGAACAGTCGAAAAATTATCTTTATAATTAAACACTGATCCAAACTTTTGATGATCGACGTTCGACGTTCTGGAAATTGTCTTTGATATGCTCTGCTGACAGCCATATGATCTAACATTGAACATAGTAACAAACATTTTAGAACAATTTAATGAGAACAATAATTAGAATCTGGTTATAAATTATTGTGTATATATAAAACATTATTTTTTATGTTCTAGTTCGTTATAATTTTTTTAAAAATTCGTGCTTTATAAAATTACTTACATTTGGCATACATATAAACTTGGCCATATCGTTACATATATTTTTATCTGTATTTATGTTAATGAATCATTTATGTTTTTAGACTTTGCAATAATACCCAGACAGCGGAACTATAAAACAAGAGAAGAAAATGATATTGTTAGATCAAATTAAACATAAATAATGTATCAGAGAACACAAAATCAGCATGAAAAAAGTGTAGTTTCTAAATTATTTCTACTAAATAAATGTTGACGTACAAAACTTTTTATTTATTTTACCTTATTTACATTCCCTTTTAAATCCTAGAAACCGCAAATAGTATGAGAATTGAAAATCTCTTGAAATGATTTCTTGAAAAGTCTACCTGAATTGACATGATTTAATATTCTGCTAATATATTTAGATTATAGAAGAACCTATCTACTGATATCAAGTTTTCGTGCTTTTTTGATGGAGTTTCAAGAGGTTCAAAGGGATAGTAATGCGCATCAGCAGTTTTTACTTCCAGGCATGATATTGCGAGAATAAGATAAAGCCACTTCGAGAACAACTTTGCAACAACTCGCGCATGACGTCACCACACAATAAAATTGTGGGATCGTGCTCTTAAAGAATTGAAACTATATTGAAACTGTCGTTCATTTGTTACAATTTTTAGTTTACACGTTGGTGAATTATAGTCATACCAGTACAATAATTCAATAGGTATATGTGTTGTAATAAAAAATCTCATAGTTTTTTTCAGATGTTGGATTTTCAAACCAGGGCTTGTTTTCAGAAATATTAAATCGTTTCCACAAACCTCGATTACTGCCACCCAAATCTGAGTTTATAGCATAAACCGGATAGTCAATGTTTAAAGTCTCGATTCTTTCAAACATTAATTCTTTTGTCATTTGCCGATCATAATCAAAGAAAATAGGCTGTTTCCATTTATTGCAAATCCCCTGGACCATAACAACTTGCACATATTTATGAGGTCTTAAAATATGATCGCGTTTTTTACCATATTCAAACGTTTTTTGAATTTTCATTTTATCGAAAATAATTATACAGGCTTTTTCCTGTTTTGTTAGCCCATAATTTTTCAGCATAATTCGCCATTGTTTATTTTCTTCTTTAAATTGACCAATTTTTTCTGCATCTTCAATTGAACCAACCTAAGTGCCAATTGAACGCGAAAGACAACAGTAACTATTTTCTGGGTTATTACCTACAATTTAAAAAGAAAAGAATATGGTAATTGCCAATACTTGGTTTCAGCTTCCTAAAAGAAGACTATATACATGGATGTCTCCTTCACATACAGAAAACCACATTATCAGAAAACAACAACCAAAAAGTAATGTAAAAATGCTACAAAACGAAGAAATAAAAAACGAATTAAAAAATAATGTTAATGTTAATATGCAAAAAACAATAATTTATGAATGTAAATAAAAAGTGGTATAATATAAAAAACACATTACTGAAATTAGCTCAAGAAAGTTTAGTACAACATAGGTCAGAGGCTAAAAAACACTGGATGACAGAAGAAATACTATTACTGATGAAAGAAAGAAGGAATAATAAAGGAAAAGATCTACAGAAGTATAAAGAAATACAACGAATAATTAAGGAAAAATCAAAACAGCTAAGGAAATCTATTTGGTAAAGCAATATAAAGAGATAGAAAAACTAGAAACAAAATATGATATGAGAAATATGCACATAAAAATTAAAGAAGTGACTGAAATGGGTCAAAATAGAGAGCAAGGACACATAAAAAGACAAAAAAGGAGTACTACTAATAGATTTACCAGAGAAGTTAAAGTGATGGGAGGAGTACGTTAGAGAACTTTTCCAAGATGAAAGAGGTGAAATGCAGAAAATATAAGAATTAAACCCTTTAGAGAGACAGAAGATCACGATAGATGAAATCAAATATGCTATCAAAACTCTATGGAAGAGATAACTTGGAAGTACGGGCAGATTTATTCAACACGGTGTACGATACAGGAATAATACCACAAGACTGGTTGAAGTCAGCATGTATAACCATCCCTAAAACACAAGCAACAAAAGAGTGCTCTGATTATCGAACACTGTGCCTTATGAGTCATACTTTAAAAGTTCTGCTAAAAATAATACATAAGAGAATATACGAAAGGCTGGAGGAGGATATGAGCGAGACGCAGTTCGGGTTCCAAAATGGAATGGGTACTTGAGAAGGACTATTTGCCATTAACATATTGATTCAGCAATGTCGGGATGTAAATGTTGATCTACACTTGTACTTCGTTGACTACGAAAAAGCTTTCGATAAAGTAAGACATGAAAAACTAATATCAATAATTATGAACAACCGTATTGACAGTAAAATCATAAATATAGTGCAAACATTATATTGCAACCAAAGTTCCATAGTTCAAATTGATGGGCAACACTCAGAAGAAATGAGGATCTGTAGAGGAGTTAGACAGGGTTGTGTTTTATCACCACTCATGTTTAACTTATATTCTGAAGAAATTTTCCAAAACACGCTCAATAATATCGAAGCGGGAGTCACCGTTAACGGAAAATTAATTAACAACTTAAGATATGCAGACGATACTGTGATAGATAGTAGAGTATAGAGGATCTACAACATCTTGTCGAAAGATTTAGTATGAATAGTGCTGAGATGGGAATTACTGTAAACGCTAAAAAAACGAAGTACATGCTAATTACAAAAGGACCACAAAATATACATCACCTATTGACAATCAATGGTAACGTGATAGAACAAGTAGAAAAATATCAATACTTGGGAACTTTGATTAATGAAACCAATGATCATATTGTAGAAATAATCAGGCGAATAGAGATTGTCAAATCCGCATTTATATGAACGAAGCCACTCCTAACGTGCAAAAATCTAAATTTGGAAATCAGACTACGTACCATTCGCTGTTATATATTTTCAATATTATTATATGGAGCTGAGACTTGGACATTAAAAAAATGTAATTTAAAAAGAATCGAGGCGTTCGAAATCAGGTTATACCGCAGAGTAATGAAAATATCATGGACTGATAGAATTAAAAATAAAGAAGTACTGGAGAGGGTTGGTAAAGAAACAGAACTAATCATTACTATACAAACCAGAAAACTTTAATACCTAGGCCACGTGATGAGGGAACCAAAATAGGAAATTTTGAGACTCATAATACAGAGAAAGATTCAATGAAGAAGATCTGTTGCCCGAAAGCAGAACTCATGGTTAAAGAATCTACGTGATTGCTATCAATGCAGATCGATTGATTTGTTTAGAGCAGCAAGTTCTAAAATAAAAATAGCCATTATGATTGCCAACCTCCGTAGGGAGATGACACTCTACATTGTAAGTAAGGACTCACTTATCCAATATATTTTTGACTAGTTGTCTCCTTTATTTGTTTCTGCCCAGTGTTTTCTATTAGACTCTGATGCGGAAGAAGAACAGTTTTCAGTTGGTAAATAAGCATTAGGTATTGCTTCTGAATTTAGTTTCCATTTTGTTTCTGGATAAGTCAACAATTTTTCTTTCAGCTGGTAATCAGATTCAGTAAAATGTTTTGAGCATACACTTGCTGTAAAAACGTTTATTTTTTTCTTTTTGCATGTATTTCTCAACCCAAATTTTTTTCTGCCGGAATGTAAAAAATCGAAACTTTGATGGATTTTTTAGTTTTTTCTTATTATTGCTATTACAACCAACTATCGCACAGTTTACAATTTTTACAATATTAAAAGCACAATCTACTTCTAATTATATTTAACAATTTTATTCCGAAAAGCTCATCTAGCACTATGTTCACTTACGCAAACTGCATAACAAACACAACGTAAAATAAAACGTTTAAAATTTTTCGTTCGGTAACGTACATAGTACGTACCGAACGTCACAAGAATTAACGATAAAAAGTACAATAAGTGTGGTAATGACCACATGTGCCTACCCTAAAGGTAAGCGCGCATTTGACCGACTCGGCCGGCAACGGAACGCTCCGCTACATCTTGTAAATAAATTCTGCCACGTGCATTTATCGGCAAGATGACGACAACTCAGCCAGTGGATTTACATATTTCATGAAAGATGAATATAAAAATTATTATTGTTAGTTTGTTGTCCGGGGAAGAGGAACAAAAAGATAAAGCAGCAAAATAAGGCAGACATAATGCTTCGAAAGGATGGTTGAGCGTAGAACTACCAAACATACATAATAAAAGGCAGTCTTATTATGAAACCTAACAAGATGCCTCGGCATAGGACAGATATACGACGACAACCACAGCAAATAAAAAACAACCTGAACACTGAAAGTTAGAACCTTAAATATGTTAAAACCCACAGGCACAGGCCTGTAGAAGACACAAAAATAATAAAATAACTTAAAAAGATGGACATGGATATATCAGTTGTCTAGAAAATTGGGTCGACTGGTGCAAAAAAAACTAAAAGATTGGTAAATCAAATGTTAATGTTCGAGAAAACATAACTCAGTTGTGGTTATCTAGAGAGTAGTGATCATTGGCCCTACTGCACTAATTTACGACTATTGGAAAAGTTCTTGAGCGTAAGAGTAATACTAGAGTAATAACTAGGATAGGAATAGAGCTGTATGGGGTAGTACGACAGTTCTTCTTTTTATTAGTATTGTAAATGTGGTCATCAATTTATATTATGATGTAAAGTAATCAGAAATAAATTGGATCCAGTGATCCAGTGACGAAGACAATTTAAGTGCCATAACTGTACTCTTTAACAACATATACAAATTTGGTAAGATACCTACAGAATCGCTGCTATCGACCATTATTCCGCTACCAAAAACCAAGAACCCCAAACACTGTAATGACTAGAGATTAATCAGCTTAATGTCACACTTATTAAAAACAGTTTTAAAGATTATAGGTACATGAAACAATATTCAGAAAGTGCGAAGCGGATATGAGTAATAGACAGTTTGACTTTGTTAACGGCTTCGGAACAGTGAAAGTTTTGTATAGTTTTACAACTCTTGCCCAAAAATGTCGAGACCAACAAAAAGATCTTTTCGTTGCGTTTATGTACTATGAGAATGCTTTCGAAAAAGGTAAATAAAACATTCTCATGGAAGTTCTAAAGAGAAAAGGTTTTCACAAAAATGACATTAACATAGTGAGAAATCTCTATTGGAACCAACAGCTGGTGGTAACATTAGATGAAAATAGCACAAATGCGATCCAGATAAGTAGAGAAGTGACACAGGGCTGTGTACTCTCACCATTACTATTTATTATATATTCCGAAGAGTATATATTTACACAAGCACTTAAAAACTGTACAGAAGAGATTATGATAAATGGTGAAAATATAAATAACATCTGTTACATAAACATAACTCAGTTATGGTTAGCTAGAGAGTAGTGATCATTGACCCTACTGCACTAATTTACGACTATTGGAAAAGTTCTTGAGCGTAAGAGTAATACTAGAGTAATAACTAGGATAGGAATAGAGCTGTATGGGGTAGTATGACAGTTCTTCTTTTTATTAGTATTGTAAATGTGGTCATCAATTTATATTATAAGTAAAGTAATCAGAAATAAATTGGATTCAGTGATTAAATATTTTTAACAGACAATGTTATCTAATTTATCAATAATATTGACAGACTCTTTACAAAGGTCGAATTAATCTAATATTTTTTTTTATTGAGAATGCGTCGACAACGAATGGTCATTGGCATGGTACAGTGAATTTTTACAGTCAGGTGTGTAGTGTGTGTGTATGTGTGTAGAGTAATTATCTTGATACTTAGCAAAGTCGACGTCATTGTCTTTGCTAAGAGACGCTAATTGTATCCGAACGTCTGCGGTCCCTTCGGTGAGTACCGATCGCACAAGGATAGAAATTATTTTCATTTATTAATTTTTAATAAACGAAAATTTCCACCCAGGCGGGATTCGAACTCACGACCTTTAGGTTCACAGGTAGGCGCTCTTACCACTGAGCTACAGAGGGGGTTAATCTAATATTTTAAATCTATTTTAAAGCCAATAAAAAATATACAGCTATAAAAATATCAAGCTAACTAAAGTTTGTATTATGAAATGGAAGACACTGAGAACCGGTCCAATGAGACTTCACTTCACATTATGGTACAACTATTAATTTAAAAAGAATAAAATAGACGGTTTAGGCACAGCATATTGCTTTATAAAGAATTATTTAGCACTATACTGTTTTTTAGGTTTGATTTCGTTACAGCGGACCACCATTCGCTGATATGCACATTTCTGTCTCTTGGCTTCATTCCGATTTTTATTCTCATATTTAAAAAGAATTCTTAGTAAAATTTGTGTTATTTGAGATTGAAAAATAGCCATGACAAGATATCCTACACGGAGTGACATGAGCATCGGGAAGTCTATTCAAATTATTTTTATAACATTTGTTAAGAGTAGTCAGTTAACTTTTACAATGTATATCTCTGTTTAATAAAATAAAATTTTTGACTTAAGAAAAATGAATTAGGATGCTCTTGTCTGACTTGATATCCTACACGGAGTGACATGAGCATTGGGAAGTCTATTCAAATTATTTTTATAATATATTTGTTAAGAGTAGTCAGTTAAATTTCACGATGTATATCTCTGTTTAATAAAATAAAATTTTTGACTTAAGAAAAATGAATTAGGATGTTCTTGTCTGAACGATGCTTTATTTTTACGTTGGTAAATTTTCAGACCACGTGTAGTTATTGAAATAATTAAATTCTGTAATATTAAGTACATGTTTTAAACCAGGTGAACTATGTTAACACTATTATTTAATAAATTAAGATACCATACCAGTCAAATACTGATTAATATTTTAGTTTTTAGAAAGATGGCAAAAAATGAAGGTAGTTGTCGAAAAAATTTTATCTAAAACGATATTTTTAGACATGTAGTTGGAATCTAGTAAGAAAGAGTAAGCCTATTTGGATATATTCTGACGTGAATAAAAGATATCCTTGAGGAAACGTTATATTCAGTGAAGATTTTTTTATGTGATGCTTGCCCCTTGATGCTTTTAAATTTCGGGACATGGAATGTGAGAAGTTTGTTCGAACAAGGAAAGACGCACAAGACGATTCAGGAAATCAACAGACTTAACCTAGAAATATTAGGCATAAGCGAAATGCGCTGGCCTGGTTCCGGTAAAACATTGGTCGAACGATATACTACTCCGGAAATGACACCCGAGATCATCTACATGGAGTTGGAATAATTATCTCCAGGATAATCCAAGCATTCGTTGTAAATTTTGTTCTGTTGTCGGATAGAATGGTATTATTATAAATACTGGGTAAGTCAGTGAACATTAATGTAGTACAAGTGTATACTCTAACTGCAGATAAATCAGAAGCTGAAATAAAACATTTTCATGAATAACTCAAACAACTTCTACAATGCACAAGAACTGAAGAAAGGACTATAATAATGGGTGATTTAAATGCAAAGATAGAAAAAGGCTGAGTCAAAAATATAATGGGCGATTATGGTTTAGGAATAAGGAATGTTAGAGGCAATAGATTGGCTCAATTTTGTCAAGAAAAAAACCTGGCAATTATAAACACATGGTTTCGATTACCATCCCGTAGACTGTATACCTAAAGGTCACCACAGGATAACGAACAAAATTGCATTAGAAATCAGATCAACTTTATTATAACTAATCTAAGATTTAGAAATTCCATTCTAGCAAGCAGATGTCCCCTCAGACCATAACCTTCTTGTCTCAAAAATGAAACTGAGGGTAAAAAAGATAATAAAATCCAAAAGTTCTAATGGGAATACTCAGTTACTCAAGATAAATAAAATCCCTGCTAAGGCTTCAACTTGTATCGATCAAAAAATTAAGAATTTAACATCAGAAATGAAAACCATTAAAAATGTGAACATTATATGGAGCAAAATTAAAAACTCTGTTATAAAAACACAGAAAGAAACTATACAAAAGAAAACACAGAGCCAAAAATCTTGGATGACTCAAGAAATACTGAAAATCTGGAACAAAGCAAAAAATGTAGAAACAAAAACTTAAATAAGAACAGAGAAAAATATAAATTAATAAGAAAAAAGAGGGTAAGAAAAAGTGTATGATGGAAACATTCATCGAAGTGGAAGAATTGCAGAAAAAACATGATCATTATAATTTACAGAAAAAACTGAAAGAATTATCCGAAAAATCACAAACAAATACACCCAACCGATTAATTGACAAAAACAATAAAAATATTAATAACCCAATTGAAATAAAACAAGTATGGACTAAATATATTAAAGATCTTTTTATGGACTTAAGAACGAAATGAACACTATTGATAACGAGGAAGCTCTAATGAAGCTAAACGAGGAAGTCCAACATGCTATAAACGACTCAAAATCTGGCAGAGCCCCTGTGCCAGATGAAGTCTATATTAAGCTGATTAAACTTAGACGAAGACAATTTAAGTGCCATAACTGTACTCTTTAACAACATATACAAATTTGGTAAGATACCTATAGAATCGCTGCTATCGACTTTTATTCCGCTACCAAAAACCAAGAACCCCAAACACTGTAATGACTAGAGAATAATCAGCTTAATGTCACACTTATTAAAAACAGTTTTAAAGATTAAAGGTACATGAAAGAATATTCAGAAAGTGCGAAGCGGATATGAGTAATAGACAGTTTGACTTTGTTAACGGCTTCGGAACAGTGAAAGTTTTGTATAGTTTTACAACTCTTGCCCAAAAATGTTGAGACCAACAAAAAGATCTTTTCGTTGCGTTTATGTACTATGAGAATGCTTTCGAAAAAGGTAAATAAAACATTCTCATGGAATTTCTAAAGAGAAAAGGACTTCACAAAAATGACATTAACATAGTGAGCAATCTCTATTGGAACCAACAGCTGGTGGTAACATTAGATGGAAATAGCACAAATGCGATCCAGATAAATAGAGGAGTGAGACAGGGCTGTGTACTCTCACCATTACTATTTATTATATATTCCGAAGAGTATATATTTACACAAGCACTTAAAAACTGTACAGAAGAGATTATGTTAAATGGTCAAAATATAAATAACATCCGTTATGCTGACGATACAGTCATTATCGCTGAAAGTAAGACAGACCTTCATACTTTACTAAACACAATTTATGATACTATGGAACAGTTTGGTTTAAAAATAAACATAAAGAAAACAAAAACCATGGTTATCAGTAAGAGGAGCAAAGTCATTACAAGGATATGTAATAACTAAATCTAAAGATTGTTGAAGATCTAAATCCGAAATAAGAAATTCGTTCAAAAATAAAGCTATCAAGAGGAGCCGTTTTGAAGATGAGAAAATTTCTGAGTAACCAAAAAATCAATTTGCAAATCCGATATCGGATGATAAAATGTTATATCCACTCTATTCTTCTTTATGGTATCGAAGCCTGGACTGTTAATGTTGACTTAATGAGAAAACTGGAAGCTTTTGAGATCTGACTTTTTAGAAGAATTTTAAATATACCGTGGACCGATTATATTACGAACAAAATGTTGTAGCACAGAATAGGAAGAGACAGAGAACTTTTGACCATCATCAAAAGGTGAAAGACAGCATATTTGGGGCGCATAACTAGAAATGATAGGTACGAATTATTGCAGCTGATTATGAAGGATAAAATCGAAGGATAAAGTGGTCGTCGTCAGATATCCTGGTAGACGTCAAATATCCTGGTTGAAAAACATTGGCGACTGGTCCGGGTTAATAATACAGACGCTCTTAAGAAAAGCAAAAGATAAAGACGAATTTGCAATGGTTAAAACTAACCTTCATTAGCGGAGACGGCACTAGAAGAAGAAGAAGAAAATGCTTTGTCCTATTTTTTTTTGCTATAGACGTAGTAAAATATTTTCAGGTGCATTTGAAGTAAGAGGTCTGCTGAAAGCAACACACTTAAGTACAAAAAGATCAACTCAATACAAAATAGAAACAAATGAATTTTACTTGGAAAAATATCACAACTGTCATTGGAGAACAAAATACTGCTTTACAAAATAATACTTGACTAATATGGGCTTAAAACTTAGAACTCTGTGGGTGTAGAAATAATTTGAATGTTCAATTCTACAAACTCGCTAATCCAAAACATTGTGCATAATAGCTCACGCCCCTTGGTACATTCGCAATGCAACCAGACATAGTAACCTAGGAGTACCAACCGTAAAAGATCATATCACTCGACTCCGATAAGGCCAGAATTCGTAATTAAACGGGCTCTTGTCATATGATCAGTAAATTAAATTAGCCTTTATTGGAAAAATAAACACTGAAGGGGTCTGGACTAGAATACCTAGTTACACAGGTGAAAATAAAGAACTGTCGCTGGACGGTGTCCAGATTAAGCTACATGTTCTACAATTATTAATAGCTTGTTCTATAGCCCATATCTTGATACAACCAAAGGCATTTTTATAGACTACGAAGGCAAACAATACGGGTAGTTGGTACTAATTTGCCTTTTCTATCAATGCTCTTATTGTCAGCAGATGATCTGATGTACTATATCCTTTGCAAAAACCTGCCTGTTTAACTGGTTGGGAAATATTTATTTTATAAGTCAATCGATTGTTAATAATTCTCATAAATAGTTTGTATACTTGACTGAGCAAGGGTATAGGTCTATTATTCTTTAGATCACATTTGCCCTCTTTTTTTAAGAGTATTACATTATTCACTCTGTATTCTCTGTATAAGGTTTTGTAGAAGTCTTCAATTACCTTTGTTATTTTATATTTTTCCTTATTTTTCTTCCTTATTATTAGTGTCTTTAATTTTGATAAATTATTGGACATCCAGTGTTAGTCTTAGACATTTTAGGCATCTGTTAATTTCAATGACATGCTGTATTAAGTTCTCGTTCCATTTTGTTACGTCGCGTTTTAGTTATTTTTTGATTGTTTTATTAATTGCTACGTATTTTTAAGTATGGCGATTATTTTTCGCTAGTAATTTTCCAATTATTTTGTTTTGTTGCTTATTTTGTCTTCTTTAGTTCTTGTTTCCTTTGCGACCTGTAGTCCGGATTCGAGAAGGTTTTTATTTATGTTTTTGTTAATATCGTCAATTTGGTCTTGATTATGTGAAGAATCTGATTCAAACTGACCCACTAATATTTTTTGGACTTCCGCTTTCTTACTCTGGATGCATCTACCTGCTTTTTTTTTAAAGATCCTTTTTCTCTCTTCGTTTATGTTAATATATTTTTTCTCTTTAACTATAATATGATGGTCACTACCAGTTATGTTGTTACGTTTTAGAATTGTTTTTTGTATCTTGAGTAAAAATAGTTTATTTCATTTTTAGTAGTACCGTTAGGTGCGATACATGACCACGTTCTGTTGGGATTTTTTTTGTAAAAGGTATTTATACCATACATGTTTTCTTCTTGCAGGAATTCCATAAGTTTTTCTTTTCTTAGATTATTGCGATTCTTGCGCCGAATCCAAAATTTCCAATCTTGTTTTTTGGAGTCTTCAATTTTTCTTCCAATCTATTTTAAAATCTTCTTTTTAAGATTCTTTGTTGGTGTTTGTGGCTTTTTTAAAGTCGCCAAAACAAGTATTTATTTTATCATCAGATTTTTCAGTTGAAGCATAAACCTGCTCAACCTTTAATTGGTTCGTGAATTTAGTTTTAAGATCATATTATGTAACCTTGTCTGAGATGCAATGAATTATTTGAATACATAATTTTCTTTTGTCATTGATTAAGAAACTTAATCCACCATATGTATAGTTTTTCTTGCCTTTGTAGTAGAGCTTGTTATCTGAATATAAGTCCACATACCCTTCACCTCTTCTTTGAACTTCTAATAATTCCATTATATCCCAATTCATGTTCCAAAATTCCTTTTCTAGAGTTCGTAGAGTTTTTTATTTTTTGCCATGGAACGTATATTGTATGTTGCTATATGGAGTTGTTTGTTGTTTTCCTTCTTCTTTAATGTCGGCTTGCTCCATCTCCACAATCCTTTAGACAGAATGTTGCTACGAAGTGGGATTCCAGACTGGTTCGTGTGGTAGAAAAATGTATAACGTCTGTTGTAACCGATGTTAAGCGATCTACTCAGTTTGGCCAATACTCCTCTTTAAGCCGGGTCGGTACCACTTACTAAATGGAATTACATTTCCTTCATTCCAAGTGTTAGAGTTATTCCGCTAATACTCGGTCGTCATGATAACAGAATATACCAACATGAAGGTGAGAATGGCTTTTGAGTAGGAAAAGCATATTTGAGATGCACCACTACCCCATTAAAATCTCTATGAATAAACTAGCCACAATAGAAATGGTAATGTAAAGAACAATGTTATGTACGAATATTAGATAAAAAGAGGAACGACTGGGTAAGATCAAAATCAAAAGTTGACGATATCACAACAAAAATTGCCAAACAGAGCTTCGCAAGTCATACGTCTTCGCAGTCTTCGCTAGGCAAAAAGACCAACGTGCGAACGCCACAATATATCATTGGATACCTTACAAAGGTAGCTAACCAAAAGAAAGACCACAGATGAGATAAGTAGATGATATAAAACGAATAGCCGCAGCCGGAACAAATTGCAAGTATGTTGCTCAGAGTAGAGATTGATGGAAGGAATTGAGAGAGGCCTATGTCCAAAAATAGACGATAGAAGGCTAAGAAGTAGAAGATCTGCTTGTTTATGAGTATATTGTGAATATGCATTTAAAATAAACAAAAATGTTTTATGAAATATAAAATCAGCATTCTGTTTTAATTAAATAACAAACTTCAATGTTAGTTCGTATTTTGTTTCATAAATTTTTATCTACATAATTCTCTTTATCGTAATCACATACCTCATATTACCTAATACCAGCACAATATCCTAAAAGTACTAAATTAAGACGAAATCGACAATTTTATTTTCTGCTTCAATCGATATTTCTGGTTGTTAATCGAGCAGCGAAACATAAAATAAAACTTAGAATGTTTATAACACTCAATTCAAATAAAATTATACTTTATTTTTAATCTTGGTAGATACCAAAAATGATTGCAAATATCAATTCATCAAATTTTAATATAATAAACTGATTTTTATAATCTTATCACTAATGACTACAAATACACATGTCAAACTTAAAGATTACAGATAATATGAATAATTGAAAATATTCTTAAAATCTAACAGATAAAAAAATCATTCATTTGTGAACAAGCTGCGTTCATTATACCTAAATATTGTATGTGTTTTTCGAAATGTTAATCAAACATATTGCAGTAGTACTAATTTTAGTAAACTTTGTATTTTCTGAACCAGTCGACGTATATAAATATCTGCCAAAAGAATGGAGAGGTATGCTCAAAAATGTTAAAGTGCATTCGGATATTGGGATGACTATTGTGAGTATTAGATGCATTCAAATTACTAGTTTCATTGTAGTAGTATTTTCTGGAATAAGCTAAAAACATTTTACTTTAAGGTTTTACTTTTACTTTTACGTAAGGGCTAGGTTTCACCGATTTATATAGTCAGTGACATTAGAAGTGATACACCCAGAAGGAATCAATTCTTGAACATAATTTTTTAGCAACAGAATGACTATATTTCAGAAAAGCTATGATAACAATACCAATGTTTTATCTTTTCTACTTTTTGTAAAAATAAAGTCTCACCTTTAAATTTTTTGTGAAGAGACTGATATGTAAAAACCGGTTTGTACAGAAATGTGTAGTTATTATTCTTCAGTCTAGTTGTATTTGGTGTAAAAAAAATGCCTTAAGTTAAAAGACACCAAAATTACGGCCATGTTAGAGATTTTGATGGAAGTAGAATTGGCGAGAATTAGGAGTAGATGACTGCTATGCGTGTCTGTCGTGTGTGGACAAACAAAGGTAGAGGAATACGAAGAAGACCAACACTGTTCAACCGAGGCGTATTACAGACCGGCAAGATAGGCGCTTTAGATTACTGGCTCTGCGAGGCCGTTTTGCTATTACGCGTCACCTTGCTGACCAATGGTTTGGAGTAGTAGGTAGACCTGTCAGTATGCGTACAGTATACCGTCGCATTCGAGCTTTTGGACTAGTTTCATTCCGTTTACGATAAGTGCTTCCTTTGACTGCGGACCACTGTCATCAACGTTTGAATTGGTGCAGAGAACGGCAGCATTGGGTGACAGAATGGCATAATATAGCATTCAGTGATAAATCACGATTCGGTTTAGGAATGCATAATGATCATAGGACGTTAAGACGCGGCCGTGAAGAGCGACGAAATATCGGGTTTGCTATCGAGCGGCTTGTACACATGATTGTTGTAGTAATGGTTTGAATGGCTATTGTCTATGGTAGTCGATCACTACTTGTGTTTACTTGAGGCAATATCACAACTGCGTATTATGTTGATGACATCTTACAAACCACTTTACTGCCTCAACTCGACGGCCGTCGAGGCGTCTTTTTTCAGCAAAATAACGCGCTCCCCCATATTGCTCGTCAAACTATGGACTTTCTCCAAGAATCTGGCGTAAATGTTATGCCGTGGCCGCGCCATGCTCGGAATTTAAATTCTATCGAACATGTATGAGATATGCTGGAAAGGAGACTGTCCGCTTTGCACCATCCTCCACAGACCCTGGCACAGTTAATACATGAAGTTAAAGTTGCTTGGAACGAGGTACCACAAGCAGACATCGATCATCTCATTTTGTCAACGCCTAGACGTATATAGGAGTGTATTCAGCTACGGGGTCGCCAAACACTTTATTATTATTATTATTATTATTATTTTGATTACTTGCTACTAAAAATTCTTGACAATGTTATCGTTTCATTCTTGATGTTGTAACGTTATAAACGTCACATCTCTATTAATTTATATTTAAATAATTATTTCATTTAAATTTCTTTATTAATTTATTAATTTTTTTATCTTCAGTTAAATTTTAGTATCTTTTTTATTTAAAAAGTAGTTGGCCCCCTCTCTATATCTTCCCCTGTTTTCATTTCTTTCTCTGTCATTATTTACTCTCTCTTTCTGTCACGTAAAATAAATATTTGCCCTCTCTCTTTGTGTTCTTTGTTGACAGACAAGTTAGTTTCATGAACTAGCAACATCCTATGACATCTGTGCTAACTTCAAGTAGTTTCCCACTTTCTGTCAAAACAACTTCTAACGTGGTGGGATTATTTTTTGCCTTCTTTTATAAAGATCAAAGAGACAAAAAATAATCTCACCATGTTAGAAGTTGTTTTGATATATATATATATATATATATATATATATATATATATATATATATATATATATATATATATATATATATTGAAACCTAGAGCTAAGATTAATACTATTACAAAAATTAATATTAAACTCACCAGTCTTCCGGTTGAACCGCGTCGATATCCATTTTGCCGAGGTTTCGACATCCTCTCTGATGTCTTCCTCAGGGCTTTTACTGTCTCAGTCTCCCGAGCCTCCAGACACTAGTCTGGTTCTGGTCATCAAAATCTCATAATCTTTCGAAGCATGCAGTGTCCTAAAACAAGGAGACGTGCTGTCACCTTTCCTTTTTAATATCATCTAGCAGAAAGTAATAAGAGAAGCACAACTTAAAATATAATTACTAACAGTAAATGGACCAAAATTACTATTAGCATACGCAGATGACATTGACATTGTGGGAAACGCAGTCACCAATGTAAAGAAGACCTTTAATAGATTGGAGGTAGAGGCAAAGAAAACTGGTTTAAGGGAAAATGAAAAGAAAACCAAATACATGTGCATTAACAGACAAAAAGGACGAGATAGAATAGGACAAAATCTTACAATAGGCCCATATAACTTTGAAAGAGTGGAGAATTTTAAATATCTCGGAGCAATAATCACTGCAGATAACGATATCGCGGAAGAGATTAAACCGGTGCTCATGTATGGATGTGAGACGTGGAACCTGACCAAAGAAACTCAAAGAAAACTTAGACATTTTAAGAAGAAAATTCTCAGAAGAATCTTGGGGTCTTATCACGATATTAATAGCAACCAATACCGAATGAGGACAAATGCTGAGGTCAAGCAGATGTACAGAGCGAGCGACATAGATTAAATCACAACAGCTAAGAAAGGCTGGCCATATCCACAGACTTCCTAATAACCGCTTGCCAAGGTAATATGGGAGTAAGCCCCCACAGGAAGAAGGCCGTTAGTACGTCGACGCATGCGATGGAGAGACAATATATGGTCAGCTCTAAGCACAATGGGGCTACCCACTGACCCAACTATTATGGACGACCGTACAAGATGGAAGCAAGTTGTAAGTCAGCCAAGACCCACCCCTGGTTGTAGTGCTACGAGAAGAAGTTTTTAATAAAGACCTACTTTCAATCTAAAACGGAAGTAAATCCTTAATTTAAAATATATTGTAAATTATTAAACAAATTAAATGGTTTGTTTTTTTATGTTACAAGAAATTCCATCGTTAATTGCGTAATATTAACATTTGCCGCATCCAGAAAAAGATTAAGGATAAAGAAGACTTTCGTCAGGTTCGAAAAGGAAGCAGGGAAGATGTGGCAAATAATCAATGAAAACAAAACTGTTGAACTGAACATCAACATAAATGACTTTAACTTTGAGAGCGTCAGAGAATTGAAGTATTTTAGAATAACAATATCTGAAGACACTAACGGATCACTAAAAATTAACAAGAGGATACAAGTCGACAACAGATACTTTTATGCCCTTTACAACTTCACTAATAAAATCGAAACAAACAAGACATACAACTGTATAAAATAGTCATGTGACCCGTAATTATGTATGGTCGCGAAATGTGGACGGTAACAAAGGCAAAAGAAAGAGCGAATGCATGTTTGGGAAAGAAAAATTCTAAGGAAGATCTTTGTGTCTATGCTTGATGGAGCTGCAGGACAATATAATATTATAGCTAACAAATAACTTAAAACTACAGACGCTAACATAATAAAAGAAAATAAAGTCCAGAAGGCTCTAGTGGGCAGGGCAGCTAAGAAAACGACAAAAGAATAGTAAGGCTGCTATTATGGGATGAAGCTCCAACTGCTCTAACTTAAAGCTATGAACGTGGAGAATTGATGGAGTTTGCCCAAGACAGAGACGAATGGAGGTATGTTGTGAAGTCGGCTAAAACCCACGAAAGATTGTTACGGTATGGAGTAAATAAGAATGTAAGAAGAATATACCGGTCAAACATTTGGATGTAATTAATCACGCTTCTAGTTGTTTTGGATAAAAAATTCGTCTTTAAAAGCAATATGGAGAATGGAAATTCACTACTCTTGCATAAGGATATGTAAACAATTTACTCAATACAAAAACGAACTGTGCTAACTAAACAATTGTGTTTTAAATATTCACACTGCAAAATGAAACAAATAGTTACAAATTAGTTATTTCATTTTTAAATTTTTTATTGTCTATAATTTTAAATTCAATCATTACGTATTTATCACTAGAAGTCATTTACTGCAGATATTGAATTTACATGTTCCAAATATCGATTTCGATTTTATTATTCGTATAGCTTCGTTAAACATTTTTTTAGTACGACTTTTTAAGAAGGTACAATTATCATTACGAAAACCATTGGATAAGCACAGAAGACGGCTACAAACTTCTTTTGCATCGAATTCCTTATGGACAGAATCAAAGTGTTTCCGATAAAAAACCTAGACCTGTTGTTCTTCTTATGCATGGGCTTGGATCAAGTTCTATTAACTGGATCATCAAAGGACCAAATGACGGTTTGGGACTAGCGTTAGCTGATCATGGATACGACGTGTGGTTGGGTAACACTAGAGGCAATCTTTGGTCTAGGAATCATAAACGGTTAAATCCAGATATTGATGCTGAATTTTGGGATTTCAGGTAGGATATTTTTTAGATTGAAACATAGATATTAGTAAGATTACCTTTTAATGGATTTTAAATATATTTTTTTATAATCAATACAGTTTTTCAGTACAGTATTTATAAAATCTTCTTACATCTATTTTCTAACAATTTGATCTAGCTATCAAAATTTGTGGATTCTTAATTTTTTTACTTATCTAAGAATTTGGTTATCTATTAAATCCAAAAGGTTTATATTTTTGTCGGGAAGGATATCCCGGTTTTATTAAAAAACATTCTAATGACAACTTTGAATTGTAATAAATTCGTCTGTGGTATATAAATCACCGGGGCCATCGGTATCGGGATTGATCTTCGAATAGCGCTTAGGTGGATGTGTTTCATATTACAATTTTTAATAACGATATTTAAAGGTTAAAATTAGCAGAAGAACAATGAGTTTTTAGGTAGGAAAGATCCTGCACCGACGCTATATTTATAACGAGGCAAGTTCAAGAGAAATCATTAGAATATAACAAACCGGCATATCTATGTTTCATAAACCTGAAGAACGCATTTAATCAGGTCTAATTAATGGATTTATCCACTTAATGTACGCAATAGAGTTACCTCATAATAAAAGTAAATGTAGAAGATCTAACTGATTCTATTGGAGTTGGCAATGTTATAAGACAGGGCGATTTATGAATGAACTTTAAAAAAAAAGTAAGAACTAGAAAAAGAAATGGGAGAAAACCTACTTAAAATTATCTGATATGCAGACTATGCAATACCAATCACTTAAATTGAAGATGATTTACAACGTATACTGCACCAATTTAATGTAACCGCCAGATAATTTAAAATGTTAATTTCCCCAAAAAAAGACAAAATTCACGGTAACAACAGCAATTTTACTAAGATGTGAATTGGAGCTGAAAGGTCACATAATATAACAAGTAATGGAGTTTAAATATGTAGGCATCACATTATCTAGGTACAGAAAACTAGAAACAGAAGTGGAAGATCAAGTGAATAGAGCGAAGAGAGTCGCAGGTTGCATAAATGAAACGATATGGGAAAAGAAAAATATTGGGAAAGAATTGAAAGGCAGAATTCACAAAATAGTCATCAGATTAATAAGATATGCAGCAGAAACACGACCTGACACAGAGAACACAAAAAGGATGTTAGAAACAGTAAAGATGGAAATACTTAACAAAATTAATGATAAAACACTATGGAGCAGAGCCAGAAGGACAGATATATGACGTAGATGCAAGGTGGAGAACTTCAAGGACTGGGTAAGAAATAAATGAGTAGAATTAAACGATCATATAAGCCGAATGACAACAACTAGAGTATTAAAGACGACAAGAGACGGTTCGCCAATAAAAAGAAGATCAGAAGGAAGACGACAAAAACGATGGAACAACTTACTAAAGGCAAATAAAAAAATAGACAGAGTTCATAAAAAAAGAAGATAATTTAAGGGGATAATTAGTTTTAATACAAATGCCATACCTGTGTGAGATCTGCCATTTAGGCATATGCTGAGCTTTCTAAAGGCAGTATGAAGAGTTAGACCGTGTCGGTCTTAGCTTTCGTGGAGGAGGTGCTCTGAACTGAGTAGGGGTTCTTCTGTACTTCACGGAAGACAGACTGGGCGGGGGATGTCCTCAACCTCGACACGGCGCGTCCCATATGGCTGATAGGGAAAGTTCCTGCAGATATGCAGGACAGGTACGAATAAGGCATTGCCAAATAAGTACCCGCGGATCAACTAAGGATATGACATTAGGCAGCAGTAATGTTATTACTGAATTAAGGCTATGAGAAGTATAAATTCTGTAGGCTTAATTCCAGATACTCACAGGCGTCACTCACATTATGAGTTAAGCGGCTGTGATACTGCAACAACAGTAGCGTCTGACCCAGAGTGGGCGGCTGCAAACAGCGTCTGTTCCCAGAGTGGGCGGCTGAAACACACTTACCAACCCGTCTGGCCAGCGTGGTTAGTTCACGGCCAATCTACCCCATCTCCTATTATGACGAACCACAAGAACTGGAATTAATGCTGAATGAACTTTATGAAAAATCACTGCAAAATGGCCTAAAAATTAACTTCAACAAAACAAAAGTAATGACAAATACGGAAGACCAAGAGGCAATAAAAATAAAAACAGAAAAAATAGAACAGGTAAATGGGTATATCTATCTAGGACAAGCAATTAGAGCTAACAGAGAAAATCAAACAGCCGAAATATCGAGACGAGTAAGAATGGGATGGGCAGCGTTCGGCAAACTTTCTTACGTTCTAAAAAATCAAACAATCCCTCTATACTTACGAAGCAAGGTATATAACTCCTGTATAATACCGGTGCTTACCTACGGAGCACAGACATGGACATTTACACAGGCCAATTTGGATAGGATACGGAAGGCACAAAGAGCGATGAAGAGACAAATGTTGGGTATATCACTTCAAGATAGAAAACGTAACCAGTGGATCAGAACAGTAGACGCGATAGAACAAGCAGCAAAACTGAAATGGAAATGGGCTGGACACAATGAGCGTTTCCAAGACGGATAATGGAACAATGCCATCGGAAAGTGGCGTCCATACAATACAAAGAGATCAAGGGGCAGACCACAGATGAGGTGGAAAGATGACATCAGGGAACAAGGAGGTCCCACATGGCAGAGAACAGCTCAAGATAGGGAAAGATGGAGAGAACTGGGGGAGACCTATATCCAACAATGGAAGGATAGAGAATAGGTTAAAAAAAATGAAGAGTTTAATTTTATGAGATTATCAGTAATGTATAATATTGAATGTTTTGTGTCGAAAGTAAGTGTTTAAAATATTGGTGTTTTTCACTTTTTGACTGATTTTTAGCAGGCGATTTCAGAATTTTTTTTTAGTTTTGAGCTTACTGGAAGATATGATGTAGCAGCCAAAATCGACTATATACTTAAAACAACAGGCCAAGAAAAACTTTTTTATATAGGACATTCTCAGGGTACGAGTCAATTTTTCGCATTAACATCTTTAAGACCAGAATATAACGACAAAGTAGCATTGATGACAGCTTTAGCTCCCATAGCTTACTTGGAGCATTTGAGTTCACCTATTTTGCGACTTTTGGCTGACAATATGTCTTTATTGCAGGTGAGACTATGCATAGTTTAATTTTTATCATAACATTTTCTTAGCAAACCGAAACTCCTTAATAATATGTGTTACAATGTAATATGCGCGCATTTAGTACTTCAATGTGCAGAGTGAAAAGTGCTAAATCGTGCATTATTATGCACAAATGTTGAGTCGCCTCCACGAATAACCATATACGGCAAAAGTATCTATCTACTACGTCCATTAGGTAACCATGTGCAGTTAATCTCCTATAAATTCTAACTATCCATGAGCCTTAAAAGATTATCCTCCTTATGTCATACCTCATTCTCAATCGAATGAAGATATTCTTAAGCGTTTCTCCAGTCGATACACTCTTACAAGTCTATCTGAGCCCTACGGACTCACTTTAGAAAATTGTCAATATCTTGGAAAACAAGACATTTTATATAACTCTAAAATGAAAAAGTTGCTTTCTTTTGTGTGGATTGTATTCAAATATGGCTTCTTCTTAATGTGCCCTGCATTTATGCGTAGGCCTTTATTATACATTGTCTTATCTAGTAAGATTTAAGATAGACAGGATTAAATTATTCTATTATTAGTAGCAATACGAATCATTTCATAACTAGATTTCTATCGTACTCCAAAATTTCTTAATTCATTGGATTAAACTTTTCTTAATATTTCCTCATTTCTGACTATGTTCTTCCATGATATTTTAAGCATTTAACGCAGGCATCACATTTTAAAAACTTTAACTTTGTTAATGATCTGGCCTTAGCAGACAAAGAAAGTATTTATATAGCCTAACTTGTTCGATTTCTTCTCCAGCTACATATATCTTTGTATTTGGGTAATCATTTTTACCTATAATCGTTGCTTTTGTCTCCTTGATATCGAGAATCAAATCCAAAGCTTCACGTGCCAGAGTTAGATCATTTAAAAGACATTTGTCACTATCGCTGTGTCATCGGCAAAATGTATTATAGACTAATGCCGTAAATTTAGAAGCAATTATTTTAGACACATTTCTCTTCCTGTGGTGTTTATACAATCAAATAACTCTTGATCCTTATCGCATAAGATACAAGTATTTTCAGTGTATCTAAGATTATTATTGATCAGTTTTTCTCATCACGGATTTTCACTCCAAAGTCTTTATCTTGCAGAGTCTGTTTGAAAATTATATTGGAGTAGATATTAAATGAGAGGTGGGATTGAATGCATACCTGTATTATCCTATTATGCCTCTTTGGACGTAACATTTGTCGATTAATTTCCCATCGACTCATACGATTGCTTTCTGATTCCAATACAAGTTTTCTAAAACAAGTAGGTCTCTACCAGCAATGCCTATAGTTGTTTATATATTTAAAAGCATTTCATTCTGTACCCTATTGAAAGTATTTTTGTAAACGACCGAAGCACAATAGCGCATTTCCAAATCCAAACTGAGTGCCATCTAGGTATCTTTCGTAATAACTTTTTATTCCTTCATGCATATTGCGAAGAAAAATTTTTAATGTGTGGCCTATTGGACTTTAAGCTATAGTTATCGCATCGTTTTTAGGCTGCTTTTTCGAAATTGCTATAAAAACAGGCTTAAGCTATTCCTCATTAAAACGTCTGATGTGATCCTCTTGTATTATTCATAAGATTGTAGCTGGAATGTTTTCTTGTGTAGTTGCTTCTGTTTTTTTTTGTTGATTTTATTTTATGAAAAACTTTATATTTCAAAATGTCAGGTCCTTCT
The DNA here is from genome assembly GCA_918026665.1 of Diabrotica balteata. Lineage (NCBI taxonomy): Eukaryota > Metazoa > Arthropoda > Insecta > Coleoptera > Chrysomelidae > Diabrotica > Diabrotica balteata. The sequence goes on along the minus strand of OU898276.1, from coordinate 67,629,256 downwards.
TGATTTACATTGTTCTGTATGTTTGGCCTGTCCGCTTGTAATAATTCAGTAATATAGTTACTCCGCGGGTAGCGAGTAGGAACTCTTTAAATTCTTGAAGATAGTCTTATCAGAGAAAATCAATCAATCCCTACCTAGCGCAGATTCCAGGGGTTTCCTGACCCGGGAAACTAGTATCTGTTTAGGGTCCCTTGTCCAGGGTCCACAACGGCAGCCACGGCGGAGAAGCAAGACTTCGGTACGATGCGGATGGTGTAAGGGAAAACCCTCGATTTTAGGGTTGATATAGAATCAAGTCCAATACTGGCCAACGGTTTAAGAAAGAGAAGCTGGTAGATATAAGAGCACTCATTTGTTCTGAGATAAAAAGATCTATGTCGAAGGCTGATGAACCACTTCTATTCTAGTATCTACCCATTCTACTTTAGCAGTACTGACGGCCAACATCGGTATACCAAGTAAATTACTAAAACTGGTCAATGAAAAAAGTATAGATCTTTTAGTTCAACTACTGAACACAATATATTTCACAGAAATCATTTCACGTGAATTGCCGACATCAACATTTATTTGTCTACCAAAGAAAGTAAATGCCAAAGAATATAGTGATTATGGAACGATCAGTCTAATGTCAAATATATTTAAAACCCTGATAAATTGGAGTTCCTAAATATTTTCTTAATAATAATGGTCATGGCTATGAACTATAGTCATCATGGTCTATATCTGGTCCAACTTAAAGCTAAAAATGTGATGCTTTCTTTATGAGTTTCTGCAATGACCTCTCCTTTTGATCTATACTTCTGTTATTAAAAAATGACCATTACACTAGATTTAAATCTAATCAAAACCATTCCTAAACTTTTATTGTTTATATACTACTTTGTATATTTTATTTATATATTACTTCTGTTTTTTTTTCAGACACTTATTAATCTTTTTAATATGCATGAACTTAGTCAAAGTCAACTTACAAACCTATTAATAGGTTTGGTATGTGCAAAGGAATCTCCTCTGCAAGAAATATGTGCCACGTTTACATATTTAACATCCGGCTTTGATCGTCAACAATTTGACAAGGTAATTAAGTTATTTGATCGCTCTATTTTTAGTTTATTTTTGTGACACTATTGCCAATTTACTTTATTATGTTAATCTACGCATACAATGAAGACATATTATAACTTAAGACATGACTTGATATTTTCAGAGCTTCTTACCATTATATTTGTCACACGTCGGAGTGGGGATGTCAATTAATATGTTACTGCACTTTGGACAAGAGATTGAATCGCGTAAGCTTAATTTTTTTTTTACTTTTTGATCTTAAACAAATTATAATAGAGGGGTAGATATTTTCGTAATTGGTTTATAATTACTATTATTATTATTTACTATTTGAGAAGGGGTCGCAAAACCCATATGCCCATGTGAGTACAATGTTATATATGGTGCAATTAAATCGTTATATTACAATAGTTACATATTAAGCACTAACTTACTAAATGAACATAAAAAACATAGGTAATAGCAAGTGTTTAGTACAAATTAAACGTTTAGCTATGGAACAAATGGTCCTCCAGTTTATTTTTGAAAATATTGACAGATGGAGCATCTATGATCTCAGCCGGAAGGCTATTCTACATTGAGAACACTCGATTATAGAGAAAAAATTATCTAGTTGTTGTTAAAAAAGTTTCCTTTTTAAACTTAAGTTTGTGGCCACGAAGACGATTGTCATTGTCTAGTATAAACATATCCCCAAATTTCGAAAGGTGTATTTTACTATCCGAACCGTAATAATTAAATCGCCTCGAAGTCGACGTTGTTCAAATGTCCATATTTGTCCAATAATTAGTCCTATTCAGTCTTTCTGTATACGTAGGTCTTGAGCGACCAAAAGACATCCTAGTGCACTGCCGCTGTACGTTTTCAAGAATATTACGATCACGCACTAATACCGGACACCAAACAGTTCCGCAATATTTCAGAATTGGACGAATGTACAGTTTATAAAGATGAACAGAGCTCATAAATGACACTTTCGCAAACGTTTTATTTAGTAGATATAATTTACTGTTGGCTTTTTTAAAAATATGCAAAATATGTTCCGACCAACTTAGATTAATTATAATACCTAGATCATTATGTGCTTACTTACTTAAATACTCTTAAATATGCTATGAATCAAAGTGGGCCCAAAACTGATCCTTGCGGTACCCCACTTAAAACCGTTCTCTCAATTGAGAAAGAGTTCAAAACTCTAAAACAAAACTTTCTATCTGTTAAATACGCGTCAATCCATTTCAATAATTGACCACGGATACCAAGGTGTTCCAATTTATGTAATTCTGTCTAATGCTCTTGACCATTCATTGGCACACCAGAAAACATTAATTTGTCATTGTAGAATGTCCATTGACATAGCCATGTTACTGTTCTGGTAAAACCAGTTCATTTTGAAGAAAATCAGAAATTGTCTCGGCAATAATAAATTCCATTATCTTAAATATTATAGGTGTTAAGCTGATAGGACTATAGTTATTAGGATCCAATTTGTCCTCTTTTTTAAAAATCGGTGTTACAGATGCGGTTTTCCATATAGGAGGCAAAATATGTGTGGTGAATGATAAGGACATAATCACATATAGTTGTTAAGCTAAAGCATCAGAACATTTCTTTAAAAATAAAAAAGATATCAAGTCGACACCAGGAGACAAATTATTTGTTAGGCTTTGAAGATGATGTTTAACTTTTTCAGGAGTAATGTTTATATTTTCAAGAGCAAATGAAACTCGTGACGAAGTAATATTAGGCAACTGATGAGAAGTGGGTTCGACAGAGAAAATCTTAGAGAAAGTACTGGCGAGGATTTCGGCATTATTCGGCATCATAGTTATTTTGAGATATATCCCCATTATCATTTTCCAGTAAAGGTATAAAAACTTTTGTTGTCAACGAAGATCTAATATATTTGTACAATTTTTTACAGTTATTACTAATGGCTATACTCTCTTCGTAGACAACATGAGCTTCATGTAGAGATTTCTTTAAATTTTTGGCAAAGTCTCGATGAATTAGCAAATCCTCTATGCGATTTGTACGTCTATATTTTTTCCACAACTTTCTTTTATACTTAATCAGCTATAATAATTCCCCATTAATTCAAGGTTTTTTTTAAATGTTATTTTTGTATATGGTTTTTTTGAAAATAGTTTGGTTCTTGCAGAAATTAACAACGTGTTAGAACTTAACCCAGAATACAACTGGATTCCTTGTCGCCGAAAACATCATTCCAATCAATATCAGCTAGTTGGCGATTTGCATTTTCAAAATAAATTATTTCATAAACTGTTTTATTAACATTAGGATTAGGAGTACAGTAGGGTAAGTTAAACTAAATATGAAATGTTACGACTGCATGATATGTGTTACCTACTGGAGAGCTTATTACGGGATGTGTTAATAAATGGGGATCATTAGAGAATACAAATTCCAAAAGAGATGGTAAATTATTAATTCTGAAACTAGTCGGCTCTGCTATCAATTCATGTAAATTATCTTCTTCTTAGAGTGCCATATCCCTACGGAACGTCGGCGACTACCATGCTTATAATATTATTATACTGATCTCGGTTTTCGGCTACGTGTAGCAATTGATCCGCTGTCAAACCTGTCCACTGCCGCAAATTCCTCAACCAAGAGAGTTTCTTCCGTCCTATCCATTTCTTTCCTTCGATTTGACCGTTGAGAATTAGCCGAAGGAACTAATATCTCATATCTAGTTTACGCCTCTTAATAATATTTAATAGAGTTCGTTGATGTCCCATTCTTCGAAGAACTTCTTCGTTTCTGGTTCTGCTAGTCCATGGAATTTTTAGTATCCTTTGATACAACCACATCTCAAACGCCTCGATTTTATTCATGATATCGGCGTTTAAAGTCCAAGTTTCACATCCATACAAAAGTACAGACCACACGTAACATCTTGTAAACTTTTCACGGATTTCCAAATTTAATGAGTTATTGGATAATAGAGGCTTGAATTTTCGAAATGAGTTTCTTGCCTGTTGAATTCTACATCAAGTTTCGAAGGATGGATCTAGATTTTGGGTAATCCAACATCCAAAATATTTGAATCTCTGAACTCTCTGCAGCGGTTGTTGGTTTAATATTAGTTGGGTTGCGCCGATATCCACTTTACTGGTCACTTCACCATGTATTTAGTTTTATCGATATTTATGAACAGTCCCCAATTTGTGCATTCCATGTCAACTCTATTGATTAGCTCCTGCAGATCGTCGATGTTTTAAGCTAGAATCACAGTATCGTCGGCGTACCGTATATTGTTAATTATTTCTCCTCCTATGATAATTCCTTTTTGATCTTTTAAAGCTTCCCTAAATAGATTCTCAGAATACACGTTAAAGAGGGTGGGAGATAGTATACAGCCTTGTCTTATATCGTAAATTATAATTTATTAAAAAATCTGTAAATGCATTTTTGAAGTTGTTAAATTACTAGGGGGATCAGTAATGGGCCACGAAATGTCTCTAAAATTAAAGTCTCCAATAACAATCAGATTCTCTAGCCTAGACAGTTCATCAAGTGACGCGATAAGGGACTCATCACCTGCAAATCTAGAGTCACCAGGCCGATAAACACATACTAGGTGAAAAACAAAAGAGTTTTATGACATATTTTTAAGCCAAGAAGTTCCATATTAGGGACAGTAATATCAAGAGATGTAACAGAGAAATTATTAGTAATTTCTGAAGACAAGTAGATACAAGTTTCTTCTCCACGTCGATTACGACGATCACACTTTATAAAGGGAATAATTATCAATGTTAATCATAAATTTAAAGGAAATAATTATCAAATTCTATGGTTCAATTTTCCTCTCCATTCGATTTTCTCTGTTCCAGTTTCACTCGAAGTTCGTTTAGGCATTTTATTTGATTCGGAGTCGTATCGTCGATAATGGAAACGTTTTTTAAAGAGACGTTTTGTAAAAGTTTCTTTTTGTTTTTCTCAATATGTTTGGCTTCATGTTCATTTTGCATAATGACCTTTATCATCCTTGGGAAGCGATTGTTTGGTTTTCCAGTCCTGAAAAATGTGACAGGAGTGGAGCTACACATTACAGTATCTAAACTATTTTGTAATATTCCACCATCGTGACTTTTCTTTGTTTCAATGTCTCCTGTAATTTCTGGTACACCCCTAACAAAAATATTCTAATAGCAGGTAATCTTTATTTTTAAATAGCTAGAAAGACATATCTATTCTCCAAAATAGACTGTTTTTTTTTAATTTAAATAGCTCTGTATTAAAATCAATACTTTGACAAACAGTATGAACTACCCTTAATAATTTAACACTCTTCAGCTTTGCTATGTCCAAAAGCTATTAGCATTTGTAATTTGTCATGTAATTTATCTATTTTTTTACTGAAATCTGTCAAAAATATAATAGTACGAAATCGCATGGCAAGATCACTCATAACGTAGTTAATTAAACTCACATTTTTAGATATATTTAATAATAGCAGAATACATTGATAACAGGTTGCCAGTCAAAAAGTGGTCTTAAATAGTTTTAATTCAATTATTATAGTCCAGGCTATATGTGTTTTTAGTTGGATGTGAAGCATATAATCGAAGTTTTTGCACAAATTTTTCCAAAATATCTATACAAACGATAATTTCACTATAGGTATATGGTAAAATGTGGGTTTAACTTTTTATTAACAATAAACAATATGAAAAAAATCCAAAAAATTCTGTATTTTTCCTTCTTTTTTCGCATATATCTCAAGAACTATTAGTTTTAGATAAAATATAAATGTTTTATAATTAAATTTTACATGTTAGTGCTAGTTTTTAATTTTAAGAATTATTAATATTATTGAAAAATACTAAAAAAAAAACAAAAAAAGTTTTTTTTTGTGAATTTATTTTACAGATTAAAATCAAACGTAGGACCTTTAATGTCCAAGAAATAAAACTGTTTAATATGTTTAATCACCACACAAAATTTCATTAAAATGGATTAAATAGTTTTTGTAAAATAATTTGGCCATGTATTTTTTTTTAATGAATAATTTTTAAAATCATGCAGATCGTAAACTAAAACTTTAAAATACTTGACGTTTTTTACATATCAATTCAGCATTTAAAGCATTCAAAATTTAAAATTCATTTTTGGATAATAACTTCCGTCGATTATAAGATCTGAGAGAAAAAAATATTTAAATTTTAGATTTATAAATAATTTGAATAACTTCATCAATTGTCGATCGATTTTAATTTTCAAAACGGATATTAAAAGTGTGTCAAAAAATGCTTAAAAAAAGGTCAAAATTGACTACGATTGACAATAAAAGTATAAAGTCTGAAGATATTTTCTTTAAACAGTAACCTTAACTATGCAAATAACTAGTTGTGTACAAATTTACATTATCTACAGACCACTGCAAGGTAATTAAAATGTCAATTACAAGTAGTCCTTCCGTCAAAAAATTGAGGAAAGAGCCGCCTTCGAGGCATAATCGAAATTGATTTTCGCGTTTAAAATTGCGTCTCGGTTAAAAATTTCAATTATCTCCGCTTCCATTTAATCAATAGTAGGTGTTTTTTCTAAATTAAGGACTCGCTAGTTAAAAAATCATATATTGCATTTAAATACGTATTAATAAAATTATAGGTTCTTTAAACAATGAAAAATTATTAATGTAAAACTAGCTTTATTTATCGTTCATATTTATCTATTTTAAGGATGGTTTGTACTTAAAATTATTTATTATTTATTGCAATTACCAATAATATAAATTCAAAAAATTGTTTAAACTTTAAGTATATATAAATTTACGGTATACATTGAAGCTAGCAAACAAATGTTATTTTGGACTAAGCAAGCAGCTAAAAAACAGAAACTTAAGCCAGAAAACCAAACTAATAATATATCGAACACTCATTCTACCAGTGCTGACATATGGGTCAGAAACATGGACCATCTCCAAAACAGACGCAAATCTTCTGCTCGTCTTCGAAAGGAAGATACTAAGAAGAATAATGGGCGCATTCTGTGAGAATGGTATTTGGAGAAGGCGATATAATTTCAAATTGTACGAGAAATATAAAAAAATAGTAAATGGTAGAGATGTAATATCCTTCATAAAAATAGGCAGGCTTAGATGGGCTGGACATGTGTCAAGAGCAAATGAAAATTACCCACCCAGACGAACTCTATTATCGGTCCCAGTGGGAAATAGGAGTAGAGGCAGACCACGACTGAGATGGAGGGACGGTGTGGACGAGGACGCAAGGAAAATCGGCGCGGCAAATTGGCAACGGTTGGCGATGAACAGAAACGACTGGCGAAATAGACTGGGGAAGGTCAAGGCTCAACTAGAGCTGTAGCACCACTGATGATGATGTATACATTGAAGAGTGAAATTCACTTAAACATGTGATTGCAAATTACAAAATATATTTTACGGATAGCTATAAAATAATAAAAGCAAAAAAATCGTTTTTTCACTTAATTAAAAAATAACTATTTTCAAAAATATAACAAAAAATATTATGTTTATTAATATAAAATTGTATCCCATATTATATTTAATATTCCAATCCAGCGTTTTACAGTTTGGCTGGATATCGTATACTTTACAACGTCTTCATCGTCGATCTGTTTGTCTTTGAAATTAAAACTCATTTTTTTCAAAACATTCTTGATTTCTTTTTCTGTGGCTATTGTAGCGTTTTTTTATTTAACCCTTCAACGGCGAAATTTATTTTTTGCAAAAAAGGAAAGGAAAAATCATAAATATTGGTCAAAACACTTTATTAAATATATTGGTATAAGTATTTTTCTCAAAATATATGTAATTTAAAAAAAAATAGTCGTTACGTTTTGGTAACGCTAGCCGGTTAGGGTATACAAAAAATTTTTGGACAAGAAAATTATCACTTTGGATTGTGAAACATTATATTGCACTCTAGACATAATCCTACATCACATTTGACACACATAGTACGAATAATTGAGCTACAACCTTCTCCAGCACATCGACGCCTCTTATTATTGGGGATGTTTATCAAAAAATGGTCTGTTCTGTCATATCTCAAGTTATCCGAAACCCTATTAAAAGATAAACTTGATTTAGCAGCCGCAGGTCTTCCAGCACCTTTTGAAGCCATGCCATATTTTATCAGATAGGCTTGAGCAATCTCTCGTCTGAATTCTAGTTGGGTAAGCTGTGTTTGATGTTTACACTTCTTGGATATACACCAAGCATTGACTATAGCAGCTTCTAGTAGCCAAGTAAAAATTGAGCACCACCACTATTTTCTACGAATTGAAATCCTGTATCTGGATATCTGCTGGTCCATGAAGTCAGTGCCTCCCATAAATCGATTATATTCAGAAATCAGATAAGGTTGTGGTACTTGAATAATTTTTTTTTCGGCTCGAGAGTAGCGTTTTACTTGAATGACTGGATTGACGCCATGACATGTAGATGCTACTGTCACTACATTATTATCCATCCACTTGACTAATATTATTGCATCTTCTTTGTCGATGACAGATATCGTGTCTCCTCTTTTTTTCGGTTTCGAAATAATACTTTTTTTAGGTAACTCACAACTTGTAGGAATTCTATTTTCCCTCATAGTTCCCGTACCATCATACCCTCTTTGTTTCAAGGAATATAACAAATTAAAGCTTGTGAAGAGATTGTCGAAGTAAAATGTGAACGGGAGCTTTTTTATATCATCCGAAAATTCATCTATCATGCAAAGTAGAGGAGCAGCACATTTTCCAAAATTGCTTTCGTAACTAGTGTTTGACTTTGGGTTTTTTCCTTGATATATATCAAAGTTCACCAAATAACCATGAGCAGAGTTTAGGCACCACATTTTATACCCAAATCTGATGGGCTTACCCCGAATAAACTGTTTACATGAATGCTTCCCAAAGTATTTGATCATAGCCTCATCGTAATTCAAGTTCTGTTCAGGTATCCAGTTGTCAATAAAGCGGCGTTTCAAAAGGCCCATCAGTGGGCGTAGCTTCCACATTTTGTCACCATGTACAGGCTGTGTGTTGTCGGCGCAGTGCAAATATTTTAAAATTTGGCGAAACCGATCTCTTCTCATAGATTCAGTGACTACAATATTTTTCATATCTTGTTTGGAATCCCAGTAAAAGTCCCTTCCAGGTAACTCATTATATCCTGTAACAATCATAATCCCAAATACATATTTCATTTCTTCGTTAGAAATGTTTGGATCCGGTTTATTGCAGAAAAGTGCGTATTTTCTTGATTCGGTCACAAGTAGTTCAATTATTTCGCTATCAACAAACATCTCGAATATATCTAAATAGTCCATATCACTATATTTACTATAATCTGGTTTAGGAAAATACCTGCTCACACGTTCAAAGTCACCTTCAATCCAGGATATTTTTTCTGATCCAGGGCGGACGATATTTGACACTGGCTCCGATTCAGATACATCGATAAAAGCTCTGACATCACGAGGAGGGACGATTTCAGCTCCTGGTGTCAACTGTCGACCGCTTAAATTATCTAGAAATCCGCCACCATCTTCATCACCAGAATCCTCATCGGTAAGGACATTCGCATCAGGAGGCTCGATGAATATTTCATGAACGTCCAGGTCTTCTTCATAAACCATTTGCAATGCTTCTTCCAGCGTAAACCCACGCCTAAAAGTAACAAATGAATATACTAGACAATTATTAATACATAAACAAGAGTCCTAGCTTTTCTGATCGCATATATACCACATATTCAACACGCAAGACATTTATACACGTACAATATTTTTTGTCTCCCTAAACCAGCTAGCGTTACCATACGGTAACGCCAATATTTCTGAGGTTACATTATAGAACTTGAAATACTTTCATAACAAAATTTTGTCTAGAATTGAAGAATAACTATCTATAAATACTCTTTTGTAAGTATTTTTCATAACAATTCAAAAAAGAAGTTTTAGTAATACTTACTCTAGACGGATGTCCATCTTTGGAAGCTCGTAACTGTTACCACAATTTTTAAAATTTGAATAAAACTGCCAAAAAGATTTTACCTTGACGTTGTACACAACAATGTGTTCATTCACATACTAAAAGCGTGTTGACAAATAACCAACGCATTCCGATGGAACCAAAAGCTGTGTTGCCACTTCTAAAATGAGGTTGTCTACCGTTACGATATGGTAACGCTAGCCGTTTAAGGGTTAAGGTGTATAGAAAAGATTTCTGTGTTACGCTCCTGTTGTTTTTACCAAAGAAAACAATCGAAATAATATTTCAAGTTTTTTTTGACGAGATTTTTAAATGCGTATATTTCTACCGATTCAAAAGTACATATAGATGTTTTTTGTCTGTGTTTAGATTCAAATATCGAACCTTTTGTTACAACTCAGGTAAAACTGAAGTTTAAAATACGCACGTATTTTGTTAATTTGTATTATGTAAATTTATGATGCCCCCTGAAAAAAAGGTTTTATTTTTTTCTTCGTTTAAAAACGTAATAAACATGAATTCCGCCTAATATTCCAGTTGACAAAAAGTTGTTTTTTCGTTATTAGAATGAGAGTCAAAAAGAATATTTGTTTATTTAGGATACCAATACTGGCGTCTAAAAACGCAATAAAGGAATATTTAAAAGGTTTTTTTGTCGATACAAGCGAGGGGATGTTGTTTTGGTTCTTGAGTATGTGGGGACAGGTTAGCTGCAAGACGGAAGGGAAATTTTTGGCTAGATTCTTGTAAAATGTAACGAAGCAAAGGGAAGTCGACTGAGAGATTTCAAACAGGGCAGACATGTGACAATAGAGTCGACGATTAGATTTGAAGCAGAGCAGACGTGCTACAATGTGAGTCCAAGAACCTATTTGAAACGGTGGTAGACGCTTTTTGCGGATGTGAAATGTTGGGCCATTTTTGAATCAAAGAGGATTCAATTTCTTTTGAAATGTCTTAGGACCGGTCAATGATAATACTATCAGATTTGAATAAATACCGGAAGCTTCTAAGAAGTATGATATAGGATGTCCCCGTAGTCGGCTCGATTCTTCCACTAAGTTCCTGTTCCAATCGTTTTGTCCTGGAGTGTAGAACTAGTTCCTGATGGTTGCTGCCTTCCAGTTTTGAAAGTTTTGTCCGAGTAGCTTCCCCATAGATGTAAAGTTTCAAAGTGTTTGTATAAAAAAACATTAAGGTACCAATTCAATATATTAATTTTTCAAAGTAAAGACAGATATTTTTTGGCTAAAGTAATAATTGCTTTCATTCTTTGTCATCAAAATTAAATGTGATACCTGACAGCAAGCTTAATTTGTTTTTTTGTTATGACAATTTTAATTTGATTATTATGTAGAAACAATATTTCATATATAAGGTTAAATTTATATGTTTTCATTAACAAGGATCCTTAATTTTTGATAATCTAATTGGCCATAATATAGTAAACAAAGAACATGTAAGTTTTTGTTATTTGTATTATGTTATATGATATGTTTCTTTTATAATATGTATTTTTGATCTGTTTTGTTTGAGACAAGAATAAACGTTCAATTTGTTTCTCTGATCTATTTTGAGTTTTATTTGAAGGAGATATTTTTTTTTCTATGTTGTTGATGTTGTACAATTGTTTCCCTGGTTACAACTAGTGGTTGTAATAGGTATAATTGGACACCTCAGGTGGCGCCCTGTATTAAATTTCTTGGGGTGTTTCCGTTTATTTTCATTCTGTTTGTCCAATAGATTCGTATAAGTACCTTTCATTTCCTTTTTTGTAGTTGCCCCAATCCAACCCCCAATATCTTCAACTTATCCACGACCCAGCTCTCCAACAACCAACTGAGTGTCGTATGCACTTGTTTCGATTATTTTGTTTGCCCCATCTTGTCCCCCATATTCTTACCCTGTGGTAAGCAAAATAGTCGTTACAATTTTGTCGCCCAATCGGTGGGGCATTTGAATATTTCCATTTTTTTTTAGATTTTGATTCATTTTTCCCAACCCATTTATATGAAACTTTTTTTTTTTTGAATAGTGTCCCAAAGTGTCTCACAAACAGTAAAGTATTTGTATTATATGTATGTATTATGTACCAACATTTATATTTGTGTATGTTAACATAATATGTATTGTTTCTTATATGTAATGGTAAATGAAAGCAAATATTTGAGTTGAATATTTAAATATGAATTTTAATTGAACTATTGATATTAAAAAGAAATTAAAAACAGTAGCAAATTATACAGTTACTGTTACATTTATTTTTTTATTGATTCGACAAATTTTACAGAATAATCGGTTTTTGTAATTTTTTATTTGTTGGGTCATTTTGAGTAAATGTTTGTATTCGTTTGAAGGACTTTGTTTGAGCTATGTAGTTGAGAAGTAGTATTATGCAATTTTTCTTCTAATTAACCGTCTCTGAAGGTGTATTTAAATGCCAAGGGTTAATTAATGTTGTTGTACGAGGGGTAGTCATTGTGAGTCCTAGAGAAGATTCGACAAGTTTAGTCTCAGTAGTAGACTGTTTGTTTATTGTGTATCCTTTCTTGTATCTGAATGACCACAGGTGTAATATTTGTGATCAGGAGATGCTGTTTTAGTTTTGACTAGGAGCAGTCTCATTTAGTTTTCGAAACAAGAGTTGGTTTATTTTGGTGTTATTTAGTGTAGCTCACTCAAAGGTCAAGTTTTCAATATTATTAGTATTTTGTCTTTCCCTGTATGTACGGTTTATGTTGTTTGTTAGTGTCCATGTTGTCCCATTTGTTTGAAACCATTTTTTTTAGTCCTTGTTAGTGGAAGTGTAAACTTTTAGGAGACAGGTTAGAGACCTCATTTTTGTTTACCAACTGATTACTAAGTCAAGAGCAGAAGTTGCAGCAAACTGATTGAGTTTTGGATTTCAGTACGCGAAAGTGCAAGTGAGACTTACTATCAGGTGATAAATGGAAACGGTTGTTTCTTAAAATTGTCATATTTTCTAGCAGTTGTTGAGGTTGATTTCAGTTATTTAGTGTGTTTGCTTTCATCCAATTTTTGAAAAATGAAGTCTACTCAGGTTAATCATTTGAAATCAGGAGAGTTATCTTATGAGCTTTTCATAAGAGGTAAAAATGTCCCAAATAAGACAGTTGATGATAAGAGAAAGATGTTAAGAGCTTTGTTGGCCAAGGAGACCACTTTGTCTTCAAGTTTAGTCGATTTGGTTAATAATGTAGTAGATCCTAAGGAAGAGTTGAATGAGATCATGTTGATTATAAAAGATTTATATAGTATTGCTCAATCAATGAATGCAGAGTCAAACAAAGCTGATTTTGCTAGATTTGAGACAAGGTCTACACATTTAGATACCAGATTAGAGAATTTCCCTATGCATAATGTTGAGGAAGATGTATTAAAGTTTGTTGAAGAGTGTAAAGATGATTTGTTAGTGTTGAAGGGTAATGTGTTAGAAAAAGAGGAAATGTTTGATGATTTAGTAAAACCATCCACTAGTAGCCCAGTTTCAGTCCCTGTAGTTCCCAGTTGTACAGTCCCAGCCCCAATAATACAGGTTTCAACTCCTGTCATTATTTCTGATTTACATATCAAGTTTAATGGTGAGAGTAAAGCTCTTCCCACATTTTTAGAGAAAGTTAGAGATTCTGCTAGGTCTCGGAATATTTCCGAAGACATTCTATTTTAGTCAGCCATTGAGTTATTTGAAGGTAATGCTGCTATTTGGTATAGGAGTGTTAGAGATAAAATTAATAGTTGGGATGAGTTGGTAGCCCTACTTAAATCTGCTTTTTTACACCCAGATTATAATGATAATCTCTTTGATGAAATTAAAAATAGAAAGCAAAAAAGGAATGAATCCATAACCATTTATTCAGCAGTGATGGAAAACCTTTTTAAACGTTTGGAAACATATCCTAGTGAAGCCCAAAAAGTAAAAATAATGAGGAAAAATATTTTAGTGGACTACATTTCACTGATAGCTCTTCAAGATTTTGCTACGGTAGAAATGTTAGTAGCAACTATAAAACGTTTAGAGCAAAATGTCCTGCCCTTGTTGCAGACTACTAAAGGTCTTGCAGGTATTGCAATTGACGATTCAAAAAAACCCAAAGAACAAGTTCATGTGGTGAAGGATCAAAACAAGCAAGATAGAAGTGGAGTATGTAACAGACAGAACAGAGAAAATTCTGTATCTAGGAGACCCAATCCCAAATATAAGTATGAGAATAATAGACCCAGTCCACCAGAGAATACTAAAATGAGAATGCAATCTTTTTCGTCCCCACCTCCATTAATGCAGTCAGTCCCTTATCAAACTCCAAGAAATCCGAAAAAAATAATTTGTTTCAATTGTAATAGACCAGGTCATATTTCCCGTGACTGTAGAAGTAAGTCAGTATCTTGCTGGCGTTGTGGTCATAAAGGTGTGATCACATCTTCTTGTCCTAAGTGTAGTATTTCTAATAGATCTAAGTCTAATAGACCTTACAGGCCATGTTTGAACCCAATTTTTGAAAAGAAAGATTTTGATAGTCGTCCCCATGTTAATTGTTTAGAAGTTAATGTAGATAGAACAGACCCTTGGTTTGACAATTTGAGATCAAAGATAGTCCGATCCCCCCTTGATTTTCCACAGTGGAAGGTGGAGAATGATTTTGTTTATAAGTTTGCCCCTACCAAAAATTCTTTTAAGACTAATGATGTAGAGTGCAAAATTCTTCTGCCCAAACCACAAAGGTCTGAAGTTATGAAGTCTTGTCATGAGCCACCTACGTGTGCTCACTTTGGATTTTCCAAAACTTTGTCCCGTATTCAGGAAAGATATTATTGGCCCCAGATGCGTGTTGATGTGCTTAAGTTTGTCAGGTCATGTAAAGTTTGTGGTGCTCAGAAGACACCAAATTATGCTCCATTAGGTAAAATGGGTAAGCAGAGAGAGGCCAAGTTTCCTTGGCAAATAGTTGCAATAGATCTGATAGGTCCCTTTGTTCGTTCAAAGAAAGGTTATACGTGGTTATTAGTAGTTGCTGATTGGTTTAGTAAGTATACTTTAGTCCAACCTTTGAGAAAGGCCACGGCTAAGAATATTGTTGAGTTTTTGGAAAATGATGTTTTCCTAATGTTTGGTGTTCCTCAATATGTGATTTGTGATAATGCCTCAAATCTGAACAATCCTCTCTTAATTGAGCTCTGTAATAGGTATAACGTTCAGAAAGTATGGTTTAGCCCAGTATATGCACCTCGGTGTAATTTTGTGGAGAGGAACAATAGAACCATTGGTACAGCAATACGTATGTATGTTAAAGACCACGTAGATTGGGACAAGAATTTAGCAAAGATCAGACAAGCTATTAACACTGCAAAGCATGAAGTGACTGGATATACTCCAGCTTTCCTGAATTATGGCCGTCATGTTCCTTTAAGTGGAAACTATTATGGTGTTGATCATAAGGATCAACAGAATCAAGATATCGAGATAATTCCAGGTGACCGTAACATGTATGCTTCAGAAGTCAAAGGTTTAGATAAAGTTTTTGAAAAGGTTAAGGCTAATCTTCGAAAAGGATATGAACGTAACGCTAGGAGTTACAACTTACGTAGAAGAGAAGTCCAATTTCAAGTGGGTGATAAAGTTTGGAAAAGAAATAAGGTTTTGTCTTGTGCTGTCAACAAGTTTATGTCCAAACTAGCACCAAAGTATATTGAAGCAACTATCAAGGAAAAATTGTCACCACTGGTTTATCGTTTGTCAGATTTAAATGGTTCAGATCTTGGTAAGTGGCACATTAAGGATTTAAAGCCTTTTGTATCAGATGAGGACAATATGTCATATTTAAGTAATTAGTTCATCCTATCCCATGTCTATATATTTGAGTTTGTATGTTGATTTGATTTCATCCTTTTGGAATATTGTTTCGCTTTTGATAATTTTAGTTCAGAAAATCTATTTTGATTGAGAGACACGTGTGAGAATCACATTTTGTCATATGTAGGTATATAGATTTAGGGTCTATATCCTAATTTTTTTGTGGAACCGTTGCCGAATTCCCTGTCTCGCTAGGCGTATAGTGGAGATAGTAGACGCCTACCTGTTAAGTGTAGAGCAATTTTTTTTGGATTTGTGTATAGCACCTGATTTAGGCAACGAGGTGTCATGGCTATGCCTGCCCGACAAATCGCTTGTGTTACTGCTGTGAATGTCAGCGAGGTTCACTGCAGGGCATAAAGTTAGCTTCCCCCAAGGCACAGAAACTCATGTCACCTACAGTTCAAGTAGAGTCACAAATTTCAGTCTACTCGACGTTAAAGAGTCTGGCGATCGATGGCACGCTAGCCCATTCTTTGTAACTAACTTTGTTTTTGTTGTTTAATCCCATGCTAGCCATCATCTAAAAGATATTATTAAGAAGTTTCGATTCAGTTAAGAGGTCATCTTCTGATTTGGTTTTTGTTGTTTTGCCTTTATCAAAAACTGGATAAGAATTATCCGAGTTTTTTCTTTTAAGAAGGGGCATTGTAGCGTTTTTTTATTTAAAGTATATAGAAAAGATTTCTGTGTTACGCTCCTGTTGTTTTTACCAAAGAAAACAATCGAAATAATATTTCAAGTTTTTTTTGACGAGATTTTTAAATGCGTATTAACGCTGGAAATATGTTTTTATCTCTGTGTTGCAATGTTAGGTAAAATAACAAGTTTTTTGTCGCCAAAATGGTATTATGTTAAAACGCAATAAACCATGAATTCCCCTAATATTAAAGTTGTTTTTCGTTATTAGTCCAGGGTCAAAAAAAGAATATTTGTTCGTTTAGGCAATAAAGGAACATTTAAAAGTTGTTTTTTTTTGTCGATAAGAGGAGGGAATATTTGTTTTGGTTTTAAGTGGGTCGGCGACAGGCTGCAAGACGGAAGGGAAATTTTTGGCTAGATTCTGGTAAAATGTAACGAAGCAAAGGAGTCGACTTAGAGATTTCAAACAGGGCAGACATGTGACAATAGAGTCGACTGAGAGATTTCAAACAGGGCAGACATGTGACAATAGAGTCGATGATTAGATTTGAAGCAGAGCAGACGTGCTACAATGTGAGTCCAAGAACCTATTTGAAATGGTGGTAGACGCTTTTTGCGGATGTGAAATGTTGGGCCATTTTTGAATCAAAGAGGATTCAATTTCTTTTGAAATGTCTTAGGACCGGTCAATGATAATACTATCAGATTTGAATAAATACCGGAAGCTTCTAAGAAGTATGATATAGGATGTCCCCGTAGTCGGCTTGATTCTTCCACTAAGTTCCTGTTCCAATCGTTTTGTCCTGGAGTGTAGAACTAGTTCCTGATGGTTGCTGCATTCCAGTTTTGAAGGTTTTGTCCGAGTAGCTTCCCCAGAGATGTAAAGTTTCAAAGTGTTTGTATAAAAAAAACATTAAGGTAACAATTCAATATATTAATTTTTCAAAGTAAAGACAGATATTTTTTGGCTAAAGTAATAATTGCTTTCATTCTTTGTCATCAAAATTAAATGTGATACCTGACAGCAAGCTTAATTTGTTTTTTTTTGTTATGACAATTTTAATTTGATAAGGTTAAATTTATATGTTTTCATTAAGAAGGATCCTTAATTTTTGATAATCTAATTGGCCATAATATAGTAAACAAAGAACATGTAAGTTTTTGTTATTTGTATTATGTTATATGATATGTTTCTTTTATAATATGTATTTTTGATCTGTTTTGTTTGAGACAAGAATAAATGTTTAATTTGTTTCTCTGATCTATTTTGAGTTTTATTTGAAAAAGATTTTTTTTTCTATATTTTTGATGTTCCATAATTATTTCCCTAGTTACAACTAGTGGTTGTAATAGGTATAATTAGGCACCTCAAGTGGAGCCCTATATTAAATTTCTTGAGGTGTTTCCGTTTATTTTCATTCTGTATGTCCCAAGAGACTTGTATAAGTACCCCTTTATTCCTTCGATTATTTTGTTTGCCCAATCTTGTCCCCCATATTCTTACCCTGTGGTAAGCAAAATAGTCGTTACACTATATTCTCATTATAATCAATGTGCACCTCGATTAGAACATTTCAAAACATGGTTCCTTTTGATGTATGTTTTATATTCGTTTATCCTGACACTTGGTAGTCGTGTTGCTTTCAGAGATTGCTTTCGTATTTTATAGATGCAGTTCTTTGATCGCCCTTGTGTGTTGTTTGGTTTGGTTTCGGTTAAAATAGATCTCGATTAGTTGGTTTTTTTAATGTGGTTTTAATTTTGGATATTGTAAACTCTTACATAAAATTTATATTTTTTGACAAACTGCCTAAACTGGCTAAAAAAGTTTAATATCTGATAATGGTACTCTAGGTTTTAGATCATTCAGAACTTTTTATAAAAAAGTTTTAAATGATCTAAAACCTAGATATTAAAAACACTTTTTAGTTTTAAGAAAAAAAGTTTTAAAAACTTGAATACAACTAAAAATAAAAAAGTTCCTTATTTGGTACAGCCTGAATTGGAGATCGCTTTATAGAGAAAAATTATCACCAACATCAAAAGAATTGTAGTCTTTGAAGTTCTTCTTCTTCTCGTGCCACTCCTAGCGGAGATTGGAAATCATCATGGTTACTGCGACTTTGTTAGCAGAGCGCCTGAAAAGTTCAATCCCGAACCATTCACGTAGATTACGAAGCCACGATATTTTTTTCTCCCCACACTTCTTTTGCCCTTAATTTTGCCCTGCATGATGTTTCTTAAAAGTTCGTACTTTTCTCCTCTCATAATGTGCCCCAAGTATTTACAGATGTATAATTTATAATATCTTTGAAGTTACAGATGTATAATTTTAAGAATTTGTATATTACAGATCATTTTCGACGATACGATTATGGAAGGGAAAAAAATTTAAAGTTATACCATACCGCAGCGCCTCCTGATTTTAATTTATCTGCAATTATAGCTCCAGTAGCTCTATATTATGCTGAAAATGATTTTCTATCATCAGTAAAGGTAAGTTTTGTGGTATTGTATTTTTAAATTTTACGTCTAATAAAATGGCAGTGCATGGCGCAATCCCCACATTAATACCGACGTGAAATCAAGAATCTAAAAAGCAACAATAAGACCAATAATGACATACACTTAAGAGACAAGACCGGATACCTCCAAAACTCAGCAACTACTTGAAACAGCGGAGATGCGTTTACTGAGGAGAATTACAGGAAACACACTGAGGGATCGAATGAGGAGTGAAGAGATTAGAAGAAAATGAAATATACCAGAAATAAATGAGTGGACACTAAACAGAAAAAAGAAATGGAACGAACACATAAACAAAATGGAAGAGACCCGATTAGTCAGAATAGCGAGGGACAAATCACCAAAAGGTAGAAGAAGCATTTTGCTTATAAAAAAGAAGAAGAAGAAGAAGAAGAAGAAATTTTACGTCAAACATTTTCAAAGGAAATATGATTAACTTTTAGGATAAAATATATGATGCATATTCTGCACCAGAATGATATAAAAAGAGTTTCTTTTGATTAAAAAACGTATTTTGAAAAAAAACGCTTATAATCTGTAAGTCAAAATATCTAATTGGTCATTTACTTTATAGATTTATTCCTTAGAATGTATTTGATAATAGTATATTTTAAAACAAGTTTAAAATTAATACTCGAACCGAATAAGTGAAAGAATTTTTAATCTGACCAAGCGAGATCTATTTATTATACAAAAGATGTATTACCTTTAAGTCTTACTCTATCAAACGCCTTCTTCAAGGCAATTAATAATAGTATGTCTATTGTATTCTATTGCTTTCTCTGTAATCTGTCTTATAACGAATATTGCATCTTTACACGACCTTTCCATACGGGAAATCTTGTTTCTCATCAGCAAGTTTTTAAGCTGATTTTGGTTGTAAGTTTCAGGGAAGTATTTAACAAATTAATGCTTCTGTAGTGTTCTGGTTATTTCTTTTTACTATTTTTGAATAATAAAATTAGCTTGCTTGTCCTCCATTCTTCTGTTATTTTATTGTCTTGTAACCTTGTTAATTAATGTGACCAGTTGATCCGTCTTTGCCGCTCCCGCATATTTCAACAGTTCATTTGGTATCTCATCTTTACCTGCAGTTTTTCTGTTCTTTAGGTTTTTAAGTGATTTTTGTACTTCTTGTTTTGCTTATATGAACTTCTTCATTTATGGCAATTTCTGGTGTTTGTGGTTTCACCATCGTTTATTGTTTTTCTATATTTAACTTTTTTGTATAGTCAATCCATACGTCCTTTTCAATGTGCTCTAAGATCTTTAATAAAGTGCCATATTTATTTTTGAAAATTGTAAAAGTGTTTCAGTTTTTAAAAAAACGTTCCCGGTTCGTTTTAATTTTTATGAGGAGTACATGTGTTGTTTCATTTTCTCAAATTTCTTATTCCTTAAGATGTAATCCTCGCACATTTTTTTTTATTTTGTTTTACATGTACTTCAGCTAAGCTTTTTATTTTTTCTTAAAAAAGACAAAGAAATAAGTAAGAAAGGTAATTTTCTACTTGTTTTAATTGCGGCATTCGCTTAATTTTGTGCCGTGAGAAATTTGAAACTTTCTACACTTGTTACACAATAAATTATTGTCTTTCCAGAGCGTTAAACTATCCGTAAAAACCAGGCATTGGTGCTGCTAGCTGATAGTTGTTACATTTTTTTAAACCGCTGTTTGTTATTGTCATTTCTAGAGATAAGTTAAACAAAGTTGTTAATAGTGTGTGTCCTGGCCTTATTCCACGTTTAGCTTGAATTTGAATTTCTGATCTTAATACATTCCTAAAGTTTGATTTTTGGTTCTACTTAGTTGACTAATAAGCCTTACCAGCTTACTTAAAACACTCAGCTAGCTCATTGTTTAAAAAAATTCTTTTGATTATTTCTGAGGTACGCTTGTTTCAAACCAAAAAATATTGAATGAGATCGTAGGCTTCCACGGCCAGAGTCAGAATTATAATTTATTCGTCTTCCGGGTTTGAACCGTGTCATTTGTGAGTGACCCAAAAGTGGGTTCATCTCGACGTTTCGCTACAATTGTATGTAGTTTCTTCAGGAGAACAAAGAAAAAGAAAAAGAAAACAAAAGACAGGAAGATGGGTAGTTAGCAACGGTAACTCAGTTACTCAACGCAACCAGAGGCGAATACTAACTACTTAGATGGGCATTTGGTCACAGTAACTCAACTACTCAACGCAGCCAGAGGTGAAAACCAAATGCCAGGACAGGAATTCACGTCCAACAGCTCAGAACACTAACGCGTCGAGAGGCGGGGAGTGAATCCGACGATTACTCTGCTACCACTCTATTTATAGTCGCGGTGACCTGTTGTGTCGGGACGTATCGGCACACTCCGTGGCGCGAACGTCAATATGCGCGCGCTGGCCAATCATGTGGCTGCATCGTGGTAGCGGGACCGGACGGAGGCTCTAGACTGAGATTCCAGATGGGAGACAAGTAGTATCCTTCCTCTCGATTGATGTTATGTGGATTTTTTCGGATCTCTAGAGATTCGCGGATTTTCCTGGAATAAAAGAAGGGGCTTTTAGAAATAATATGGGTTTTTTCGAACAATATGGAATGACCGGTTTCTTGGCAGTGTTCTGCCTTTAAAAAATATTGTATGTAACTTAATTTTATACTCAGAATAACTTATCTAAATTTCTTTTAAACAAAAATTGAATCAATGTAGATCTGTTTATCCTAAACCCAGCTTGATATTCTCCCAATAAAGTGTCCACGCACTCATTTAATTTCCTTCGCAGAATCCTGTTGAATACTTTATAATGTAACAGGTAATCAAATTAGGAAAATACATGAATGCGACCATTTTACTGGCATCTTTTCTTTTCTTAAATACACCCGTTTAATTTAGCTAATAGCTTTCTACTTACTTTTAACATTTTAAGACTTACCCTATTTGCTCTAATTATTTTTAGGTCATGAATTGTTTCCATTATTTTTTGTCCTATTAGTCTGTCTTTGATATCCTTACATTCTAATATCATTTGTTAGTTTTTGTGTACCGAACAAACTTTTTCATTCGTACATTACTTGGTCAGCCTTACTTAGCAGCATTATTTTTTTTAATCTCATATACATACCCTTGCTCCGATAATCATTTTTTGTATTTCTCTCTCCCAAGTAGAAGAAATTCATTTTTCTGCTTCGGAACTTTTCTGCTATATCTTGTTTTTTGTTATTTTACTGTTTTAAAAATGTTCTCTGTCTTCTTCATATATATATATATATATATATATATATATATATATATATATATATATATATATATATATATATATATATATATATAATAGTAATAATAATATTCCCGTTTAGATTAATGCCTTTATGATGTCACCGGGTTTAATATTTTTACAATATTGTACTTTCCATTACCCTTTCCATCACCACGCACACCACTGTACGTTAAGCTGTTTGGACATATTCGTTGTTTCTTTATGCGTTCTTAATTCTATCACGGCATACCTCACACGTTACTATTGGTCCAACAGGAGTTAATATACGTTTATTTACCTTTTTTCATACCGTCACATTTAATTTTTGTTTAAAGAAGTTCCAAAAGTATTTTCTTGTGCCCTTTTTAAGTTAAACGTTTACGTTTACAATTTTACGTTTTTTTTTGTCGTTTAGACATAGAAAATGAAACCGTTTTTAAAAAAGAATATTTCAAAATAAGTAGTTATTATAACCTATAGTTTCTTATTTGGCGCTTTGTGTAGTGTAACGGGAGGAGAGATGGACCACCTTTTCGAAAACTGAAGCCTGTTTCTTTATTAAACAAACATTAGAATAGAAAAAAAATTATATAACATACCTTAACATTCGTATTTATTTTGGTATAAGTAAAAACTACAAATTATAATTCTTAAACCTAAAAGAAAATATATGATGCACTGGCACGTCATCGGTTCATCTCTCGTCAACTGTTGAGTTGTTACAGAGATTAGCGAAGCCAATACAAGTTTCATAGAACCAGTGCTTACAAAAAATACATTGTAACCAGTCATTTTTTTTTAAATGTTTGGAGATAGATAGTCCTCGTTGCACCCAACACACTCATTTTCAATATCACTCATGTTTTTATCACCACTAGTGTCGTTTAGAGTAACATCTTCAGATAGTTTTGAGCAGTAATGTCTCCAGTTATTTTTTTACGATTTTTTTTACTGCTGCTGCCAATACAGGAACGGGAATGTTATATCTTCATCCGTAATTAATGACTTGTTTGGGCTACCGTGCAAGGGTATTTTACCACTGATTCCAGAGCGACCTGGTTGAGAAGATGCTGATCTGGAACTGGAACTCTTATTGTTTCTGTTTCTGATGGGGTGTGTGTCAAAAATGCATATTCTGGGATTATTAATGGATTAAACGGATAAATTCCCGTGGATTTGAATGCAGAAGCCGCATTTTGGACAATTGCTGAGTTTCCTCATACTCGACCTAAGATTTTACCAAACTGAAGGCGTCTTAGAACCCTGTTTGTATTATTTTGTACCATAAAACGGCATTCAGCATAAAAGTTACTTTTAAGTGACTTAAAAAAAAGCACTATCCAGAGGCTGTAGGTAACAGTGTTGTGTGAGATGACAAACAAAATAAAATTATTTCGTTTTGGTCTGCAAATTCTAGTAGATCCAGGTTAGTCGTATAGGATGTGTAGTGATGTGTATGTGATCTAATATTAATAAGGTTTTACATGGAGGCTTTCTTGGCAAAAAGCGTGTTTGTAACTATTCTAAGAAAATGTCACTGTTAACGTATGCTGATTTTTCCGGATTTATCATAAAAATTATACTCGGTCATAACTCTCTCGAGATCAAAAAATAGTTATCGACTGTTTCTTTGGACATTCCTAAAGCTCGTGCAATTGAGGTGTACTCAGTTTTTCCAATTGAAATTTCAAGTCTTTGTTCCAAAAAGAGTTCTTAACATTTTTTACCAGTTTTACCTACAAGTAGACAATAAGAAACTCTTGTATTAGATTTATGAATTTAAAAATTTACTTTGTACATTAAATTTATTTGGGATTCCTAATCGCTGAGCTAAATTAAAGGCCATGATTCTTACTTCAGTTTTGGTTGATGCAAAGCCTGTGTTTTATAGTTTTTTATATGGCTAACAATTTTAGCTTTAACAGCAGTTCATAAAGAACAATCTGGACCCAATCGGTTTATCTTATCCATATTGTTTGTTTTCATTCGACGTTTAAAAGTCATTTTGAATATTCCAAATGCTTTGGCGGCTCCAATAATACCCATATCGCCATGATTTACAGCATCTACGGCATCACTTAGCTCTCTATAGGTCCAGTTACCTCTCTTAGGTGTATTTTGTTTACGAATGTATTTATTGTGCCTAATCCTAAAACAAAACATACTGGTCCAACTGTCCCCCTCGTAAGTGGTCCATCTTTCCTCAAATAGGAGGAAAGATGGACCAGCCCGTATTGTTTAAAATAAGCAGACTACAGCAGTAGTTCTTACTCTATAATACACATTTTAAATATAGTTCAACAATAAACTAACAAATAATCGGTCAAACTCACCTGTTTTACCAAAGAATGAAATTTAAAAAACTTAAATTAAATTATCACTCGTGGCAGTTTCAATTATTGTAAATAACTTTTATACACGTACGCACCGAGGCGGTACTGGCGCCTCTTCAGCAACTAACGTTAAACAATACAACAGGATAGAATAGACTTGCCCTGTTACCAAGCTTGGTCAGGTATACCTAGCAGATCGACTATCCTCGTAGTCCATCTCTACTCCCTTTACCCTAACCAAAATTTGATAGATGAGCTACTTGGTCTCCATCTTGTCATGAAGCTTGATAGCCATGCTTTTAGTTGAAAAGTCTGATAGTGATGTTATCCCTTCAGGATGATATAAAATTTTGATTTTTGTGTGTTTATGTATCATTCTAAGGAGACAACATTAAACTCTCAGAATTTTCAACTAAAAGTATTACTATTTGACTACAAGACTTGACTTGTTTCAGAACGATTTCCAGAGTGAAAATCAAAATGTCAAAAGAAAAGTAAAATGTAATTTGTATTGCAATTAATTTTGGTTTGGTTTAATCTCATATAAACAAAATAATTAATTTTTGTTGACACCAAAATACTCTCCTCCACTCACTCTTCTAACGAGGCTTTATAGTTACGTTACGATCAGACGAGTAGACGAGACTCCCACTACAAAAGAGTCAAAAATGACTAGAGTACACATTTGAAGGTGCCATATATATATATATATATATATATATATATATATATATATATATATATATATATATATATATTTTAATTGTTTTTATTTTTAGGATGTAGAGAAATTAAAAGGTAAGTTGCCAAATGTTAACAAGACACGCCTCATCGAAAACAGAAGATGGAATCACATTGATTTCATTGTTGCTAACGATGTACATGACGTAATTAATAAAGATATAATTGCACATCAACAGACATTTATTGATGCTGGAGCTTTAACACCAAGTACAGGTGAACCGATTAGTTCCACCACAGAGAGAACCAAAGGTAGTTCAGAAAGAATTATTAGTCAAAGTATATATACATTATTTATGACTGCTATGTTAGTATTATATTATTAATAAAAATGTATTTTTTGTGAATTTTTAATTATTGGGTCTTATTTTTACACAAACTCCTGCTGTACTTAAGGCGGAAGATAGGTTTTACTTTTAATATATAAAACATATTTTTGTTTTAAAAAATATTTTTATATACCTTTGTTTTTAAAATCAGTTCATCATAGTACAACATTTCAAGAGTATTATCTGAAATTTTGGTAGAAAAATATTAAAAATTAAAAAAATGACAGCTAATTTTCCAAGATAAAGGTTTTCAAGACAAAGTTACTTTGCGGTGTTCATCGTTCAACTTATTACTGGATTATCTGGACGGTATTTTGCAACAACCGTCTAACCCACATTTGTTTACAAATGAGGTTAGATGTGTCAAACTGTCGATCATGCATACTACATCAACCAAAAAGATACAAGCCATATCCATACTCATGGAGGCGTTAGTGAACAAAGTTCTAAACCACATTCGTCAAGTAATATGAAAACAGAAATTTTTAAAAATAGTCTAACCCATGTTTTCATTATAAATATGTGAGTTAGACGCTTGTTGCAAATATTTGTAAGGGTCTTTTCATTGTGTACACCAAATGCAAAATATTAAATTGAACAAATTTTTATTTTGACTTATTTTGATTAAAAGACGAGAAATTTATTATTACACTAATATTACAATTTTATTTAAATAAATAAAATTGCACCAAACTAGAGGCTTTATCTTTAATGGTAAAATACGAAAGTATATTATTTAAAACTGTGAATTTTCTGTGTTGTCAGCTCGCCAATTGATTAAAGAAATTTTTAAATTCCTTTTATCGCAGATAGTGTACCGAAAAGGTAACATAATATGTTTTGTGATTACTCGAACGTTGGTGCCATAAATGCCGACAAAAAATTACATTTATCAAATAACGAAACCAGTTGTTCATTATATAAAATATTGAAACTGTTGTTTGATAGTCAAAATTCTGGTCAGCAAAATATTGTAGGAATATGATAGGAATATTATAAGTATGATTTGGAAGAATTTGGGTTAAATCCTGATTTCGAGATTGACCAAGATTAAATAAAGATGATAAACAGTTGCGAACCCATAGTTTGGAATTCACCAAATCATCCAGAAGCATACATAAAAAATATAGCCGAAACTTTACAGAGTAATAATCCCAACTCAATAACAGACTCGGTTAGAAACGCACAACTCAAATTTTGCAAGAAAAATGACACCAAAAGTGAAAAGATTGGCAAAAATACAAAGGCCCTCATGGAAATACGACAAAACCTAAGCCAGAACAAAAAGGGAAACAAAGAAGAATTATAAAAACTAAAAAATAATTTCAGCGGAAATTACAAAAGATGTAAGAAGATATAATACTAATGCAATTAATCAAACAGTAGAAGTGAACAAAGGTTTAAAGATAATGAAAAGAAAACTCACACAAAGTAAAAAAGAAATATACAAGCTGAGATATAAAGACGGAAAGTCGAAAGACGAAAGACGGAAACAACAGATAAACAAAATATTCTGAAAATAACCAAAGAGTTTTATAAAGACCTCTATACCAGCCAAAGACCACTAGACAATTTCCCGACACGAGTAAAGACTCTCATAAATCAGGGATCAGAAATACTTTTACCCATTACTGTGTCAGAAGAGCAGCTTTAAAGGAAATGAAGAACCATCGATCGCCTGGTGATGATGGACTCGTTATCGAGGCAATAAAAGCAGGAGGAGAAATTTTATTAAAATCAGTGAGCGATCTGTTTAATAAATGCTTACATGCGCGTACGATTCCAAAAGACTGGAACAACGCAGTAATAGTCTTGTTACACAAAAAAGGCGATATTACTAAATGAGAAAATTATAGACCCATCAGCCTCTTGACACATATGTACAAACTCTTTATGAAAATCTTAACAGAGAGGCTAACACCTAAACTTGATTTCTATCAGCTCAAAGAACAGGCAGGCTATAGGACAGAATATGGCACAAATGACCATTTGCATACCATAAAGATCTTAATAGAAAAGTGCATCGAGTACAACATACCACTGGTTCTTGCATTTGTCGATTACGAGAAGGCTTTTGATTCTGTAGAGTTTGAAACAATACTGGAAGCCCTAAATCAAAGTCAAATAGATTACAGGTACACGACACTAATCAAAAACATCTACGAGAACGCTACATCAAGTAAACGACTACACGAAGACACAGAAAAATTCAGCTTAGTTTGAGGAGTTAGACAGGGAGACAATATTTTACCAAAATTGTTCACGGTAGCTCTAGAGTCAATATTTAAGAGCACTCAATGACAAGATATGGGCATCAATATAGATGGAGAAAGATTAAATCACCTAAAGTTTGCAGATGATGTTGTATTAGTCGCAGATAATTTACATGATACAGTTTCTATGATGCATTCGCTTAAAAGTCTGTCTGAAAGAGCAGAATTCAAGATAAACTTTGAGAAAACTAAACTTATAACAAATCTAGTAACAAATCTGACAATAATACCATACAACAAACAGACACTTACAAATATCTGGAACACGAAATAAAAATAAGCAGAGACAATCAAACACATGAAATACAGAGGCAAATAGGCCTAACATGGGCAGCATTTGGCAAATTAAGCCATATTCTAAAAAGTTCAATTCCCATGTGTCTCAAGCGAAAGGTTTATAACCAATGTGTTTTACCTGTACAAACTTATGGAGCAGAGACTTTAACACTCACGAAAAAATCTGCGAATAAACTCAGAATTACACGTGCAATGCTGAACGTGAGCTTTCGAGACCGCATAACAAACCAACAAATCAGGCACAGATCAGGAGTTCAAGACATCATCGAAAGAACCACGACGCTTAAGTGGAACTGGGCAGGGCATTTAGCCAGAACACAAGATGGACGGATGACAAGACGTATTATGGAATGGAGGCCCAGAAACTATAAAAGAAGCCGAGGACGACCACCGACTAGATGGACCGATGATATAAAACGTGTAGAGGGAAACTGGCTACAAGCGGCCCAGTGTAGAGAACATTGGAAAGAACTGAGGGAGGCCTATGTCCAGCAGTGGACGCGATTGGCTGATTGATGAAGATTAAATCTAGTAGGAATTTAATCCGTAACAGTTATTTACTTTTACTAATGAACTCGAATTCAAAGTTTTTTTGTGTATTTACCATTTTGGAGGGATAGACGGATATTTCAAAATGACCATTTATATTTTTACAGTTTTGCAAAAACCGTCTAAGCCGCTTTAAGTTGTTTTTGCAATAAACTCGTTTTACTTATTTTGCTTTTGTACGTTTTTTTAGATAGCCTGTAATTATTGAAATATAAAAATGTGAAATTAAAGCCTTATTTTCTATCAGTGAATTTCTTAAAGTAGGTAGACATACTATGCTCATTAACTCTGAACCATGTATATGTGGCTTAGACTATTATTGCAGAACACTCTATGAGTATCTCTATCCGGATGTAGAAAATATTTTGGTGTTATTTTCATTCTTATTTTTGCTATAATCCTTTTACCCTATGACGGCCGATATGTAATTAGGATATGATGAGTGGGCCTCAAACAGTGAGGCGTTAATATTTAATTACGATCGCTTAAAAAGTAAAAATATTTAATTTCCTGTATTTTATGTTCTGTTATAATATTGCATTTTACTGTATCAAAGGCAAATAAAATGAATATAATATGTATATACAGGGCGTGTTAAAAGAAGTAGGACGAAATATTTCGAATACTCGAAATTATTTGTCGACATCAAATGTTTGTCAAGGTCTCTAAAAGTCTCTATTTTGCGTAGAGTGAAAATTATATGACTAATTTTGTATGCAGTTAAATTGAAAAATAATTGTCAAGTTGAAATACCAAGTTAAAACCTTGAAACAAATTGGCACTAAATCACTTCCGAGTTTTCAGCAAAACAAAATGTTTAAGCACGTATACTCCAGTAATTAATACCACAGCTGTTGAGAGTATGCAGTCCAGTAATTAGACCAAGGGTACTTTATTGTTTGAAAGAGAAATTGAAATGTTTTATGACGATGTATCCACTGAGCTTGATGATTCTCGTACTCAATTCACAATTTTATGTGGCGATTTCAACGCAAAAATAGGGGTAAAAGAAGCAGATCTAGAAACATCTTTAGGACAATTCGGTTCCCCAGGAAGAAATGATCGAGGAGAAAAGCTACTAGGATTCCTACTCCAGAATAACTTATTCAACATGAACAGTTTCTTTCACAAAAATATGCACAGAAGAAGGACTTGGGAAAGTCCAAACGGTTGAACAAGGAACGAAATCGACTACATCATAAGTGATCAAAAACAAATAACTAAAGATGTAACAGTACTCAACAAGTTCACCACAAACAGCGACCACAGGTTGATACGAGCGAAAGTTCAAATCAATATAAAAAGAGAAAGGAATATAATGATTAAAAATAAATTTCATGGTATCTGGACACCCCCATTAGATATCAACCAATATCAGACACATATCAATAATAAGCTTCTATTGCAGGAAACCTTAGGTAACGATATTAATGACTTGAATAACTGCATCATAAACGCCTTACAAGAAAGTCACCGAGTGCACTGTCCTAAAAGAAAATCAGATAGTAAAATAAGTACATATACTGAAACGCTCTTGGATCAAAGAAGACAAATGAGAAGCGATAAGAATGTAGATAGCAACACTTTAAGAAAAATTAACAAAACTGTTTCGAAAGCAATTAGGAGAGATTTAAGGAAATTTAATGCCGATTATATTAAACGCACTATAGAGGAAAATAACAGACTAAAAGTTCTACGTAGAAAGCTAACGAATGGGAAATGCGAAATTCATAAATTAAGAAACAAGCAAAATGAAATAATATCACGCAGAGACGAGTTAATACAGGTCGTCGAAGAGTTTTACGAGGACTTATATAGAAGTAGACGAGAAGATAAAACAGGAATATAAACAACCATTTCAAAGAAGATCAAGAATCAAGGTTCCGAACTAATGCCAGAGATAAAGCTAGATGAGATTCGACAAGCATTAAGAAAAATGAAAAATAACAAAGCCCCAGGAGAGGATGGAATCGTAATAGAAGCTATCGTAAATGGAGGAGATATGCTATTAAATAAATTAAGGAAACTATTCAATCTATGTTTGCAGCAAAGAGAGGTGCCCAAAGAGTGAAACAATGCTACAACCATCCTTTTGCATAAAAAAGGAGATAGAACGGACCTAGAAAATTATAGACCTATTAGACTGTTGAACCACATATACAAGCTCTTCACTAGGGTAGTGACATCAAGATTGGAGAAAAAATTAGATTTCTACCAACCGAGAGAGCAGGCAGGATTCCGCTCAAATTATGGTACCAATGATCACCTCCACACAGTAAAGACACTCATTGAAAAATCTATATAATATAACAAACCTCTTGTTCTCACTTTCATAGATTTTCATAAAGCGTTCGACACGATCGAATTAGACAGCCTTAATGAAGCAATGAATGACAGCAGGATTGACCATAGGTATAGTGAGCTTATTTATAATATTTACAAAAATGCCACTATGACTGTTAAAATAGACAATAAAACCCGACCAATAAAAATAAATCGTGGAATAAGGCAAGGAGATACATTGTCGCCGAAATTATTCATAACGGCATTAGAATATGCCTTTAAGATGATCAATTGGGACCACAGAGAAGTAACGATAGACGGCGAAAAGCTCAACCATCTCCGTTTCGCAGATGACATTGTCCTTATCACAGATAATTTAGAAGAAGCTACAGATATGTTAAACGAATTGGAATTTGCATGTTCGAAGGTGGGCCTGAGAATGAGCTTGACCAAAACTAAGTTTATGACAAATCTGGTCCCCAATAACCATTTGATTATTCAAGACAAAGTGGTAGAACTGGTGGAGAAATATACGTATTTGGGTCATTAAATAAGAATCAGCAGGGATAACCAAACATGTGAGATCCAAAGACGAATTACTTTAACATGGGCAGCCTTTGGAAAACTGCGAGACACACTTAGGGCCAACATACCAATCAGCCTCAAAAGAAAAGTGTTTTGACCAATGCGTATTACCGGTCATGACCTATGGGGCGGAAACTATGACTTTAACCAAGACCACGGCTTCGAAACTGAGAGTGGCACAGAGACGAATGGAACGGTCTATGCTGGGAGTGACGTTGAGGGACCGAATAAGAAACGAAGATCTGCGAAGAAGGACGAGTATTACTGATGTTGTGGAACGCATAGCGGAACTAAAATGGAACTGGGCAGGCCATGTAGCGAGAATGCACGATTCACGATGGACGAGCAAAATTACAAATTGGAGGCCAAGAGCAGACAAACGCAGTAGAGGAAGACTACCTACACGTTGGGCCGACGACATCAGGCGTATCACTAAAAATTGGCAACAAAGAGCACAAAATCGTGAGGAATGGAGGAGTTTAAGGGAGGCCTATGTCCAGCAGTGGACGTGATAAATAGGGGCTGGATGATGATGATGATGATGATGATGACTTTATTGTTTTACTAAATCACACCACAAAGTCCGAATTAAATTCCCGAAACACTTTTTTGGTACTTCTTTTTAGCAAACGATTTGTCCTATTCATTATCTAATATTTTACTATCAGATTCGTCACTACCTGAATTGTCTATCCGAATAATTAGAGGCCGGACCTTATCTATAACTCGCCCGGTTTGAAAAGACTGAACGATTTTGTCTTCCGTATTTCTAATACAATTTTTCCATTGTTCTGCCTTTATTTGTTCTAGCAATTCTTTCCATATACTAAGAAGGCTAGCATCATCTGTTGTTTTGGATGCGTGTTTATCCTAAAATTTTTTGGCTGTACCCCAATATTTTGCTATACCCTCAATTGCATTATAGTGACAATGGTAGTGCGGAAGTCGAAGAACTTCATGGCCATGTTTAAGAGCCATTTGGTCAGTAATAAATTTCTTTTGAATATTTCGCTCTCCATACCTTTGAAGTAAATCGACTTTTAAAAATATGTCACTATGATAAATTTTCTTTTCTGTCAATTACAACTTTATTTTTTATTTTTTCCAGCTGCTTCAAGGAAATTTCTCTTCTACTCTTGAGTGGTAAGATGCATTATACAACACTATTATGGATGGTCGCTCCAATTTTTTTAACAAATTTTCTTCAATCCACCTGTATTCTTTGTAAACAAAAAAATTAAACTAGCGTCAGAAATAAAACGCTCATCATTTTCAGCGTAACGTATAATGTAGCGTTTACCATTACCGGAACGACTAGAAGAATAATATTTTGTGGTGCCATCTGGCCAGAATGATTTTGTCATATTTCCTTTAGCGAAAAAGTTTCGTCTAAAAATACAATTTACCTCGGACTATCAAATTACTCATTTTGTAAAATGAAAAGGACAGCAAATATTTGATTTTACGCAAACAGCGCCTATGTATCTGTTGATACGTATTTCGATCTAATAGGTCTCATCAGAACAGTTATTCATAGGTGTTCTCAACGTGAAAGATCAATATTTTCTGTCTTTTAAGAAGAAACACTAAAATGGCTTCGATATGGACGCAATAGCGACATCTGATAATAAATAAGTAAAAATAGTTTCGAAACACAATTCAGATTCCTGCTTTAATCTGCGCTTTCTAAAAATTGCAAAGCAAAACAGACGTTGATCAAGGTGTTAAAAGAGAGATGGGGAATCTAAAATTTGCATTCCACGACATGTCTTTTCAACTAAGCAGAAATCCTTAGCGAATTGGTTTCTTGTACTCATACAGAGTAGATCCGAATAAAATGAAAAAGACAGCAAATATTTGATTTCACGCAAATAGTGCCTATGTATCTGTTGATACGTATTTCGACCAAATAGGTCACCTTAGAACAGTTATTCATAGGTGTTCTCAACGTGAAAGATCAATATTTTTTTCTTTTAAGAAGCAACACTAAAATGACTTCGATATGGACGCAATAGCGACATCTGATAATAAATCCATAAAAATAGTTTCGAAACACAATTCCGATTTCTGCTTTAATCTGTGCTTTCTAAAAATTGCAAAACCAAACAGACATTAATAAAGGTGTTAAAAGAGACATAGGGAATCTAAAATTTGCATTCCAGGACATGTCTTTTCAACTAAGCAGAAATCCTTAGCGAATTGGTTTCTTGAACTCATACAGAGTAGATCCGAATAAAATGAAAAAGACAGCAAATATTTGATTTCTAGCGACATCTGATAATAAATCCGTAAAATAGTTTCGAAACACAATTCATTCTCATTTTGCTTTAAATTATCGCTTCACTACACTACTATAAAAAATAGATACTTATATACAACGACTATACCCTAAAAAGGACGAGGCTTGTACAGCAGACGAAACAATCGAACACAAATTATTTAACAGCCAATGCTAAATAAGCATAAACATTGCATTGATTGTGATTGCAAAAACCGTTGTTTTTGCAATTTGCAAAAAAAAATTTTCAGATTTGTTGTGTTGGTGACAAAAATTTATTGTTTTATTTTTAAGCTTGTAAATTTTAAAATATTCCGATGGGGTGATGAAGAAACCATCAAATTTATTGCTATATATAGAGAATTGGAGTGTGTTTTGAATTCGAAATCATCTCTATATAAAAATAAAATAGCCAGACAGAATGCTTACACAAAAAATCAAGAGCAAATGGGCATTATTACTATGAAAAATATAAAGGCCAAAATAAAAAATTGCTTCAAAATTTTCTCGTCTCCTAATCCAGATTCTTACCCAAATTTTTATCTTTTTTGAGTTCTATTTCGAATTCATTATTTAATTTGTTAACAATATCTGTGGTCATCAGCAGTACTTGTTGAATTCATTCCGAATACCTTCCATGGATTCCCATTTTTTGTTGAAAACTCAAAAACTTTTAACTACAAAACAAGCACTTTAATTTCAGAGAAAAACCACCCGATTGTTTTCTAGCACTGGCATGTGGTAAAATCTACCTTGTTTGTTCGCCTTGCCAGTATAAGCAAGCGAGCTACTGCTATGCCAATTACTATAATAGCAAATGTGTTTTGTGCTTGCCAGTTATTGGCTAATCCCAACAACTGGCATGCCAGGTACTTTCCCAATTTACTGGCATGTATGTATCCGGCTTAGCTTATTTGTAGTGTACCGTTTTGTGTGTCTTAAAACGTTTTACTTTGTATTTTGCATATTCATTCATAATATCGCAATAAATCTGCATAGAATCTTTTTAGTGTAATTCAACAAAAGCATTTTAATAGAACATCAAACGTTCTAGAATCCCGATGCATTAGAATTGGGTCACGTTCTAGTTTTTAATAACGTTATCTGAAGTGTTTTGAGATAAAATAGATAGTTCTCCGAAAACATGTTGAGTTTCAGACAAGTGAATTATCAGAACTTGACAAATAGTAAATTAGCCAATTTGAGCGTGATAATTTAAAAATTAACGCAGATATATAATGAAAATAAGTAATTATTAAAAATATATAACTAAAGTCATATTATATTATAAATAATTAAAAGATATATAACTAAATAATGTCATATTTTTAATGAAATAATAAAAGATATTAAAATCAAATCTGACATTTTGTTGAGAAGTATTTGCCTTAAAACACCACGCTGACAAGGCCGGTTGGGGAGTTTTTAATTCCAAGAAGCTCCTGGAATCTGTGGAGGGTATGGATTAATTTACTTTCCTTGATAGGACTATCCAATAGAATCCTAGGGACTCGAAAGGAGTTCCTACCCGTTACCCGCTACTCACTCTGACAAAAACAACAGCACTAAAAATGCGACTCGCACAAGGGCGCATGGAATGATCGATTTTAGCGTGACAAAAAAAAGACAAAATAAGGAACCAAGACTTAAGGTAAATTACAGGTATCACTGATGTCGTCGAACATATAGCCAAGCACAAATGGAATTGGGCAGGTCACATAGCAAGGCTAAAAGACTCAACACGAGGGATGAACGACATTAAACGAATATCCAAGAAATGGCAATAAGACGCACAGAACCATGAAGAGTGGTGAAAAATGAGAGAGACCTGTGTCCAGCAGTGGACAGAAGAGGTTGTATGGTGATGAGGATCATTAAAATCAAAATATGTTGATACATACCAAATACTTTCTCAAACATTGGTAATATTGAATTGGCAATTGTGTAAGTTTTTAAATAATATTTTGCTAATGGGCCAATTCGCCAACTGCGTGCTGTCATTGCAAGGATCTTAAAAATCATCAATGTAGTAAATTGATTTGTCATTATAACAAATACTATTGGTTGTGTAGATTGATCGTTATTCCAGTTATTTGTTATATATCGATATGTTATTATCTTATATTATATTAACTCTTCGTGTGTTCCATTGTTTGATCTCAGTTTTAAAACAAAAAACAGCCGTAACGTTTATAGATCTGACGGCTGCATATGACACTGTGTGGAGAGAAGGCCTGATCTACAAGCTAATGAAGGTCATACCATGCCTGAAAACCTGCCAACTAATCAATAACCTCCTAACCAACAGACTGTTTTAAGTATATATAAACGATACAACGAGCAATGTCAGAAAGCTAAATAATGGCCTCCCACAGAGTTCAGTGCTTGCTCAACTATTATTTAACATTTACACAGCCGATCTTCCAGAGACAAAATAAAAAAAATTTGCTTACGCAGATGACCTGGCTATCGCGTTTCAAAACCAAGCCAAAGATGTTGGAGAAAGGGCGCTTACCGAAGACTTAAGGGTTCTCTGCGACTACTTTAAACAATGGCGACTTCGCCCTAATACAAACAAAACTGAGACAAGCCTCTTCCATCTCACAAATCAGCTTTTGAATGACACCCTTAGCATCACCTTCAATGGCGAGACTTTGAAACATAATAACAACCCTAAATACCTGGGTGTAACGCTCGACAGATCACTGACGTTCAAAACCCATCTTACGAATGTAGCTGCCAAAGTGAGAACCCGTAACAACATAATAACAAAGCTTGCTGGAACGACATGGGGTGCCACTGCGGATACACTTGGAACCTCCTCACTGGCCCTGGTGTACTCTGTCGCTGAATACTGCGTACCGGTATGGCTAAATAGCGCTCATGCCAACAAGATTGATGTTTAACTAAATTACACTATGAGAGTAATATCTGGTACTATTAAATCAACTCCACTAAGATGGCTTCCAATTCTGAGCAATATAGCACCTCCAGATGTTCGACGAACGGCAGCACTTGTCAGAGAATATCAGAAAATCATGGCAAATAATCGTCTGCCAATTCACCAGTATATTCCGCACGCCGCACGAGACCAACAAAGACTGAAGTCCAGACGACCCCTGTCCAATCCGTTCAGGGAATGGGTGATAGCTACAATAAGCAAGAGCAGTTGACGAAAAGATGGATGCCAACAACAGAGCCAGACGTCATCAAAATAACAAGTACGTCGATCGGCTTCACTGGATCAAACCTGCCACGCCCTATATGGACAAAATTAAATCGCATACGCACGGGTCATGGCAAATGTGCCGATTCTCTATACCGAAATGTGCCGATTCTCTATACCTCTATACCGGGTCATGCAGAAAGCCCACAATGTGATTGTGGATCCCCGAGACAGACCATCCAACACATCATGGCGGATTGCCCAATCCGCAGATACAGCGGAGACCTTCAAGATTTTGCAGAGTGTTCTCCTGGTGCAATTGAATGGCTGTGCAATTTGGACATTAATATTTAATATTTAACTTAGGTTACAATTCCAATTTGAACATAATTATTATCTAAATACTACTTTTATCGTATTGTAATTATCCATACGCTAAATACATAAAAATCTCAGTTTTTATGAATATAGAGATACTTTACCAATCAGCAGCCAAATTCAAAAGGTTCTAAGAGACCTTGAGAAAAGAGGAGGGCTACGCTACTAAATTTGAGATAGGGCTTCTGCAACTATGTCCAGGAATATATTATTTTTTCAATGCAGGAGAGGACACAAGAAACATTATTAAAAATTTAGGATAAAGATAGGAATAAAGTTTTGTCATTAAATGTAGATTTGTTGATTGAACATAATACGTACGTCTACACCATGTTTAACGGCAAATCACCAGAGGGGCACATGACAACCTATTTATCATACGGCGAGATTTGGCCACATATTACATTGTAACAGCACAAATGGGGCTAACCACAAGATCCACCAGAGGACTTTTGAGCGAACTAAAATTATTAATAAAAACGCTGATGGTAGGTAAGAATATCAAAAATGACATAACATTTTAAAAAGTTGGTATCTACTGATATAACGAGTAAAAAGTTTAGCATGAACATGAAAAATACTCTAAAATCTATATTTTCTAAATATTATGCCTTCTTGTAAAACATTGTAAAAGGTACTATATAAGATTGATTGTTTATTTAAAGTGGATATTAAGTGTTATTAAATAGTTTATATATCGTTATTATCTTAGATATAACTTGCAAATACAAATAGTAAATAATCAGCTGTTTAATCATAAATCTAATAATTATAGTGATCAGTTTTACTTTTGCTACGATGCATCTTTTTAAAGCAATATTTATTTGTTTAGTTTCCGGTGTAGTTAGCCAAAAATTTGATTTAGCATATTATTTGCCAAAGAACTGGAAATATACCCTTAAACATCTAAAAGGTCTTTCGCAAGATAGTTTTAATATTGTAAGTAGTCTAATGATTTTATTACAAAATCAACAACTGTAGAGAATTTGGTTTGCAGTTTCCTAACATATCATGCTCCTTTTATATGCAAATTATGTGATATTTCACCTAAGAAGACTGCTTTGCAATTAAATGCCGGTAACTTTATTACTAGCGGACCAGATAACCGGCAGCATATTTTACACTACCTTTATGAATAACATTTTACTGCTCTGTTGTTTCAATCGGCACTACTCAACAAGTTATAGTACGAGTACCGAATATTTATTTAAACAGTGAATTTAGTACATGTTAATTTTTTTTTAATTTCTTCTGACGTATCGTATAATGTAGGTTTACCCAATAATCAAAGTTATGTCTTTACAAGAACATATTATTTGAAAAATAAGGAGTAAATACAGTGTGTCATAATAATTATAATCTCCGTTATACACACTTTAAAAATTTGTTTTAGTAGTGTATTTCTTAAATCCACACAATCATTGAAAAATGATTCATTTTGTTTAAAAATATCTTTCTGTTAACGACAGTGTCATGGAGAAAGTAGATCAAATTCAAACGTCATCATATTTCTCTTCGGTTTATCGTTAAAAATTAATTGATGGCCGTGGGTTGTATTGGTGTTTTTGCAATCACAATTAATGCAGTGTTTATACTTGTTTAGCATTGGCTGTTAAATAAATTGTGTTCAATTGTTTCGTCTGTTGTACAACCCTCGTCCTTTTTAGGGTGTCGTAGTTGTATATAAGTACCTATTTTTTATGGTAGTGTAGTGAAGCGGTACTTTAAAGCAAATTGGGTCATATGGAAGAAAATAAAATACAGTCTAAACGTAGAGTGTTATGTCCAGCAGAACGACGTTTAGTTCTAAAAGTCTAAAGTTATTTTAATTAAAAAAGATAATATGGATCCATTGGCACCTGTTATAGCAGTTCAGAAACGCACATGCGATGCTTGCGGTATCTCAGCGAGGACATTCCGAAGAATTACTAACATGAGTGAGGATGAAATATATAAAGTAAGCAAGAGAAATCGTCGACATCCAAAAACTTTAGATTTGCACCAGTCAATTAAACTTGACTTGACTAAATTAAAAATATTATATATGATATGTATAAAACCAAAGAACATGTAACAGTTAGTGCTGTGGTACAATAAATAAAAGACAAGGAACTGTGTAATATTAGTTTAACAAGTTTTTGAAGAGTGCTAAAATATTTAAAGGTTTTCGATATAAAAAGACAAATAATAGACAAGTATTGTGTAATCTCTCTAATGTTGTTTCATAACGGGGACATTTTTTAAGAAAATACATCAACAATAAAACCTCTAATAGTCCGAGGTCAGCTATATTTTTAGATGAAACTTGGATTTTCGCTAAAAGAAATATGTCAAAATCATTCTGGCAAGATGGCACTACGAAATGTTTTCATTAACATTTCGTCGTTCGTTTCACAGTCGTTCCGGTAATGGTAAATGCTACATTATCCTTTATGCTGGAAATGATGAGGGTTTAATTCCTGACCATCGAGCATAAAGACAAAAGAGGGAATGTAAAGTTAGTGGGGGTAAAAATATTGTTAGACAGGAAGTGCCATCTTGAGAGGCAAGGAAAGAGAGTCTTTCCTTGTTTAAGAAATCAAATTTAGTTGGCTTATGTTATTTTTTGTCACAACTGTCACATAAAATCTTATTTATAATGAAGTTTATTAACAAATATGTCACATTTTAGACTTTTGTCGTTTATATTTATTTAGTTTCTCGTCTAAGACACATTCTGAAAACTATTTTATAGCTACTGTTAATAAGTGTCGAAAAATTTAAATTTTCATCAGAGGCCACTTTTTTGGTCTCCTTTTCATAATGATTAGATTCCCTCTTTTGTCTTTTTGCTCGATGTTCCTGGCGCTAGTTTAATTTTTTCGTTCACAAAAGAATTCAGATGATTACCATGGAAATATGGCTGCAAATAATTTTGAAAAATGGTTTGAAGAAAATTTGTTAAAAAAATAATAGTGTTGAATAATGCATCCTGCTACTCAAGAATAAAAGAGAGATTTCCTTCAAGCAGCTGGACAAGAGAATAAGCAAAGTTGTGGTTGACAAAAAAGAAAATTTATCACAGTGACATATTTTTAAAAGTCGATTTACTTCAAATGTGTGGAGAACACAAAATTCAAAAGAAACTTGTTACTGATCAAATGGCTCTAACTATGGCCATGTAGTTCTTCGACATCTGCTCTACCATTACCACTATAACGCAATTGAGTTAGTTTGGAGTATAGCCAAAAAATTTTATGATAAACATGCACCCAAAACAACAGATGACGCTAGCGTTCTTAGTTTAATGGAAAGAATCTAGAAGCTAGAACAAATAAAGACAGAACAACGGCAAAATTGTATTAGACATACATACGTAAGACATACTCGTTCAGTCTTTTCAAACCGAGCGAGTTATTGATGAGCCTCTAATTATTCGGATAGACAATTCAGATAGTGACGACTCTGATAGTAAAATACCAGACAGTGAATAAGACAAATCGTTTACTAAAAAGAAATAACAAAAAAGTGTTTCTAAAATTCAATTCAGAATTTGTGGTGTGTTTAATTAAACTATAAAGTACCTTCAGTCTAATTACTGGACAGTATACTCTCAATAGTGTACTGTCCAGTATTATTATTAGGTATT
This sequence comes from Diabrotica balteata, assembly GCA_918026665.1. Lineage (NCBI taxonomy): Eukaryota > Metazoa > Arthropoda > Insecta > Coleoptera > Chrysomelidae > Diabrotica > Diabrotica balteata. The sequence continues at coordinate 67,588,075 of OU898276.1, read as the reverse complement.
AAGTAATGGACTACACGTGTTTAAACATTTTGTTGTGCTGAAAACTCGAAAGTGATTTAGTGTCAATTTATTTCAAGGTTATTTCTAATGCAGTGTCTGCAGAAAGTAAAGTTTTGGATGTATTTTATTCAAATTGGGCCACCAGCAATTTGGCAAGTATGTTCCAATTTAACTGCATGCAAAATCATTAGTATAAGTTTCACCCTAGGCCAAAAAGAGACTTAAAGGGACCTTGATGAACATTTGATGTCGACAAACAATTTCGAGTATTCCTAAATATTTCGTCCCACTTATTTTAACACGCCCTGTATATACATATTATATTCATTTTATTTGCCTTTGATACAGTAAAATACAATATTATTACTGAACACAAAATACAGGAAATTAAATATTTTTACTTTTAAGCGATCGGAATGAAATATTAACGCCCCACTGTTTGAGGCCCACTGATCATATCTTAATTACATATCGGCCGTCATAGGGTAAGAGGAGTTATAATCTGGACATCTCAAGTAGTATCGCTCCATGTATACCCTTACTTTAAGCCATACGGCTCTCATTTCCTGTGCGGAGAAATCTAGCTCATTCCAGATATCTAGGGTATCTTCTCTATTCGATATCAGTTTTATCTGTATGGTATAGAGATATACTGTTTGAGTATATATTTTTATCTCAAGTTAACCTGTCATTGTCGGCGTATCAGGAAATGACGCAATTTTTGCCTACGGTCACTGCGCTCAGGCACCATTTTCTTCTCATTTAAATAAATTTCATTAGGATATTATATAATAGTTAACACAACTTGCCAATCGGTTGCTGGTTCCTTAAAAAATTTACTAGTGATAAATAACATGAATATATGTACTTTTTATTAGTGAAATAATACATATAGAAAAAATTGTATAACATAGAAGAAATGTAAACACTTTATTCACTATCATACCATTTATTGTGGCATATTTGATATATTGTAATTATATGTTCACCATAAATAGATTTTGATTAATCTGCAAACCTTGAAGTGGTTTTTCGTTTTTTACTTCGGGGACAGTAAAAACATTTGTCTCTATCTTTAGTTTCTGCAGTTGGTACTGAAGTATTTCTCCATTAGGAGGCTTTGCGTCTTATTTGAAGTCGTAATAATATTGGCAATGGTGTTATTGATGCACAACTTACTAGATGGGGCCTGATGAGATCTGTACTATCTCATAGATATTTACGGCGTTCTAATTTAGTATTAGTATTGCTATTCGCTGTGTGCAAGTACTTGGAGCACCTATGTTAGCACCTATATTTTTAAGTGATTATTGAAGAAAATGGGATTTCACAAATGCTGTCTTATAAATTGTAAAAATACAACAAAAATAGTAAATTCAAGTTCTAGTTTCCAACTTCTAAGCGCAAATTAATGTAACGCGAAAAGTGGATTCATATCATAATAAAGCAGAAGTAAATAACATAATCAAAATTTTGCATTCTTATGCCCGATTTTGTAATAAGTTTGATGTGAACATTAAATTAAAGTTCACTTTAAGTGTAATTTTTAATAACATAAAGTTCACTTTAAGGTGTATATTTTAATAATAATCATCTTGGTTCAATTTTGTTCAATTTAGTCTAAAATGAACGTCATTAAAAGTATACTTTAGGTTGTCATTATAAAATCGGGCGTTAATGTCGTTCTAGACTATTGATATGATATGTTAAGGATATAGTTATAGGTATTGTTGATTGAAAAAGTATTTTATGGTTTATTTTCTGGAGTTCCAGTTTTTATTATTGCATCCGTATTAATAGTAATACTGCAATTTAATAATTTTATTTAGTACATAAAATGTTTACCTGTTAGAAACCTGATAAATTCAATCTTAAATATCAAATAATGAGATCTAAACGTAAAAAATATAGTTACGGAATTTTACTGCTACAAATCAATTCTTTTTTTTTTCAAAATGTTAATTATTGATATGTATTACAATAATTATTGTATTAAATAAACAAGTTTGAGTTACTTTATTTGCAGCTAATATAAGACTAACATATTAATGGTGCTAACACCTTCGCTGATTTATGCCACTAGATGTCGCTCTTCGGAACTTGCCCATATCGAATAATAAATTACCTAACCATGTATTCCTGTAATATTCATCATTAAAAAAGACTATAAGAGAACATCGTCAACTAATTTAAGAAACGGAGCAATTACATTTCATCTGGTCCACAACATACACTGCTCCCTTTGTCCTATTTTAGAAGGTTATAACCTGCGGCTCAAAGTTTTTAGCCATTTCTTTATTAATTGTGTCATCATGATGAAACGTAGAAAACATTTTTGTTTTTCTTGGGAGTGTATGATAGTAAAAGACAGTCTTTACCATAACAAAAATGCTGCTGTTTAGTGATCTTCCTTTTGTAACTACAAAAAGAGAAGGAATTTGTGGTTAATTCTTTCTTAGGGTTTCTACAAGAGTTATTAAATAATTATGAAGCAAGTCAGTAGCCGGTGGAATAAACGCAAACCAGTTGTCGCAAGTATTTTTGCGTTTAGTATGGGCAATGGGCAACAAGTGCCAACGTTTTTATCCCATGTTTAACCGGCTTACTGGGAATAAATTAACGAAAGCTACATTTTCCCCAAAAACTTTCAAGCATCTCGTCAATCCAGCAATACATTTTAACTTTATAGCAAGCCATGTACTTTTACAAATACTCGTTTAACACTTGTGCAAGTTTGTGATACTTTCGTCGTTCTGCTCTGGACCAGATATCATCAAAGCGTAATGACAAAGGAGGATATAGAATCGCTTCTTTGACATAATTGTCCAAAAATATTCAGCCGTTTCTTTTGTAGCCCAAAGATCGCCAAGATTTGCATGAGAATCTTTGAAAGTACCAGCTAGGTACAACAAGCCAAATAGTACTCTAATTTCATCACTATTGGTACATACTGCCTCCCTTTCACAAGAAAACTGGTTTCAAATTTTTACCAAATATGAATTGGTATGTTGCACAATTTCGTTTATCATTTCATCACAGAAAAATAATTTTCAGTATTCAAATGGTATTAACATATTTTTCGCTATTTTTTACAACTAGTAGACAAGTAACTAGTTATGCCTACGTGTGTGACTGGTTTTTCGTATTTTGTTATACCATCTTTTCCAAGATAACCTGATTGACCTTTACAACAAACAGAATTCACATAATTGTCATCAGAATCTGCTGTCTGTATTATGGCCTAAATTTTCACACTGCTATAGGTATATCACTGTCTTCTTCATCTTGTAAACCAGATTTATTTTCATTCTCCTTTGGTTCAATTTCATCTAACTACGCCCAAAGTTGTCGCTCTTAGGCTGGATCCATAATTAAATTCGCAGTAAGTACAATTATATCTCCGCAGTGACGTTAAAACAACAGAACTAAAGCACAACAAATTCTTTCCACGGTTGTTCGTGTCCGCCGCTTAGCTTATGACCGGGGAAAAAATAAATAAAAGCAATAAGATTTACTTTGGAATGACCCTACTCAATTATTCATACACAAAACCAAACTTATATAAAATAACCATGTATTTTAAACCAAAATTAATTTTTTTTTTGAAAAAACTTAGTTATTGTTGCGAAGAATAGACGTTTTTATTGAACAAACCAATAACACAAGCATATAACACAGCCCGGTACGGTATAGATTATTTATTTTAGTTATAAATTGAACGAAAATAAATAAACTGATATTAGGTTGAAGGCTCGAAAAAATGAATCGAAAGAAGAATACTCGAAAAGAAGCCCTCGATTCTCTCTCCTGATGCCACCCAATTGTAGCTTCATCGATTTTTAATAATATTTAAACTGTTTCTTCTTGTGGTGTGTTATGTTAATGTATAATTGAATGTTAATGACGTTCTCCATATATTGTTGGATAGCCCAATTTTGACGAAATTCCTCTCCAGGTGCTCCTGAGAGCAAAAGTATTTGGGCATGATTAAATAAAAAATTAACTGTACTCGCTCAATATCTGCCTTTTATTTGATTAAAAAGAAAACGGAAAATAAATAAACTAACTTTCGCCTTTAAAAACTAATATATGCCTTATATGGGGCTAACGGATGTGCAAAGGGGAAAGATTTTTGGTCTTGTGGAGTTAGGAATATCTCAAAGAGACATAGCTGCAGTGGTAGGCATAAAACAAGGCGTTGTGTCAGAAACCGATGCTAGTAAACTAAGATAAAGTCGCCAAAAAGTAACAACAGCGATCATTTTATTGTCCAAGTATCTAGAAGAAACCCAACAATTTCTGACCTGCAACTTCAAAACCAGCTGTTGGGAAGTACAGGTGTAAGTGTTTTATTTGAAATGATTCTTGCTATCAAAAAACTTAAAGATATTGACTTCTTTGCCTCGTTGTGTATTGTACTAGAATAATCTGGAATAGTCCACCTCTATTCTCGCTTGTACGAACGCCTCAATTTGTCAGCCGGTCGATGCATCCTGAATATTTTCAAACACACAGCATCTTTCGAGAGATGCAGCAGTTATATGTGGTATGTTGTGCGTTAGAATGTTGTTAAACTACTATTAATAATATCCATTTTGCAATCCAAAACATGTAACGGTTAAAATGCTAAAATTATCAATAACTCCTAGTAAATAAAAAAAAAGTTTTTTACATTTTTTCTAAGAAGAATAAACACTTTATGAATGTTAAAACAAATCAGCTTCTACGTCCAGTTCTTTCATCATTTCAAAACGTAGAAGCTGGAAAGATAGGCCTTAATATGAATTACAGCAAGACCAAAACTATAACAAATACAGATGAAAACATCACAATGAGAATCGGACAAGATAAAATGGAACAAGTTAAGGATTATATATATATCTTGGTCAAACTATAAAACTTAACAAAGAGAACCAAACAGCAGAGATCATGAGACGAGTTAGACTGGCATGGGCGGCATTTGGCCAACTAAGCTACATTCTTAAAAACAAAAGATATCCACAGCATCTTAGCTGTGATATGAAATGATGAAAAGATGAAAAGACCAAAGTATATAATCAATGCGTACTCCCTGTTCTTACTTATGGTTCCCAAACGTGGACATTTACAAAAGCAAACATGGACAAAATCATAAAAACCCAATGAGCAATGGAAAGACAAATGTTGCACATAAGACTAATGGATAAGATGAGAAACGAGTGGATAAGAGAGAAAACAAAAGTGAGGATGTTAGACAAGAAGTTGCAAAATTGAAATGGAGATTTGCCGGACACAATATAAGACAAAAAGAAGACCGATGGAACAAAATTCTTATAAGTTGGAGACCGTGGGAATATAAACGAAGCAGAGGAAGGCCCTAAATGAGATGGGCAATTGATATCAAGAAGCACGTGGGCTCTAGATGGATGACTGTAGCGACAGACAGAGAAGAATGGAAAAGGATTGGGGAGGCCTATGTCCAAAGATGGACCGAAGAACGCTAATTAGATAGATAGATAGAAAACAAATCAAGGAATATTATTTAATTTAGAAATTTTTTTATGTAAATGCACTGGATAAGCGAACCGTAATATGAAACAAGATTATAATATATAGGTACGATTTCTAGATTGTTGCTTCGCAAAGGAGCTTCAAAAGTGTCCGTAAATTTATCAAAGTATATTAAAATATCCAAACATATTGAAAGTATACCAATATATACCAATGTATCCCATGCATCCCAACGTATTCCACGTCCATCAGAAGCAATATCAACAAAGACAAAAAAAGCAGAGGAATATTTGGGACTAAAGATATTTATTTTGTCCTTTAGATAAATATTTTCGGGAGAATACCACAGAACTGATTCTCTCTCTATAGTCAGAAATATAATAACGCTATTTTTCGAGAAAGATGTTCCTTGATCATCTAAATAAAGTCAAATATCAGGTGGTATGATTAGATCTGACTAATAGAAAAAAGTGTTATCAGACGCAGTTTTAAAAACAAGGATTATAGCAAGCATTATGTAAACAAGTGGTTATAACAATTTACGCGAATAAAAAAGAAAGCGTTTTACTTTCAACGAGTATTTAAAAAAAATACTTAAATTTTTTTTATTCTCGTTCGAAAAGACACTTAACTGTTCAGATTTTTAATTATCATTACCTTTGACTCGACAATCCTCTGTGAATCCTATGCTGCTATAAAAATAGTCGCTATTCGGTTCGGTTTCTGGCGACGTGTTGCCATGTTCTGATTTTTAGTATCCCTAAGCCGATCTCAACTTTTTTTTTAAATGCCGTTTTGACAGATTCCAGTAAGAGCCTAGGAAGGTATTCATTGAATTCTGACAGGCAACGGTGGAGGAAATATTTTTTGGACATCTACGTCATGGAACAACACACCCTGGCATCTTTCGGACGAGTAGGATACTAGGTTAGAAGACCACAGGGTAGTGCCGGAGTAACCGTGTTCCGACTAAAACCTTAACCACCGTTCCAGAGAGGTAGTCTTGCCACTCAATAAACAACGAAAATAAAAACACTAAAAATTTATAAATAAATATACCTATTACCGTAAATCAGATAATGTTTCAGCCGTTAGGCTATAAGATAATAAATAATATGAACCATAACTTTCAGATCCCTCAATTTCCTCCTCTGTCCTTCTGCTCCTTTTTCTTCATCGCCCCAGAAATCAGACAGTGTACTTCTGTCCATTCTTTCTCTTCTCTCAACAATTATGTTTACAATGTTTCTTTCATCCAGCCCAAAACCCATTTGCCTCTCGATATCTTCCCTCTCACTTGCCCATCTCTGATAGTTAAAAATATGGATGGGAGTATCCAGTAAACCACAAACAGTACAGTCTGCCGAGGTATTCTATTTGTGACGGTGCCAAAACTACCATGTCCGGTTAGAAACTGCGTCACGAAGTAGTCTAGTTTCTTGAAATTACATTCCCACCACGGCCTCAGATCAGGAATAAGCTCCTTCGTCTACCTTGCCATTCTGCCATCATTTGCCCATTATCTCTGCTACTCTACTATCGTTCGTTCTCTCTCTAGATACCCTGAGAAGCATTCGCCTTTACGAAGTCTCCATCAGCTTAGCATATTTCGCAGTGTTTAGTACGATTCGCCACACGGGGGCGGCGTAGGTTATGATCGGCTGGAAAACTCTATAAAGTATCTAATGTTTGGCATCAGCCGTACCAACCCCTCCAAATTTCGGTTTGCCTTCTCTACCGTCTTTTGAATGTATACTCCAAACCTTAGTCTTTTTCACAACCAGACTCCCAGATATTTAACAGATTTAACCGGTGCAACCTCCACAGTTCCACTATAAAGCGACGAGAGGATTTTTCCTGGCTTCCTTAGAAGAACTAACACCTTAGTTTTCTAAGGCGATAGCTGTAGATCGTTCTCTCTGATCTACGTACTAATGCGACGCAGGGCTGTGTTAGCCGCATTAAGCATGTTCGTTTTCTGACTCGCCTTCGCAACCAGTACGAGATCATCGGCATAAGCTACAAGAGTGCATTCCCTTGGCATTTATAGCCTTAACACCCCATCGTACAGGACAGTCTATAGGATGGGGCCTACTACTAAACCCTGCGGAACACCCAGCGACAAACTGATGCTGGATCTTTTTCTCTTATGGACGTGTCAGTAAAATATATCTCAATTACATTGAACAGGTACTCAGTAACATCCAATTCTCTCAGCCTTGACATGATTTTTTCCCATGATGCCCTATTAAAGGCATTTTTGATGTCAAGCAAAATGAGAGCCACCCATCTCATTGTATCTTGCGTAACTAATGAGGTTACTTCTGTGACCGCATCCTAACTTTATATAACTACCTACTTTTTTTCGTATATTCGTATTGTGCGTGTTCTTCCTATAAGTGTTCCTGTCGTTAGCTTTTTAGTAGTTGTATTAACTACCATTTGTAATATATATCCAGCCCATCTAATTCGCTGTGTTTTAATGAACGTTACGACCTCTGGCCCATTAAAGAGTTGGTATAATTAGAAATTAAATTTTATGTGCCACTACCCTTGGTTGCTAATAGCTCCAAATATTTTACGCTCAGATATTTTTAAAATTATTTGATCCTTCTGCATTAGAGTTCACGTTTCTGCCCCTTATGTCAGATTCGGCCTCAGCAGTGTTTTATATGTAATAATTGTACTGTTTCTTTCAATTTTAGTAGAGATTTGAGAATGAATGTAATGTCTTTTGTACAAGAAGATAATAGTCTGACATACAGTACTGGCTGTGTAATGAATCAGAGTCAAAGAAGAATTAAGTTTGAATAAAGGTCCGTGAGTTTGTTAATCAATTCTTAAACTTATCTCATTCCTTATTAAATAATTTATCAGTGAACATTTTATTTAATTCTAGCACACCCTGTTAAAAGACTTAAATTATCCGATTGAGAACCACTGGATTACTACAGAAGATGGTTATGTTCTACAAGTTCATCGCATCAGTGGACGAAATCAAACTTACTTTACAAGTAGTAAGAAGCAAAACCCAGCAATTCTTTTAATGCATGGACTTGGTGGCAGTTCCATAGATTGGGTGATTTGGGGACCAGAGAAAGGTTTAGGTCTTGTTTTAGCAGATGCTGGATATGATGTATGGTTAGGTAATAATAGAGGTAATCTTTGGTCAAGGAATCACATTCGCTTAAATCCTGATATTGACGAAGAGTTCTGGGATTATAGGTAGGTATATTTCTTAAACCACTAGTTTGCACTAGCACTTAGTTTGGTGCTTAAACCACTAACTCAAATTATTTTTATTTTATATTGTTTAGCGTTTGATATTTTTATACATATACATATTTTATACAAATGAATTTAGATCCAACTATAATTAATTATATACTGGATTGGGGTTTGTTAGCATTATTTAGCATTATTTATTTTACTTTTATAATTAACAAATATTAATTTTTGATTGCATTTTAAAAATACAGAACAAAAAAATACAACAGGCATTCAACCACACGACAGATGGAACACGACTTCTACGGAACACAAAAAAAATATATGGAAAATGGTGAGAGGACAAGGAAAAGACATGAATGAACTAATAAGTACGAAACACATTTAAAAGGAAACATGGGTAGATTACTTTCGATCCTCATTTGCTGGTGACGATAAGGTGACATTAATGAACTACAAACACTAAAGGCGACAGTAAACAAAGAAATAAAAATTAAGAAGGAAGAGGTATAGGAAACATTACGGAAATTAGAAAATAAAAAAATCACCAGGAGGGGACAGAATACCGAAACAACACCGAACAATACCGAATAACAAACTCCTGAAGTACGGAGGACAAAATTTGACCAAACAATTACTAAAACTAAACCAAAGAATAATAAAACAAAACAGAATTCCTCAAGGATAAAGATCAAGCATCCTAATACCTCTCTTCAAAAAGGGACACACATCGAACCCGGAATATTACAGAGAAATTAAATTCTTAAACATAACACTAATATTAATAACCAAAGTGATAATAAATAAAGTAAATTAAATTATAACACTAGCAACAGAACAACAAGGTTTTAGGACGGGAAAAACATGCATCGACGCTATATTTATAATAAGGCAACGCAAGGGAAATCGTTAGAATAAAACAAACTTGCCCATTTTATTTCGTGGTCATAAGGCATTTGATCGGGTCATGTTAAAGGACGTTATCCACTTATTGCACGCAAAAGAGATACCTCTAAGAATAATTAACACAATCGAAAATATCAAAGCAACACAATAACAGTAAGTACAAGTAGAATAAGGAATAACTGACCCTATTGAAGCTGACCATAGGATAAGATAAGGAGATTCCCTGAGTCCTATATTGTTTAACCTGATTTTGGATAAAATAATAAAAAAGTAAGAACTAAAAGTAAGAATTTCAAGTATACGCTCCCATATCGATATTGTTTATGCCCAACTTTTCAAAACACATTTTATTACACTCATATGACAGTCCGATTGTGCGCGCAGATACAGTTTTCTTTGTATTTCTTTACCTTAGTTTCGTTTGATTTTACACACGGGAACAAGCCATTGCTCCATTTTCTTTTGCTTCCGCCTTGTCGTTTTCTAGGCGTTAATTTTTAAAATAAATCAGAAGAAAAGCAAAACAACTTTAAAGCTAAGGTAACGTTGCCTTTTTCTTGAAATACGAGTAATTAAAACTACAACAAGCACACTATGGTACCCAAAAAACTCAAAAATAACGCATATATCTGAGACTATCTCTCATTAACTACAGAAACACCGGCGCGTTGACAAGGTTACAGCAGAGAAGAGGCGAACCTTGAACGAAGACGCAACGAAAGCCAACGGTTCGCCCTTGCTCTTCTAGACGATTATGTAGTTTAGTTTCTGACTTAAATAGAAATATAAAGGGCGAAACATGCTTGTATAATATACACAATCATTATTTAAAGGTTTGTGAGAAAGATGGGACTGTTTTTGAAACGTCCACTTTGCGAGTTCACACTTACTGTTCCAAGCTCGTAATATACAGATCTAATACATGCCTGTAGAATTGTTTTACTTAATTATTATCTTGTTTATCAGCAGAAAAATATTTATATTAAATGTTATAATCTCAATACCCAAAAAAAAATTCGTATGGACTTTTATCTTATGATTTTTAGTGTTTTGTTTGTTTATTGTTTCTGCGAATCTAATTATTTTGATTTTAAAGATCTTTAATCTATCTTTAATCTATCCGTTATTACAGCTCGTTTATCATTGATTTATACGGTTGATCATAATGTAGGCGCGGCCGGTCTTTCAAATTGATGATTCTTTGTTATTTACCGTGAACATATTACCAATCTGTAATTCTAAAAATTACAGATTATTCTCAAAAATTTTACACATGAACTATGGTCCAAATCAAAACGCAAATGCATAAATAATTTTTAGCTTCGAAAAATGCGGTTATTATGACCTACCAGCCACAATAGACTACATTCTTCAAAAAACTGGAGAACAAAAATTGTTCTACGTAGGATTCTCTCAAGGTACAAGTCAATTCTTTGCAATGGCGGCTTTAAGGCCCGAATATAACGACAAGATAGCATTAATGTCAGCAATGGCCCCGATTGCTTATATGGGACATTTAAGCGCACCCTTATTGCGCCTAGCTGCAACGTATGTAGAAGCTCTAACGGTAAGTATGTGTTATTTAGTATTCTATACACAAAAAAATTTAAGGTGAAAAAAAAGTAGTTTTTCGAAGTATAAAAATTTTCTAGTTCTTTCAGCCGTGACGTTTTTTTACTTAACAAGTATAATTAATACCTGTCTTTTTTGTACAATGTTTTCTTCCATCATTAAAGTGCACTAGGAAGCTGTGGCAATTGTCATCACTAGGTTGATGGTAAAATACTATTACTCATGTTATTTAGTTAAAACTATTTATTTCACTATATTTTTTTTACAATTTTTTTTTTATTGTAACATAAGAAAACTTGATATTTTTCACACCGTTCTAGAGACTGACCCTTGCAGGATACAAGTTTGCATCTCTGTTTGCGACCATCAACAAGGCGAGATACAGAAGTTTCTTCTTCTTCTTCGGATGCAAATCCACTAACGGATGTTAGCGATCACATTTTCCATTAATTCTCTATTTCTTGCAATATGTATCAGATATTATATGTCGTTAATCCCTGTCCATTGCCTTATGTTTCGGAGCCAAGACATTTTCTTGCGTCCCATTCCTCTCCTGCCTTTAATTTTACCCTCGATTATAAGTTGGAGGAACTTTTATTTTTCATTTCGCATGATGTGACCTAGACGTTTTCCTTTTCTTGATGGTTTCGAAAAGTTGGCGTTCTTGGTTTATTCTTTTAAGGACATCTATATTTGTGATTTTCGCTGTCCATGGTATTTTTAGGATACGGCGATAAAGCCACATTTCGAAAGCTTCTAATCTGTTTATATCCCTCGTTTTCAGTGTCCAGCCATCTACGCCATATAACAGCACTGACCATACGTAGCACTTAGTAAACCTTAGTCTCAGTTGAAGATCGAACTCTGAACAAGTCAGTACCTTCTTGAATTTTACGAAAGCTTGTCAAGCTTGCTCAATGCGACATTTTACTTCCCTGTCCGATGCCCAGTCTTCAAAAAGCCACGATCCCAGGTATTTAAATTTACTCACTATTTCAATGGATTTAGTATTCATTGTTATGGTGGAGTTTTCAAGTGCATCCAAGTTTCTGGAGATGATCATCAATTTGGTCTTTTTGGTATTAATCTCTAATACCATTCGCTTACTGTATTCTCCGATTATAGTGACAAGTTGTTGAAGATCGACTATGTTGTCACAAATTAAGACACCATCATCAGCATATCGTATGTTGTTGATCAATACTCCATCCACCTTGATTCCCATCTCTGCATCCTCCAAAGACTCTTAAAATATGGCTTCCGAATAAATGTTAAATAAAAAAGGGGACAGCACACATCCCTGTCGAACGCCTCTATTTATATGTATGGGCTTGGATATAGAATTGTCTATTTTTAACTGTGCCGTTTGATGCCAGTACAAGTTTTCAATGCATCTTATGTCTTTTTGGTCTATATGAACTTTCTTGAGAATCTGCATTAACTTGTGGTGTTGGACACGATCAAACGCTTTTTGGTAGTCTAACAGAAGTTTTCTCCTTCATTAAAAAACTCTATAGGAAAATTTTTGATGACGGTATGACGGTAAATGACGGTAAATGTATCTGGCAGTACATACTTTTGTTGCTTTTCGTTGCAGGTTTATTTGCGAATGAGACTGAATCTTTCTCGTTTTTATTATATTCGCTATCATTTCCTTTACTGTTGACAGACTGGGTGTCGTCGTAGAATTCTTCTTGCTCACTTAAACTGTATTCAGTTGCTAAAAAATTATCTCTCAGTAGTTTGAAATCGATTTTGTTCGTAAAATCTAATTCTTGGTGTGGTCTGTTTCCTATTTGAAAGACGTAATTGTAATTAATCACCTTATTAATATTGTAATAACCTAATGTAAATTATGTTAAAATGTTTTATTTCGGAAAAGTATACAAACGTAATCTTTTTATGAATCCTCGAGTGACAGTCGTCCTCGACTATCACTCAGAAAACAGGTTTTCTCGTTATCTAGTAACAGGTTTTCTTACTAGTGGAACGCCTTAGAATGGCTTCCTCAGTTTTATTTTGAGTTTCAGGTACAATATTGGAACTGTCCATATTATTTAAAATTTTCGATTTCTCAGTATTGACTTCGGTAGGTGGTGGTGAAACACTGTGTACTAGAATGGATGCCTCCTTTGCAACTAAATTGTGAGTAATGATATCCATACTGTAACATGTCTGATTATTTTGAGATGGTGTATCTCAATTTGCCGTATTTCGTCTACATGACGTTTCCAGATTCTACCATAACTGAACTAAATAATGTAATAACCCTAATCTTAGTACAATTTTCCCAAATTGCCATTAAGAATGAACATTATCTCTCACTGAAATCCTAGTTCCTGTATCAAAGTTTCTTAGACTTTTGTTGGTATAGGTAACTCTGTCACTACAAAAAGGTTTAAGTAAATCTCGTGTATTCCTTATTTGTCTTCCTAACATAAGTTCTGTGGGACTTTTGCCTGTAATTGTATGTGGACTTCTGCAGTACTGCATAAGAAGCCTACATAAATCGAACTCACTGTCATTTTCCTCACTGCTCATAGTCATTAAACAATTTTTTAGTGTTTGGACATATCTCTCCCCTGTCCATTAGTTGCTGCATGGTAGGGTGCTGTAAATTTTTGTGTAATTCCATTATCTTTTATAAAACGTCTAAACTCATGAGAGTCGAATTGTCTACCATTGTCAGTAACAAAAACTTTAGTAATACCAAAAGTTGCAAAAATTTTTCGGCAAATTTCAATAGTAGTTTTTATAGTAGTATTTTTTTTAAAATGAATTTCAGGCCATTTGCTAAAGGAATCTACTAATACAAAATAATATCTTCCATTGAAAGGTGCAGCCTAATCAACATACACTCTTTCAAAGCAAAATTTTGGTGGCTCCCATATATGAAAGTTATCTTTAGTTGGGTTGTTCTTGTGCTTATTGCATTCTAAATAGTTTTTTAAATGCCATCTATTCCTTGTAGCATTTGCTCCATTAAACGCTCCTATTTGCCAGAAGCACTAGCAATTCCAAATATTAATCGAGTTGGTTGAAATAAACCTTTATGGGTGTTAAATGTAACTAGATGTTTCATTTTATCTTTAATTAGCAAGTGTAAGTAAACTTTCATAATATATATTTTCGTATATTTCTCCCAACCAGTTAATTCAGAAAGTAGATCATCTGGTGTAGGTAAAGGGTATTCATCCATTTCAATGCAAGGATTTAATGTGATTTTAAAATCACTACAAATGTTTCCATTTTGCTTAACTATAGGACCAATAAGGGTTGCCCAGTCTGAAAATGCTACTTTATTTAAGGATTCTAATTCTGCCTCTACTTTTTTATGGCATAATGCAAAAGCTATTGGACGGGACTTGGAAAATTTTGCTTTAGTACCAGGTTTTCAATGAATTTCAGCCTCAAACCCTTTTATTTCACCAACTGACTTTTCGAATAGACGTTTATATTTATCTAATAAAGTTGAAATGTAAATAGAAGAAGATTACTAAGATATTAAAGCCGAAGGACAGGCTGGTTTTCGTGAAGATCGATCTACAATAGACCATGTCTTCTCTATTACTCAAATAATTGAAAAGAAAATTGCTCGTGGCCAAGAAGTCCACCTGACGTTCGTAGACCTTAAGAAAGCATATGATAGTGTCCCGATTGATAAATTATGGAAGGCACTAGGGAAAATAAATAAAAATATAGAATTGATTGAAGCAGTAAGGAGCCATTGAGAAACGAAATATACAGAATAGGAAAGGCATAGCCTTACTGAACAGCGTACTGTGGGATAAAAACATCTTTAAGGAAAATAAAAGAAGAATATACAACACCATAATAAAAAGTATCACAACATATGGATGCGAAGTGTAGCCCCTAGAAGACAGAAGAGAGAAAATGCTTAGAGCAACAGAAATGGACTTGGCGAAGCTCGGCGGGAATCTCTAGACGCGAGAGAATAACAAACAGAGAGTCTGAGAAATCATAGGGGTTACACATAATATTAATGATGACATCAAAACGATACAACTCAGATGATGCGGACACGTAAGTAGAATGCCGAAAAAAAAAACCAAGACAAATGCTTGAATGGCAACCAAGAGATAGGCGGAGACCAGTAAGGCCTAGAAGAAGTTGAAGAAAAGAAGTTGATAAAGAAATCAGGGAAAGAAAACTGAGAGAGAGAATCAGGGAAAGAGAATTCAGCTTTCCTAAACAGTTTCCACATTTTGCTGAGAATAAACTCAGTTTATATAAAGGTGTTAAATAAATAAACGTGGCGCGACTTTTGCCATTTTTTTACGATTCTCGCGAGATCAATAAAATTGATCACTTTCATTGACCACTCGGAGTAAAATTTTCATTTTTAGAGATCAATCTTTCGAACCTATGAGATGAAATTTCACTTTTGAGTTGCGGCAACAAACATGAGGCATTTGAAATATGAATACAAAAAGCAGAATTTAATGTTTTACATTACAAACAATCGCACGTCACGGGAAACGCCTTAAAAAAGACGTTTTTGAATGTAGTTTATAGCAAAAGTTTGGTTCTTCTGAAAAATGTACTAGTATAATTGAAAAAAAAATTTTAAACGTTTTAGAATGTTTATTATGGGAAAGTTTAAATCCAACGTTTTTTAAACAGATTTTAAATGCCTCACATCTGTTGCCAATACTCAAAACTAAAATTTCATGCTATAAGTTTTAGTAATCGAAACTTATTAGTGGCCAGTCAATGAAAAGGATAGATTCTATTGATCTCATGAGAATCATAAAAATGGAAAATATCGCGAGTTTATTTACGGTAAAACACACAAATCAAATCGAAAAAATATCAAATTTTTACCGTCGAGCTGATACAAATTTTATTGAATATTGATTTCGCGCGCCTAACTAACATTCAAAAGCGATGGTGTGTTAAAACGTTGTTTGTGAGAAAACGGTTCTACATAAAAAGTGCTAATAAACATTTTTGCTTAAAATTTAGCACTTTTTATCTACTACTTTTGTTAAAATCTCAGCTACATTTTCTATTTAAAATATTTTTCCTACGACGAACAGATTCTTGGTAAATCGATTTTTTGCGTTTATACCCTTCTTCGAGGGAGGTTTTAGGGGAGGCTCGGGGGTAAAAGTAATAAACTTGTTTAAACAAAAACCAAACAAAATTAAGACTAAACAAAATTAAGTTTGTCCGTACGATTTTTAGAGGTTCAGTGGCATTTTTCTCTCTGTCAACTGAAGTACAATGCGGCACAGATTTCGTGAGTTGGTTTTTTTTTTCACATGTGCCACGGCCAACGAATTTTCTTATCAA
The DNA here is from genome assembly GCA_918026665.1 of Diabrotica balteata. Taxonomy (NCBI): domain Eukaryota; kingdom Metazoa; phylum Arthropoda; class Insecta; order Coleoptera; family Chrysomelidae; genus Diabrotica; species Diabrotica balteata. Next base: position 67,571,563 of record OU898276.1, on the reverse strand, counting down.
ACCAGATGTTAGATATTTTTGGTATTTTATTATTTTAAAATATTACAATTGATGTCGCTCAGCTTGTAGGTGTTTGTCTTATAATTAATTGACATTTTGTTTTTGTTGATGTGGTACATTTCAAGGAATACTCTTTTTTATAGTTATTTTCTATATCCAAGATCTGGATATCTGATAAATTAAATATGTCGCCTGTCGTGTTGGAATTTTATGCTGTCGGACAAGAATTTTTCTTTGTTCTGCAATCACTTTTGTAATACGTTACTCTTTATTTTAACTACTGCCATGTTTGCCTTGTATATTGCCCATCAAATTCGAAACAAGAAAGTTGGTAATTTTAAATGAGATGACTTTAATTTAGAAGTGCTTCTCTAACGATTTCCTTTTTTATTTTAATAATCCTTTCTATGTAAATAAAACTATAATAATTATATATATTTTTTTGTAGAAATTGACAGAGCAGCTGCATCTTTACGAAAGTAGTTCTAACGGTTTCATTTCTGAGTTATTGAGAACACTGTGTGCTAATGGTTCTCCAATACAAGATCTTTGTGTAACATCAATGTTTATAAACTCCGGATTTGATTCTCACCAACTTGATACGGTAAGATAAAACTTATAATTTATAAATATTAGATCATTTGTTTTATAAACAGGATTACTGAAGAGTGGATGTTGCAGTTTTGCAACTGTATATAAATATTGTTAAAATACTAACAGACTTTTTGTTAGTTTTGGTTTTTCCTGTATAGTTAGCCAAGATTTTGATTACAATAACTCAGACACTATCGAAGAATTATTCGGTTGTTGATACAATGTTTCAAACAATGGAGTGTTGATTTTACAATGTTGTTAACAAAGAGTCATAGAAAATAAGTGCTTTCGTTAAAAGTACAGATCGCTTAGGTAATTATTGCCGTATTATGAAGCGTTAACTTAAAAAACAATTCATTAGCCACCCGCCGTTGTTTACCGATGGTAGTTTCATCTTTCAAACTATACAGATGTGCGTTGGACTTCTGGAGTAGCGCTCCATAACATGTCTTGTTGAAAAGGCAGTCCAGTTTTAGTTACTTACTAGTCCTCCGCTGTATTGAACTCCATACTACACGGTAAAGTACAATACACCATATTTTGTTGCTGTAATACATCAAGTCTCTTATTCTTCTTTGTCAACCATTTTCCATCCACTCCTGAATGTAGGTCTCTCCCAATTGCTTCCACCTTTCTCTATTTTGCGCCAATCTAATCCACGGTTTGCCTGCCACTGCTCTTATGTCATCTACCCATCTTTTTTGAGGTCTTCCCATGCTTCTTGTTGTCGTCCTTGGTCTTCATTCTAGAATTCTCCGTGTCCACCTGCTGTCATTATATCGGGCTACGTGACCTGCCCAGCGCCACTCATTTTTGTAATTTCTTCCACACATCAAGTACGTTATTACAAACATTTCACTTTTGTTTTAAAATTTTAAATTTTATAGTACATGTCGCACCCTCAGTAATATAAGGGATCAACTCAAAATTTTGGTAAATTGAGATTTTAGATGCTATGGGCACAAAATTAAATTCTCTACCGGTTAGCGCTGACAGAGAGAGAAATAGGACATTAGTTGCTCGGTAAATATATTTGTGCCTCTCTCTTACTCTCCCCGCCAACCTATTGTTTTTACTGCTACAAGGTAACAATCAGTAACGTGTCCATAGTCGTCAAAGGCGGACTGTTCAAACGTCGTGCGATTCGTGTTTGTGCCCTTCTATGACAAAACTCCTGGTGAGTTTGTATCTTAACATTTTGTATTATATAGAACAATTTTTAGTTTAGCCCTTATATTATGTAAAATGTAATTAATAATTGGGTCTAATTCATAATAGCTCGCTATATTGCCAAAAAGTAGAGATGTTATACGGAATCATATCTTATTGGTTCATTATAGTACGTAAATTGTTTTATTGTTGATGGCGAACTTTGTAATTGGCCCTAATTTACATGAAAATTTTAACTATTTTTTTAATTGATCCGATTAAATTAACAGAAAAATAATTAAGTTGTAGTTTTAAAACAGTGTTTATTACATTGATCCAATGCATTGTTTGTAGTGTAAAATTTTTACATTTTATTTTATTATATAATCCGAGTTCGTTCCTCAGCAAGGTACGTCTAAAGCCAATATTTCCATGCCATCCTTATCGAGATGCGATGAGTTGCCATCAGTTAGATCAAGAACAGTAGGTAATTACATAATGTCTTCAATACATTCAGAGGAAAGCGACGTAGACTTCAGTGATGACGATCCCACTTACAAACAAGAACATTTTCGTCGACGTCCACGAATCACAGCAACTCTAACTTCGATTGATACAAAAAAGGTAACTATGACAAATGATAACATTCAAAGACAATCCAGAAAACGTAAAGCAGATCCAACCAAATAGATACAAAACACGCAAAAAATGAAACGAAACTTGGGTCAAAGCTATGTAGCTATACATTCTAAGAAATTGGTTCCTGCACGTAATATGAAACCACCTTGTGTCCAAAAATGTAGATTCAAATGCAGTGAGCGAATCGATGATTCCAAAAGGTTGAAATTATTTAGTGCATTTTGGGCATTAGGGGATAGATAATTACAAGGAATGTATGTTTTGTCTAATAGCGCACAGATTACACCTAGGTACAAGTATACCAATGCCGAAAAACCACGAAATCCAAACCATGCATTCTATTTTTCCGTAGACAACGAAAGAGTTAGGGTATGCAAAAGCTTTTTTATTAATACTATTGATATTTCTCATAAGATGATTCGAAATGTACATGAAGATAATAGAAAAACTGGGCTTCATAAAGGATGACCAACGCGGCAAACACAATAGTAATAAAAGTGTAAGTGATGAGCTTATAAATGACATCACCAACTTCATCAACCCTATACCCCTATACCCTATACCCCTATTGAGTCACATTATCTAAGAGCATCTACCTCTAGAGAGTACATCAGCAGTGGTAAAAGTATTGCAGAGCTCTTTAGAGATTTTGAAGTACTGCAAGAGGAAAGGTCTCGCCCAGCTGGACTATATCACACGTTTTATAAAATTTTTAACACAAAATTTAACCTTGGCTTTTATCAACCCAAAAAAGATCAATGCGATCTTTGCCTGCAGTTCCAAAATCCTACTGAACCACTAAAACAGAATCTTAGGGATCAATATCATACGCATTTGGAAGAAAAGAAGGTATGCAGGGAGGAAAAAAAGAATGACAGACAGAACATTGATGAGTGCAATATTTGTGTATGTTACGATGTACAAGCCATTATGCAAAGTCCTAATGGTGAAACATCAGCATTCTACTACAAATCTAAATTAAATAGTTACAATTTCACTATGACGGAATTAAAAAAAATTCACGAAAACGATGTGTCAACAATGGACATCTCTAAAGGCTATGAAAATGTCCATTGTTATTTTTGGGACGAGACTCAAGCGAAAAGAGGCGCTACAGAGATAGGGAGCTGTGTTTTCCATTATTTACAGATTGTATCTGATAAAGCTGGTGACAGGGAAGTAAATATAACATTTTTTTCCGATAACTGTTGTGGGCAAAACAAAAATAAATATCTCACATGCTTATACTTATACGCTGTTGCCAATCTAAAAAATTTGTCGTCGATAACTCACAAATATCTCATAAAAGGACACACTCAGAACGAAGCTGATAACGTGCATAGTTTGATACAAAAGCAGATAGCTAGAGATAGGAAAACTGGCCCAATATACTCTCCTGTTCAATAAATCTCAGCAATCAAAAGAGCAAGGAAAACTGGTGCTCCATTTATAGTTCACAGTTTAACTTACAATGTTTTTTACGATCTTCAGAAATTACAAGAAAATTGGAGCTATAATTTTAATACAGATGAACAGAAAAATAATCTTGTATGGAATAGTATTAAAGTACTGAAATTTACCAAAGAAGATCCATTTTCGTTTTATTACAAGTGCTCATATAACGATGAGTTTAAAATAGTTAATGTTCGTGATAAGAGGAAGAGAATGCCAAATATTAAAGAAATAACCATGCAGAAAGCGTACCTCTAGGCACTTCCACTTCGTTGTGCTAAAAAGAATGATCTTAAGGATCTTAATTCATAGATCCATACTATGCGTCTTATAACAACATGTTGTCTTAATATTACTAATCTTTGGGATTTCAACATTATTTTGTGTAGACTGAGTACATAGTCAAAGTACAATAATTAAGTTTTGAGACTGAATTTTATTTTTGAAGACTTTATTTTTTAGAATGAATTTTTTTGTTATTTGTAGTTTTTTAAGTTTAGAATGGAGGAATGAATGTTTTTTTGTTATGTATAATTTTTTAAGTTTACTGTGGAGATATTGTGATATACAATTAAGTAATAAGTAAACGACAATGTAAAAATTGAGGAGTTACTACTTGTAAGTTTTATTTGGAATTAAAAAGTTTAAATAATAAATGTGATAATATTAAAGCTATCTTATTATGTTTAACTCTTGTTTTGAATTTTTTTTAGATTATTGTTATATTTTGCACTGATTAATAAAGTATTACTATTATTTTACCTGATATTTTATTTATAAAACAGAAACAATAAATTCAAACATCGGTTGAAATTGGTGATATAGAGTACCATTTAAGGTACACTAATAATATACGGGATCAAACTTTAATAGTTCCTTATTTCTGTTATGGTTTTTTATACTATACGGGACTAACTCGAAAGTAGTTTTTTCCATTCCTTGTAATTAATAGAATTTATTTATATTATTATTTTTTCCTCATTGTAATTTTTAGTGCAGTTATCAAATAACAAATCTGCCAAATTTCATATTTATAACTTAAATAATAAGCACGATATTTGAAAAAATAGCTGTAATGTCGGATACCAGAATCTTTAAACGCGATTTCCCACAAATCTACTTTTTTTGAATTGTGCCTCTATATTACTGAGGGTGCGATGTATATATTTGTTGCTAATTGTTATGCAACATTAGCTTTATTCTGTGACGCGTCTGGTAAATTTTAGTAGTATTTGTAACAATGTAACAAGGATATTATATAAACACTTTGCTTTTTTAGAACTTGGTGCCAATGTATATGTATACATCTGGAGCTGGAATGTCTTATAATATGATAAAACACTATGGACAAGAGATCAAATCAGGTAACTTACACAGTTTTAGGTGTATTAATAATTTATGCCATACGTTTTATTTAAAAACTGTTAGTTTTTAAATAAAATACTGGATAGATCAGAACTAGTACTAATACAAAGGTTAGTTTATTTTACAAAAGGGCACGATCGTGGACGTGACGGTCAGGATTAACCCTTAACTTGACGGTGTGCACTCCAGGATACGTTATTTATTAAATTATACTTCCTCTAAATAAACTAAGTTTGCAGCAAGATTTTAAAAGTACCCTCTCCCTATAGCATTCGGCTAACCAACAAATTAATTTGAATGCCATACACAAAGTTTTGGCACAATTAGAGAGTGTTTTGTGTAGACGTGCTCAAAATGACTTCCAAAAAAGTGGTAATTTGTGTCATTCGGTAAGTAAATTAATTTTTTATGTATTAATAGTTATTGTATGGATTGACAAACTATAATTATAGTTAATTGGGTCTTCATCAAATAATTGTATAAAATAATATTCACAATTTGTCTATAAACAAACAGATAGGATCACTTTGAAAAGTAGTATCTAGGAAGACACATTGCCAGTTAAGCGACAATTTAGTTTGTATCCTCGGGTGTACATTGCCAGGTACTGAAGAAAATTGAATAAGTATCTTTCTGGATACATTACCCGGTATACGGACAAATACTAATTGTATCTTATTAGATACTTTGCTCATTAGAGGATTAACAGAAAAGTGATAAAAACATTTGGTATATTATGCTTGTAACGATTTGTTCTATAATTTGCGATTTATAGTATACAGTCAGATTCAAAAATTTATTTTCCTTGTGGATTTTTGATTTATTGTATGTACTCCAAAAGCTTGTGAATCAAATGCAACTATTGTTGATCTTCACATATATATATATATATATATATATATATATATATATATATATATATATATATATATATATATATCTATATATATATATATATATTATATTATATATATATATATATATATATATAATATATGTGTATATATATATATTATATATATAATATTTATATATAGAATACATATATATATATATATATATATATATATATATATATATATATATATAATACATATATGTCATTTGTTTACACATTTTGTAACAAAATAACCATCAAAAACGCTCCATTATTGAAATGTGTGACATCCTAAAAAACCCATCTACAATAAACAAAAGAACTGACATGGTTTACCGCTCTCTCATCTTACGAAATAAATAATACCAATATTTCTGCGAATATTATTTTTTGCAAAGTTTTTGTGTTCTTTGTTTCTGTTAAATTTTTGTTTAAGTTAGTTCTAAATTTATAAGTAAACTTAAGTACATAATAATATACAATAACATCTTTAATACTACATATTGAGTTGTAAGTAATAAATTATTAGATATGTATTTCTTATAAACTCTATGTCATCTTTGTATTTTAGAAAACTGATGAAGCTTTAGAAGTATAAAGCGAAACGTCTTCTATAAACTTATGAAGTAGTTGATTTCTGTTTTATTTTGCCAACCTGAATGACCGAATAAACCTCTGAATATTCACTATTATAGTTGAATTATAGTTGAATACTTTATTAATATAAATTGACGGTCGTTGTTTTTACAATATATATATATATATATATATATATATATATATATATATATATATATATATATATATATATATATATATGTATGTATAATCCGAATATGTATATAAAGAAAAATTAATAGAGAAAAAGAAGACCAAAAAATGTTTGTAAAATCATGTTATAGTTATATCATATTTATATATACGGTTTAATTTTGTTGTGTTGTGAAGTTATATTGTTTTGTGAAGAAAGGACACTTTTTCGATTTACGGTTTGCAGTTTTACTTTTCAAATTAGCATTTTATTTAAGATTAGTTTAAGTAAATAAAATGTTATATTGAAATATCAAATCTACCTACATTTTTCAAGGATTAATATCGGTTACCAGGAAACAAGTCATTAGTAGATAGTAGAAAGTCTTTGTCTGATATTTTTGTATAATACACAATTTTTGGGTGCAGACACGAATTGAGGATCAAAATAAAATTTTAAGTAAGGGTTTACCTTTATACCTGAAAAAATCGCACGAATTGAGGACCAAGACTTCTGATAAGGAAATCATTATACTCAGGTATAAAATATTATTAAAAGTACGAATCTCATTAATCACAATAATCGTAATAATCACAATGACTATTAATTTCACTCATTTGGAACACCTTTCAATACAGCTCAAAAGAAACTAAATCTAAAATAATATTTTAATATTAAATGTTTCTTTACTCATTAAAATCTCGTTCGGTCCGTAATTCGGTGCACTTATTTTGGCTGTTCAGGTAGCGGTCCTCAACTCGAGAACAGCGATTTTTGGAATTGGAATGTGTTGGCTTTTTGGAGAATTGAAAACATGAATTATGAAATTGGCGTCGTTAATAAAATTTATTTACATATTCGTAATAAAATTCACTAAAGAATTTTTTTTGTTTTAATTAGTTATTTGGATCATAATTAATTTAAATATTGTTTTATCATATTTCAAAATTACAATATCATATTAATATATACATATATATATATATATATATATATATATATATATATATATATATATATATATATATATAGTGTTAATCACAGCTGCTAAGTTAAAAAATAAAGTAAACAATAAGACTCTTTGGGTACAAACAGCTGAAAGGATAGGCTAAGTGTACTCTTTAGTCCTTTATTAATCCAATATTTCGTCGATAGTCATCGACATCATCAGGGATGAGCTACAAATAGTTTCACATGAAAATTGACAATCTAGTTTAATTAAGTTGATGTTACTTACCATTTTGAGAATATTTCCGTAAAAGCTGGTCAAAGTTGTTGAAAATTCTATGTTTTTTTCACAAAAAGAAAAACATGTAATGTAAATTTACAAAAACTGTTTCTCCTTTATCAAGTTAATATGCTCTTTTTCTAACTTGGCTGCACCGTACTGAAGACGACCAATAGTCAGAAATACCAATATACCATCTTATACACATATATTATTATATATTTTTTTCCTTTGTTGCAATGCCATCTTTTACCTTTATTATTATTATATATATATATATATATATATATATATATATATATATATATATATATATATATATATATATATATATATATATATATATATATATATATATACAAATATATATATATATATATATATATATATATATATATATATATATATATATATATATATATATATATATATATATATATATATATATATATATATATATATATATATATATATATATATATATATATATATATATATATATATATATATATATATATATATATACACCAGGTCCATCAATTATCAAACATTACAATGCACATATGGGTGGCGTAGATTTGGCAGATATGCTAGTTGCGCTTTATCGAACACCTTTTAAAAGCCACAGGTGGTACCTTTCAATTTTTTCCCAAATACTGGATATATGTGTCAACAACGCTTGGATTTTATATCGCGGAGATAATAATTTACTGGAGAACGAAGAAAATGGAATGGGTCTAAAGGAATTTAGAATATTACTTGTCGATTCCCTTCTATTTAAAAATTGAAAAAGGAGATCCGACGGAATTAATACACCGAAAAAAAAAAACAGATTCCTACTCACGTCCAGAATATACCTGGAGAAGATGTTAGAAAAGATCTTTTTGGACACTTTTTTCCAACTTTTACAACCAAAGGACGATGTCGAAACTGTTACAAAGGACAAACAACTATGAGTTGTTCAAAATGTAGAGCGAGGTTATGTTTAGTGGAATCCCGTAATTGTTTTTATGATTTTCATAACTAAATTTTTTTAATTTTTTAACAAATTATAATTATTACTTTTTACTTTTATTTTTTGAGTGTTCTAAGTTTTATTTAAAGTTTTGAATTTAAGCTGTAAAAATAAATGTTTGATCATCTTTGTAGTTTATTGAATAAACTAAATGATAAAATATTGTTATGTTACTAAAAGTAAATGATAAAATATTATGTTTATGGTTTAAACCCCTACTTTATGGTATCTGTTCTTAATAACTTAAGTAAAACACAGTTCCACAAAATGTAGTAAAAACATTAAACAAATCTACAATTGTTTTGCTAAAAGTCTTGATAATGCTAAAGACCCTTAGCGAAAAATTGTAGATTTGTTTAATGTTTTTATTATATTTTGTTAAAATTTGATAATTTTCATTTAATCCAACATTATTTAATATATTGGTCCAAACGACAAATATACGTATTGGCAATGTATCTTTCTGGATACGGAGGTATTTTTCTAATAACCTGGCAATGTATCTATTGGTCATCAGTACTTGTTTTATAGTATACCTGGCAATGTGTCTTGCGAGATACATTGTAATATACCGTACGCCTAGCAGTGTATCTTATGAGATACAACGTCAATAAAATGTCAAAAAAATTAAAATAGAAACAAAAATGTAATTGACTCTGAAAATGGAGCCCTCAAAAGGTAATATTCAGTAAGCAAAAACATTTTTCTTACAGCGGTTATGTGCGCGCCAAGTTAAGGGTTAATGAGGAGGGTCTTACACGGTGTTGTACAATATATTGTCCTCTACGCGGCACCAGTCTGGAGCGAGGCGGTAGAGATAACTACCTATAGGAGGCTGATTACACGAATGGACAGAACAATTCTGTTGCAAATGGCATGCGCCTACAGGACTGTGAATTAATTACTATTTAACTGGGAATAAGCCACAATTAAAGATAAAATATTTTGAGAACGATTTCCGAATTGGAAATTGAAACGTGAATAAACGTATTTTTATCTTTAATTGTGGCTTATTCCCAGTTAAATAGTAATTAATTTACAATGCCACAACAACATAGCTTCAGAACAATATACAGGACTGTGTCTGCGGCAGCCGCGTGGACTATAACTGGATGTGTTTTGTTGCATGTTTTGGCAGTGGAAAGATAAGAGCTCTATTAGAGAAGAAGTCCAAACCTTACTATGGCCGAAAAAATACAGAAAAGAAAAAGATCAATACAAAGATAGCAAATAGAATGGATTATTTCCTGACGCAGGTGCTCACAGGACACGGGTAAGGTAACTGAATACAATATGCCCATGTTAAGGGAATTTTGAATTTATTGCTACAAAAATATATTTTTCATATATTTTTTAATACTATACCAATGTTTAGGTGTTTAAACATCGCTAGTTTTTTTATTGTTTGGCAATTATTTTTTTTTTCATATAGAAATTTTTTTTTAAAACTCCGCAATCTGGGCATATTGCCAACCCCTGAAGGTAATATGCCCAGTCGAGTGAAGGTAATATGCGCTTACCTAAAACACTAAATGATGTGGAAAGAAATATTAAAAAACATCATATACTTACAAAATCTTATATTTATTGACACTATAAAAAACATTTAACCAAACAAAGATATTAAATAATCCTTTTTGTAAAAACTAAAATGTCAAAATAAAGAATTTTTAACTGAAATAACTTAAAATTAAGGAACATTACTGTGGGGTACAATCAGGACAGGTAAAGGATTCCTTATCGAATTTTGTCAGCCCTACACATTCTTCATGAACGTACTGTACACATATAAAGCATAGTCGCATGTCTTTTATTTCAGCTTTGTCGCAAATTTTGAAAAACCATTTTGCTACGTCTTCTGATTTTTTGTTTTTCTTTACCAAACAACCTGGTAGAGTTTGTTTCGTGCCTTTATTTATATCTATTCGTGGACCTGTGCTAGTGGTAGAAAATACATTTTTTTTACCACTATAGCTCTGCTATTTATTGCCTTCTTTTTATTTTGTGTATTTTTTTTCTCAATTTTTGCCGGAGTCTCAAGCATTTCCGTAAACGATGTGTCCAAAGTTTTGCCCTGGCAAGTTTTTATTTCTTCAGTATTACTTTTTTCTTCTCGAAGATTGTTATTCTCTTTGTTATAAACCTCCAAATCATTTTTTTCAGAATTCATAAGAAAAGTTTCCTTTTTTTATGAAACTGATTTATTGCCAATTCAACTTCTTCGCCGCTGTCTGATTCCGAAGTATAACTGCCAGAACTCTCACTTGATGAAGTTTGTGTTTTATACTTCTTTTTCATGTAAATTGGCGTCTTTTGGTATTGTGGCAAATAGTTTTGTTGGGAAGAGCTTTTTGAATAGCCTGCAGTTGGTGGTGGAGTTTTCTGGCGCAGATTAATGGGTTCCGCTATCACTATCACTTGATGATGATTCAGTTTTAGGTTTCTTTTTTTTTGTAATCTTGAATCTTTTGATATTTTGGTACACTTTTTTGTTGAGAGGAATTATATGAACAGCCTGGAGTAGTTGATGGTGTTTTCTGGCGTACATTAATGGGTCCGCTATCACTATCACTTGATGATGATTCAGTTCTAGGTTTCTTTTTTTTTGTAATCTTAGATCTTTTGATATTTTGGTACCCTTTTTTGTTGAGAGGAGTTATATGAACAGCCTGGAGTAGGAGATGGTGTTTTCTGGCGTACATTAATGGGAGTGGGATCAATGTTCTCAATTTCTGATAAAATACTTGGGGCAAAAGCAAATTCAAGTATAGCATCGGGGTTATAAGGAAATATTCCTGTTGCAGCAAAGCCTAATTTAATGTTAGAAGGTGTCAATGCCTTGTCCCACACTATCGAAAATATTTCCCCAAATTGCTGCTTTGTTAAAGCACGTTCTTTGTATTTGGTCCAATACAACAACACTTGTTCATCCCAGTGGTGTTCAAAGGAACGAAACACAGCTTTGTCCATCGGCTGGAGTTCATGAGTTGTGTTGCTAGGCAAACACAGAAGGGTTATTTGATATTTCTCGGCAGCTTCGACAATTGAAATGTCTAAGTGACATGAGGCTCCCTCAAATATTAAAAGACACTTTCCCTCCAATTTATATTTTGCTAAATGCTCCAACCAAATAATGAAGGTTTCCACATTCATACTTCCTTTAGGGGTCATCAACGCCAACGTGCCATGAGGCAAATTATCTTTAAAGGGGATACCCAACTTCTGCCAATCTAACAATTCGTCGAGACAATTCGTTTTCTTGATCTATATTCAAAATAGTCTTTCTCCCCATTTTTGCCTTTTTGGTACTATTTTTTTCTACATAGCGTTTCAAAGTGCGTCTAGAAATATTATTCCTTTGACTTGCCGCATTGTATGACATTCCATTCATTACTGCTGCAATTGCGGATTCTAGCTGTTGATTGCTCCATTGCAACCGTATTTCCTTATTTCTGACACGAGGCATGTTATCTAAAACAAAAAAAATCAATAAATTATCTGTTATAATTAGCTGGCAATATGCCCAATTGAGCAAATTGTCAGCATACACTATGGGCATATTGTTGACACATGATGATTAATACATTTTCTTAAATTATAAAAACATTTTGAATAATAATATATTTTATTTTTACTTACATTTTAAGTACTCTATGACAGACTAAAATCACTTAATGTCGTAGACAAATTAAAACGTTTAAGTGCAAAACAGAGGTGAAAACTGACGTCAATTTTTATAAACACGCTCTTAAAAACCACGTACAATTTGACTGCACCACGGCAAGCTCACAACTAACCTTGAGGTCGGTCACGGGCTTAGTTATATTAGGCGTTCAGTGTGTCCAGCGCCTCCTTCCCCGAATATCAAATATTAAAGCAAAACATGGAAATGGGCATATTACCAACATGGTCATATTGTATTCAGGTACCTTACTTTAGGGCCTACCCCTTTAGATTCGGAAGGGCTGACACAGATGAATGCCCATACTGTGGATACTCGGACACTGTGGCACATACGATGTAAGATTGCAACATATGAATAGTAGAAACAAACAGAATGGAAAGAGAGACAGGTGCGAATTTTGTTACAGTGAGAGAAGTGATTAAGAGAATGATTAAAAATAAAACAGGTTGGACTAGCATATACAACTATATCCGATCAAGAAAAAAGAAGAGGAAGAATAACAGCTGGACCAACGGCAAAGGTAAGAGGGAAAGATGTTGGAAGTTGAAGCTAGAAAAGTGGGCGAAACTGTATGAGTTAGAATGCGTGAGTCAGACTGTGGGGAAGAAGGAAATGCCCGTCTGGGAGTGATACCGAACTATGGGCGATAAGGGTTTTTTACAGGATACCTAGAACGAGACAGGGAGCCTCTTGCTGATGAATGGAATGTGAATGTGGATAAATGCAGAATGAATGAATGAAAGTAGTGCTTCGGAAGTGATGCCTTACAGCGACCATTCTGCTTCCAGCTCGCTGGATGACAGAGGAAGCTGTAGTTTAGCAGGAAGACGTTTGGCGTAGACTCGGCGACTAGAGGGCATTTTAGAGTACCTTGAGAACTATCGCTGGGAGTACGAAGAACGAATCCTGCACTAAGGTGAGTCAGGCGGTGTCCTGGACTGAGATGGCATCTTTTGAAGATTCCAGACCCTCTCTCTATAAAGACGAAAAAAAGTTAGGTTAGAAAAGTTAGAAAACATTAGATTCTTACAGTTCAGTCCAAGCTACAAAACAAATATTAGCATCATGTATTGTTTTAGGTCATTTTCGCAGATACGACTATGGATCTACAAAAAATCTTAAACTGTATGGCTCTAAGATCCCTCCAAACTTTAATGTCTCTTTAATTACAACTCCAGTGGACTTGTATTATGGTGAGAATGACTTTCTTGCAGATGTAAAGGTATACTAAATTAAAATAATTATTTATATACTAGTGATTTTTGTATATAAATACGGGAAGGTGGAAAATAAACTTTCCACCCTCCCGTATTTTTAAACCGGGATTACAACAGTTCAAGGTCGACCATTAAAAGTAATTGCTGTCAAGGGTAGAAAACAGTTTTGCACCCTAACAACTGCAGAATGAGGGGAGCTTTCTACTGTGGAATATTTGTTCCTCCTATGATCCTAATTCTTAGAGTTTGTATGAAGCCGCAGTTCTCAGAGGATGCACCGCCAGGAACCTTAGTCGTTACTGATAAATTTGGTTGGATGAAGCCTAACTTGTTTGAACAATGGTTTGACCATTTTATTCATTACACTTAAACATCAAAAGAAAATACATCACTTCTAATCTTAGATGGCTTTAAAAGCAATACACAAAATATTGCTATTATTGATAAAGCACGTGAAAATGGAGTGACAATAATTTGCCTGCCTTCTCATACGAGCCATAGGATGCAGTCCTTGGATGTTTTCTTCACGTATCAGTTAAGTATATTTTATACTCAAGAAATACAAGTGTGACTGAGACATCATCCAGGGTGATGCGTAACTATGCCTGATAAGGTGCCCCACCTATATGGGTAAGCTTAACTACGAGCATCTACTCCATTAAAATGCCATTAATGGTTTCCAAAAAGTCACTAAAGTAGAAAACCGTAATAAAAGAAAATACTTCCAAGAAGACTAAAACATACAACCTGAAGATACAAGTGTCAGTAGTGCAGATGAGGAATGCTTTTATTGCAACAATAGATATTTTTCAATATTTTTCGACAAAAAAGGAGAAGGCTGGATATAATGTTGAAATTGTAAAAATGGGGACATGAGGCTTGTGAAGGAGCTGACAGCGATGATGATGTATTTATTTGCGAATATTGCAGATATAATTAAGTTAAGAAAAATGTTCGGCATTATTATTTCTATTAATATTTAAGCAAAATGATTGGTATTATTATTCCTATTAATATTTAGGAAAAATGTTCTGTATTATTAGTCCTATTAATATTGGGTATTTTTTGGGTTTAGCCCATCGTTATTTCTTATTTAGCTATTAAGAGATTAAAGCTACTAAGGTTTGTTAGAACAGTGCGCAGCGCACAGCAGAATCTGTTGTACTCGACTCACGGCAGTTTTGGGTGTTAGATTATTTCGCGTAAATATTCTGTCGCTCTGAAAACAAGTTAAGAAATTGGTTTCAAGTTTATCCTCTCAAAGATTGTACATTTAAAAAAATGAATTCTCGCAAACTTAATGCAATAATTTTATTACTTCAAAAAGAGGAGGAAGAAGAAGAGTTGATAACGTTGAATGTAAATAAAAGAAATAAAAATGTAAACGAACTTTTTTCATGTTTTAATACAGAAGGTGTTTGTAAATTAACAGTCGAAGAAAGATTGTTTCAAAACGAGGAAAAATTTCGAGAATATTTTAGACTTTCCAGTAATTCATTTGGAACTGCAATTTGTACTAGATCCAATATTCTTTCATCTTTAGCTGGAGAAAATTTAGTAGACATTACTTAAATATTACAATATTAATAACTATATAAAAATACAATTATAATTTCGGTATAACCGAAAATAGAAAAATCCTATTCCATTTTACCCCCACGGTGTATCCCGTTTTACCCACACAGTTGGGGTAAAATGGAAAATTGTATTGGTATTAAATTTTTGCATATAACTTTTTTATACATTTATAAAAAAAATCATTTTTATTCTTTTGATACAAGAATAATGAGTTTTCACTGTGCAAAATATGAGTAGCCTCCAATAAATAGTTTCGGTGTTATACAGCCTCAAACGTTAAGTATCCCATTTTACCTCACCTTCCCCTATATGTGTAATATTGTAATATTTGTAGATTTTTAGTAAACGAATATAATGTACTGGTGTAATAAATACGTTATTTGGTATTCTAGGATGTAAAACGACTTAAAAACGAACTACCAAATGCTGTGGAATACTTAATTCCTTATAGAAGATGGACACATCTGGATTTCAATATTGCTAGGGACGTTAATGAAATAATCAATAAGAAAATTTTAGCACGACAGCAGTTATATATTGATAATGGTGCCCTAACAACAATAACACCAGCAACAACAACAACGGAACAATCGAATAATAAAGCGCACTATAATTGCTTTAAAAATAATATTTATATTTATGTAATAATTTATCTGTTTCATATATTAATTACATGTTGTAGGTAAAATTTATTGCTAATTTGTGGAAATAATATATTTATTATATCTATTTATTTATTTATATTCTTTACAGTTCACTACATTCGCAAAAGTACTTTCAAGACATAATATCTCTTGTGGTATGGATAAAATGCTAGATAAAATAATAAATATCAGATTTATGTGCATGTGTTTGTGAGCAACCAGGCAACAGCAGGGAAATTGGTGCCTGGAAGAAAATCAGATTTTCAGTTAAGAAAAGCAATGGGAATAGCAACCTGGAATGTTCGAGGATTATTGCAACCATGCAAACTGCATATACTACAAAGAAAAGTCGAAAGAGAGGATATAGAAATATGCGGACTTTCGGATACCCATTGGAAAGGACAAGGACACTTCCAAACGGCAGATCATGTTGTATACATATCGGGAGCCAATAACACAGGAAGAAATGGTGTTGCAATTATGCCGACTAAAAAAGTTTTAGAATACGTGTATGATTACCAACCGATAAACGATATACTTATAAAAATAACATTACGAGCATCACCAAACAAAATGCACATTCTTCAGGTCTACATGCCAACCTCAGACGCGTTAGACAATGAAGTGGAAAACGTATACTCCGTTATTAAAGACGCAGTAAGAAATATTCCATCTAAAGAACCACTCGTAATCATGGGCGATTTTAACGCTAAGGTGGGAGAAACAAGAAATGATAACATCCAAAATGTAGGAAACTATGGGTTAGGTGTTAGAAACAGCCGAGGTGAACGTTTAATAGATTTTGCAACCGAAAACAGTTTGGCCATAGTAAACACAACGTTTAAACATTATGCTACATATTGATTAGAAACAGACGGAAGACAGGTTTTACTAACGTAAAAACTAGACCAAGAGCTGAATGTGGATCTGATCATAAATTGTTATGGTCTTGCTTCAAGATGAAGCTAAAAAGAACAATGCTGCACCAAAATCAAAACAGGCTGGAGATTTCAAATCCGAAAACATTTAGAGATGCATTAAAGAAAACTGGTATGTTAAACACACAAGACTACACAGAAGAAATGTGTAAAGGTTTCAGAAATGCCATCGAAACCTTTGTAGCAACAATTGTAACGGAAAAAAAATATTATCAAAAAATAAACACTGGATGATAGACAAAACGCTGCAACTTCTCGAAGAGCTAAGAAGAATCCAATTTCTCATATATCAAAACGACAACAACAAAAACGAATTAGCAAGCTTAAATAGAGAAATTAAAAGAGCATGTAGGGATGATAAATATAAATATATACATAAAGAATGCGAAGAACTAGAGAGACATGCAAAATTAGTATGAATCCCATGAGCTATATAACAAAATCTAATATCAATCCAGGCAATTTAAACCAATCACACAAATAATAATGGATCAAAACCAACATATTAGAAATGACGAAAAAGGTATTCCGAAAGTATGGAGAAAATATTGTCAAAGTCTATATGCAGATGATCCCCAGAATGCAAATTACGATGAGTTCACTGCAGAGAGAGAACCAAACATTCTAAAGTCAGAGGTAGAAAAAGCAATCAAAATATTGAAAAATAGAATATCTCCTGGCACAGACGAGATCACCGCGGAAGTTTCAAAAGAGACTGGAGATGTTGAAGTAAATGTTATGCATATGATCTGCAAAAAGATTTGGCAAACCGGAGAGTGGCCCAACGACTGGACAACATCCACTTTCATCCCTATATTCAAAAAAGGAACTCCGCTAGATTGCAGCAACTATAGAACGGTAACCCTAATATCCCATGCAAGTAAGGTTCTACTTCATGTAATACATAAAAGATTAAAAGCTTTTCTATTGCCTCAGATATCAGAAGACCAAGCGGGATTTTTCCAGGAAAAGGCACAAGAGAACACATCCTTAATCTCAGACAGCTAATCGAAGAAACTCGTGAATTCAATACTCCTATGCTTATGTGCTTTGTGGATTATACAAACGCCTTCGATGCAGCTGTGGTCCATACTAGCGAAAATGGAAACACCTCACCACTTATTTCAACTAATTAGAACTTTATATGAAAATAATAAGTGCATAGTAAAGATAAACAACACGTATTCCGATCATTTTAGAACAGATGCAGGTGTCAGGCAGGGATGCATATTCTCGCCAACTCTATTTAATATTTACAGCGAACACATTATGCGAAAAGAACTAGATGGATGGAAGGGCGGAATATCAGTAGTAGGTCAAAAAATCAATAACTTGAGATATGCTGATGAAACTTTAATAATTGCGGTAAATCAAGAAGAAATGGAAGACATAATGAGATGAAAGCTAAATAGGAGTAAGACAAATATCATGATAGTAGACAGAGCTCGAAATAGTCTTCAACACATTAAAGAAATTGGGGGCTTTGAAGTAGTAAATACTTTCATATACCTGGGGTCCCTAATAACAAATGATGGATAGTGTGAGAGAGAAATACGTAAACAGCTATGATAAAACTGGTAGCAATTTGAAAAAATTCAAGCATAACAATACACACAAAACTAAGCCTGGTAAGGGCGCTCATTTTTCCCATGCCACATATGTATAAGAAACGTGGACCTTAAAGGAAGAGGATAAAAATAAACTGGACGCTTTTGAAATGTGGATATACCGCCGCATGTTAAAAATATCCTGGATTGATCATCGCACTAACGTATCGATATTAGAACAACTTAAAGTAAAGGATAGTTTGTTTAAACAAATACATACCTATCGATATTAGAACAACTTAAAGTAAAGGATAGATTGTTTAAACAAATACAACAGGGATATTTGCAGTAATTTAGACACATTGCTAGAAGAACAGGTACGATGGAAAAACTGATAGTCGAGGGTAGAGTTGAAGGCAAGAGACCTATGGGAAGATCTCCAAGCCGTTGTAGATCAAATAAAAATATTTATTAACCAAGGGTTACATGAAGCCAAACAACTAGCCCAGGACAGAGAATAATGGAGGAAAATGGTGAAAAAACTGTAAAGTCCTGATGGTGTCATCACATTCCAAAAGGGATTAGGACTGAGGAGGAGGATCAGATTTATGGGGTATCTGGAATCAAACAAATTAATTAAATCAGAACATAGGGAGTGATTTCCGAAAACATCCTTCTATTGCAGATAATCTTGTTGATGTGGAATCGGAAATATAGAAGCTTTCACAATAAAATAACACTGTATCGGAATATTTTTCGATATTAGTAAGACCTATTTAAAGTT
Source organism: Diabrotica balteata (assembly GCA_918026665.1). Classification (NCBI taxonomy): domain Eukaryota; kingdom Metazoa; phylum Arthropoda; class Insecta; order Coleoptera; family Chrysomelidae; genus Diabrotica; species Diabrotica balteata. The sequence continues at coordinate 67,552,100 of OU898276.1, read as the reverse complement.
CTATTTAATTATATACATAATTATATTAAGGTTATATATTAAAAAATCCATATCAAATTTATCAGAAAATAGACAGTTTCAAGTCAGAGTAGACGACGTGTATTCTCTAACAAGAACTCAAAAAATGGTATACCACAAAGCTCGAACCTTAACAAAACTTCTTTTTCCTATAACAATAAACTCTATTACAGTAAAAATTAAACATCCTGTAGAAGTTAGGTTATATGAGAAATTTATTTAGGTCATGCACGTTTAGGTTTACTTTGCAGCAGAGACAATAACCTAAAAACAATCCATAATCATGTCTAAAAGCCATAAATCATATTGAAAATGGGAATTCACGAAATTTCAGTTCAATACCCACAAAACCAATGCAATGTGTTTTACGAAAAGTCACCAAATACAACCAAAGAACTTATATTTATACTAATATTTAAATTAAGAACATCTTAGTATCCGCTTGCAAGAATTAAAATGGGACAAGAAATCACCTCTCCTTTTCAAACAACAAAGGGACAAGGCTGCTCTCTGTCACCTACCTCATTTAAAATCTATTTGGACTGATCCTTAGTGAAATGGGTAAAAAAATGTAGAAACATGGAAATAACGGTGGAAGAAAACACGCTATATACACTTTTCTTTGTGGATAACCAGGTAGTAATTGCAAAAGACAACTGCGATCTTAGCTAGATGGTAAGTAAACTGCAAGAAGAATATGAGGTGGCAGGTCTTAACATGAATATGACAAAATGTGAATATCTCTCAGTGGGAACAGATGAAATATGTGACCTAGTCTTGAAAGACGACAAAATTAAAGGCTTACAATCCTGCAAATATTTGGGGGTCATTTTCAACAAGAAGAGAAATAGCGCAGATGAAATCAGGGAAAGAATAAACAAGGGCAGAGCAGCGACCTGTGCTTTAAACTCTCTTCTCTGGAAAAAAACAATTCGACGAGAAACCAAAAAACACATTTGCGGACCAAAGTATTACACTTTGTGGTTCGGAAGTATCGGACGTCACCAAGGCTAATAGAAACAAACTTATGACGACAGAAATGGATTATCTGAGACGAAGCTGTGGTAGATCTAAACTTAAGAGAGTAATAAACGAATAAATAACAAACGAAATGAAAATGATGCGAAATATCAATGATGACATAAAAAGAAAACAATTAATCAGGTTCGGACATGTTAAAAGAATGCCAGAGTACAGATGGCCTAGAAGAGTACTGGAATGGATCCTTCCTGAAAGAAGAAAGAGAGGATGACCACGGAGAATTTGGCACAACGATATTGATGAAGCAATGGCGGCAAGAGACTTAGAAGAGGCAACTCCATATGACAGAAAAAGATGGAAATAGTGGGCCGAGAAGCGGCGACAGTCGTAATCAATCCGTTATATATATATATATATATATATATATATATATATATATATATATATATATATATATATATATATATATATATATATATATATATATATATATATATCTTAATTATGTAGAGGAACTTGGATTCTTAAACGTGAAACTGGAACAAACCATGAAGTGGAGATATCCTGGAGTGGCTAGTATACCTGTTGAATACAAAGCACGTGGTGTTCGTGTGTATTAAGGTATAAAAAAACCGCTTATTAAAAGCTTAAAATTTTTTTATTATAAAGAAGATCTTTTCGGAATTGTATCATTCCATCATCAGTTTACTAAAAGAGAGAGTAAAAATACCAATATTAAAAACAAGAAAGTTAAAATTTGAATATACAAAAAGACAAAGTTGGTTTTTTTACTACTTACATAAAAAGTTGTTCAAAACATTGTGTGGCCACATAAAAAACATTCGATGGACATCTGGATTTAAAAAATAATCTTCATGTTATTTATTCAGGTAAATGCAATAGACTCTTAAATTTTGTAATATTAAAAAATAAAACTGGGGGCCTCTTATATGACCCCCTGTAGTTGGTGAGGTTTTATTGACTTACATTACCTCTGATCTGTGTTGGAGTCTAGGGCTAACTGATAGAAAGATGGTATGAAAAATCAGTTAGTACCCGTCAATGTCAAGAGGAATGATGTGGTAGGAGCAACGTCATTGTGCTTAAGTTTGTGAGTAGGCAGTTTTTAGTGAAGAAATGTGTTTTGTGTGTAGTAGGATCATTAGCAATTTTTGGTTATTTTTAAAAAACTGATGGGAGAATATAAATCAATGAATGACTGCGATGTAAAATAAATCGGTATACCAAGGTAGGGAAAAATGTTTTTAATTTAAGTGGTTAAAAATAATAAATCATTTTAAATGGGATGAAAAGGATGTTATTACCTAATTGTTTCGTTGTATTAAATGAGTATATATAAAAGTTGGATTGTAATTTGTGGAAGATGAGTCGAGGAAAAGAAAAAGAAGAAAGAAATAAACGAGAAAGCAAGAAAAGGAAATAGAAGGTGAATGCAACGATGTAAGCTGAGGATATTGAAACTGATTGTGATAAGAGATTGATAGATGTAAAATGAATATTTATAAGAAAATGTGTATGATTGTATATGTATGATTAAATGAGTTGTCTATTAATGAGTAGTTGTCTCTTTTAACTACAAATCCAATTTTACTTCACTTCTACATTTCTTTTTATTTCCCATAGCTAAATTTCAACTTACATAATCATTCATACTTAACTCTATACTTGTCACCATTAATACACTAACATCACCCCTTTGCCAATATCCAACTACCCATCCTCTCCAATAACTACCATCTCACTTATCATACACATTTTCTTATAAATATTCATTTTACATCTATCAATCTCTTATCACAATCAGTTTCAATATCCCCAGCTTACATCGTTGCATTCACCTTCTATTTCCTTTTCTTGCTTTCTCGTTTATTTCTTTTTTCTTTTTCTTTTCCTCGACTCATCTTCCACAAACTACAATCCAACTTTTATATATACTCATTTAATACAACGAAACAATTAGGTAATAACATCCTTTTCATCCCATTTAAAATGATTTATTAATTTTAACCACTTAAATTAAAAACATTTTTCCCTACCTTGGTATACCGATTTATTTTACATCGCAGTCATTCATTGATTTATATTCTCCCATCAGTTTTTTAAAAATACCAAAAATTGCTAATGATACTAACTGATTTTTCATACCATCTTTCTATCAGTTAGCCCTAGACTCCAACACAGATCAGAGGTAATGTAAGTCAATAAAACCTCACCAACTACAGGGGGTCATATAAGATGCCCCCAGTTTCATTTTTTAATATTACAAAATTCAAGAGTCTAGTGCATTTACCTGAATAAATAACATGAAGATTATTTTTTAAATCCAGATGTCCATCGAATGTTTTTTATGTGGCCACGCAATGTTTTTTAACAACTTTTTATGTAAGTAGTAAAAAACCAACTTTGTCTTTTTGTATATTCAAATTTTAACTTTCTTGTTTTTAATATTGGTATTTTTACTTTCTCTTTTAGTAAACTGATGATGGAATGATACAATTCCGAAAACATCTTCTTTATAATAAAAAAATTTTAAGCTTGTAATAAGCGCTTTTTTTATACCTTAATACACACGAACACCACGTGCTTTGAACTTGAATTCCTCGGTGTGATCTTTGAGCAAAAACTAACATACTAACATAGCTATTGTCAGCATAGATATATGTTAGAATGAAATATATTTTTTACAACTCCTTACAAACGAAAAAATGCGGCCCCTACCCTCCCTCATTACTACATATCTACAAGGCCCTAGTACACTTTATACTTGGCTACGGCTCAGTAGTATAAAACTTTTAAAACAAGTACTTAAAAACAATAGAAACCATTTAAAATAAAGGTCTTCGGATGTCCATAGGACCATACCGCACAAGTCGAACCCAAAATCTATACCGTGCAGTCATATACGGTGCAAAACTATCTTGTAATAGTAATGTAACTCCAGAATTTGTTGGTTTGTTTTCTTCTTACTCCGTTATTTCAGATAGAAAAAGTCTCTTAAAGAAAAAAAGAAGTAATGTATAAGTCTAGAATTTTCGAGATGTCATCGAACAATCCTGAAATTTGACAGTTTGTTACAGTTGTAATTAGGTTTTTGAAGTAAGTTTTCGTAACAATTAATGGATTTTTCTTAACAATTCGTGAATTGTTATCATCTTCAGTTGAAAGTTGCTTTTGTCCACGTGGTAAAAACTGGCATTTTATGTTCGAAACCTCATAATTGTAAAAATGGTAAAACATTAAAAAAAAATTAATTAACTAAGAATTTGTACACCGTAGAAAATCAACCGTTCTCTTAGAAACAACGCATAAAGCGACCGTCGATTTTGCAAGTCAGTTACGCGCCCGAAATAAATATTCAATAAGATTTGTATCAGCTCGAAGGTAAAAATTCGATGTCTTTTGATTCAAGTGACGTATCAACAAAAATCAAGATTTATTTTAAAGGCAAATAGTTCAGCCTTTGTGTGCAGTTTTTTTTATTTTGCGCAAATAATTTCAGATTTTATACAGGTGTTAAATAAATAAACGTGGCGCGATTTTTGCCATCTTTTATGATTCTCACAATATCAATACAATCTATCCCTTTCATTGACTATCCATTATGAAATTTGATTATTGGAGCCTAACCTTTAAACCCTATAGCATAAAGTTTTAGTTTTAAGTTTTTGCAACAAATGAGGCATTTGAAATATGTTTAAAAAACGCTGGATTTAAACTTTGAAACAATAAATTAAACTGAGACTTAAAGAATATGCCGATTGCCGAGTTGCCGGTATGAAATAACTAAAGTATAAAAAAAAGTACTCGGCTTTATTTGCTTCTAAATGAGTTTTTCAGTCTTTCAGGAAGGGTTCCGATCTTTGTAGACGCTAGCCGCTGTCGGTGGTCGTTGGTTGGTTTAAGGGGGGTTGCTGGTCTAAATAATGGCAATAATTTTCCTCCCATGTTAGTAAATAGATTTTAAATTCGGTTCTAATGCATCAGTGGATTTTTAGGTAGTTGCTGATTGTTGCCCAAGGTATTGTGGTTGGCTGATTTCTTGCTCCCTACGGTAGTGTCTAGAAAATTCAAACAAAGATTACTTCTCTCTAAAAAAAAAAGCCTGATCAGAAATAAACTTAGGTATTCAGAGAGAAACGATCTCAGCAAAATCTCTGATCACAGCGTGGTATTAATAAAAATAAATTTGTAGGAAAAGATCTTTATTATAGTGTATTTTTATGTATGAGAGAGTAATAAAACAATAAATTATGTATGCAAATCCCTAAACTGTTGATACGGGTGACTCAATGAAAAACAGATATTTGTCAACAAGTTTACAGAAGTATATAGGAAAGCAATTTTAAATTGAGTATGACCACTAGGTATAAAGGTTGGAGCAGAATAGAATACAATAGTTGTGAGGGTTACTAATCCCTAAATCAGGTTGCCAGTGTCGGAGTGATGGAGGTTAACAGGTACAGGTACAAACATTTAATTATTTAATTCCAGGAATCTACGACAGTAATTGACTAGATAATTACCTTCTAAACTTATTCCACAGAAAATGTGATAGTGGGTTTTTCCATTGTGTAGGAAGGTCCAAGTGGCATATTCAAAAATTCTTAACAGTTCACTAAAAGTAGGTACTTCAGTGCAAGGTGCAATTTATTGTGTATACTAGTGTTATGGAAAATTTGGAAGTGCCGTGTAAACGCCGAAAAATTGGTCCTTTAACAGTTAATGAAAAAAACATTAATATTTAATTGTTTTAAATCATTTACAGACAAACGTTTATGTGAAAGTGTTGATGAGACCGTTGAGTTAGTTAGCAGTACACTTGGTGTTATAAAATCTACGATGTACAGAGTTATTAAAGAAGAGAAATGTGGTAGTTTTCAAATACCACGTAATGCTCCAGGAAAATCAAAATTTCAAATAGAATATCATTTTAAAGAAGGACTTCGACGGAAAGTGCATGAATTCTTCTTTAGATAAGAATTTCCAACATTGGATAAAGTTCTTGTCTCAGTTCAAGATGATAAGGATTACCCAGAAATGACTCGAAGTACGTTATGGAAACTTTTAAAATAAATAGGCTTCCGCTGGAAAAAGAATCCCAGAAAGTCTATTTTATTAGAAAGAAGCGATATTGTCATATGGAGAAGACATTTTCTAAGAACCATAAAGGAAATCAGAAACCAAAAAAGAAAAATATTTTATCTTGATGAAACATGGATCAACGAGGGTCATACACCAAATAAATTTTGGCAGGATGAAACTGTTACAAGTCAAAGGCACGCTTTTGTAAATAACTTATCTACTGGTTTAAACCCACCATCAGGACAGGGACGCAGGCTGATAATAGTACACATTGGCAGTTCAGACGGTTTTGTTGAAGGTGGTTTATTAAATTTTGAATCAACTCGTACCGGTGACTACCATGAAGACATGAACGCTGATGTCTTTCAAGAATGGTTCGAACAAATGATAGATCTTCTTCCTAAGAACTGTGTAACAGTAATGGATAATGCAAGTTATCACTCCAGACTTAGGGACTCCCCACAACCAAGTAGTTAAAAAAAGACTTGCAGATTTGGCTGAGTTCAAAAAATATTACGTACCATCCGGGATCTATAAGAAAGGAACTTTATTCGTTGTGTGCCCTTCATAAAGAAAAATTTAAAAAATACGAAATTGATGAAATTGCCAAAAATCGTGAAATAACAGTGCTTACATCCCCACCATATCATTGTGAATTAAACCCAATTGAACTGGTATGGGCACAGATAAAGAGTGAAGTTTCAAGAAAAAATACCACTTTTAAAATTCATGATGTTAAACAGTTGTTTTTGGAGGCCGTAAATAATGTAAAACCTAAAAACTGGGAAAAGGCAGTAAATCACACTATTAAAGAAGAGGAAAATATGTGGAAGCTGGACAATATTACTGATAAAATGATCGAGCCAGTTATTATAAATCTTGGTTCTGAAAGTTCATCTTCTGAATCTGATTTGGATTTGTAACAAGTAGCTGTAAGTTTTATATTAATATTTTTATTCATCTATGTAACATACCTTGGACGGTTTTAAAAACTCTTTTTCTCTTTTGTAATTTTTAAAAATTAAAAAAAAAAAATGTGAATTTTTTAAAACCCTTTTTAATGTAGGCCAGTCAGTTCTAATATAGTGTGTGATAAAAGAGGTCACTTTTGTTTACATACACATAACACTTTATAACACTGAAATAATTCATTTATTTTTTACAATTATTCAAAGTAATTTTTCAATTAATCTTGAGCACGCCCATGGAGTGGTCGGAGGTACCAGTTAAAATTATGCTAATTACTCTCTCGTTCATAAAAATAAACTATAATAAGATATTAAAGAAAATAAGGTAAAATAGGTACATACATAGAGTACAAAAAAAATAAAAGTTAAAATGATTTCAGCTTTATTTTAAGAAAGAAAGTATCTGCCACGCAAAATAAAACAAGTAAAAAACAGATGCCTAAAACTAGAAAAAGATACTTACCTGGCCAAGACACTAAAAAATTTAAGATTGATTGTAACGTTAAGATTGAATAGGGCGAATAAAACTTCGTATCGGCGTATATAGAGTAGAAGGGCTACTAAAAATATTTTTAGTTTAGTGAGGTCACCTTAGGATAATATAGTACGGGACACAAGTACCAAGCGGAGCTTGGTTGTCACCTTCAAATGGTTGATTAAAACGTTATAAAATGATCTAAAACATTTAAAACATTTTTTTTTTAATTATACTAGTATGTTTTTTAAAAGAACCAAACTTCTGCTATAAACTACATCTAAAACCGTCTTCTTGGATCTATTTCCCGTGACGTGCCATCATTTGTAATGTAAAACTACATTCTCCTTTTTTATTTGTAGTTCAAATGCCTCATATTTGTTTATTTTTTATTTTTTACGCCGTTACGGCCTAAGGCATTTTTTTACAACATAATCCTTATATTAACTAATTACAATTATTTTAAACAAAACTTAGACTTAAATATGTATATAACATTCTTAACTACTCTGAAGGACCTGGTTAGAATATTTTTCCATTCGCTTCTATTTTGTGCTTTTATTTTCCAGTCCCTCACCTTCACGTGTTTAAGGTCTTCCTCCGCTTTACTAATCCACCGCGTTCTGGGTCTACCTCTTTTTTTGGGGACGATTAATTTTCTGGTTATTACTAGTTTAGGCATTCTGTTTGCTGCTATTCTTTCCACATGTCCCAACTATCTGATTCTTCGTGCCTTGACGAACTTGGTAATGGTAGGTTCTTTGTATAAAGCCATTAATTAATTGTTGGTTCTTCTCTCCCAACCATCTTCTGTCTTCCGTCTTCTGAATATGCGTCTCAATATTTTCCTTTCCCATCTTTCCAGAGTATCCTCTTCCTTCTTATTTAATGTCCACGTCTCACCGGCATATGTTACTGTGGGTCGAATAACTGTTTTATATATTCTGAGTTTACCTTGTCTAGAAACCTATTTTGAGTTCAGTAGGGCTCTTAAACTACCTAATTTTTTATTCCCTTTTGCTATTCTGGCTTCGAGCTCCCATTTCTCTTTTTTCCCATTTTCATCGGAAACTACACCCAGGTATTCAAATTTGTCCACCCTTTTAAAACAATAGCTTTTACCAATTACTGACCTCACACTAAAGTCTTCTTTTTTCCCTTCTGTCCCTCCCATGATCATATTATTTGGTTTTGTCTTCATTTAGTTCCAATCCAAATTTCTGCGCTTCTTCGATAATATTCTTCACAACTTTTCTTAATTCTTTCTCGATTTTTGCTAGAATCGTTAGATCGTCAGCAAATGTCAAGCACTGCTGCTCATTTTTCATGATCGTTTCTTTCACCTTCATGGCCTCATATTTGTTACCACAACTTAAAATTAAAATTTCATGTCATCATCATCATCAGCCATTTTGCGTCCACTGCTGAACATAGGCCTCCCGTAAATAATTCCATTGCATCCGATCTTGAGCAACTTGAATCCAGTTAGACTGGATGCGCTTTAAATCGTCCGACCACCTTGTTGGAGGACGTCCTCGACTACGATAAGCATCGTGTCTAGGCCTCCACTCTAAAATTTTCTTTGTCCATCTTCCATCTCTGACCCTAGCAACATGTCCTGCCCAGTTCCATTTCAGGGTTGTAATTCTTTCAACTGCGTCCGTCACACCAGTTTTTCTCCTTACTATCTGACTCGAAACTCTGTCCCTGAGTGATACGCCCAACATTGACCTCTCCATCGCTCTCTGTGCCACTTGTATCTTATTAATTACTTTTCTGGTAAGTGTCAATGTTTCTGCTCCATATGTCAGAACTGGAAGTACACACTGATCAAATACTTTTCTCTTCAAGCACATGGGAATAGCTGATTTAAAGACTTCCCTCAGTTTTCCGTAAGCTGCCCATGCCAATCCTATTCTCCTTTTTAACTCTGTTGTTTGATTGTCTCTTCCAATTTAATCTCGTGGCCCAGATACTTATAGGAATACACTTGTTCAATTTGCGTGCCATTAGTGGAAATGTTTTTTGCCAGTACCAGGTTGGTCATGTATTGTGTTTTGGAAAAATTAATTTTAAGGCCAACTCGTGCACAAGAGCTCTGAAGGTCTTGAAGAAGTTGGCATGCATGATCTACCTGATCTGCAATAAGGACTATGTCGTCTGCAAACCTCAAGTTGTTCAAAAATTCCCCATTTATATTTAATCCAATATTTTCCAATTATTTTTTCTCATAGCACTCTGTAATAGGGCGGTGAATAGTTTAGGAGAGATAGTGTCTCCTTGCCTAATACCTTTCTCCAAGGGAAATGTGTCTGTGTCACCATAGTACATTTTTACAGCAGCTGTTGCGCTATCATATATATTTCGAAGAAGAGTTGTGTACCTATGGTCAATACTGCACTCTGTAAGAGCTCTTAACATGGAGCTATGCTGGACTGAGTCAAATGCTTTCTCAAAGTCTACAAATATTAATATCAATGGCTTGTTGTATTCTATAACTTTCTCTATCAAGGATTTTATTACTTGTAGGTGGTCATTTGTTCCAAAGCCACTCCTAAATCCGGCCTGCTCTAGAGGTTGATGAAAATCTAGCTTAGGTCCCAGTCTGTTAGTAATTATTCTCATAAAGAGTTTATATAAATGAGATAATAAGTTGATAGGTCTGTAGTTGCCAATTTCTGTTACATCTCCTTTTTTATGCAATATTATCATAATGGCATTATTCCATTTTTCTGGCGTATTTCCTTCAAAGAGGCAGGCATTATAAAGGGTTTTTAAAGCCTTTATGACGCATTCGCCTCCTAGTTTTATCATTTCACTTACAATGCCATCTTCTCCAGGTGTTTTGTTGTTCTTCATACCTTTTAATGCTGACTTAATTTCCTCTTCGGTTATATCTGGAAGTTCCTCTGACCCTTGATTTAGTATTGCTGGAATTTCTACTTCGGGAATGTGATCATCTCGACTATATAATGTTCTATAGTACTCTTCGATGATTTTTAGTATCTCTTGTTGTTCATGTATGACATGTCCTTGATTATTTTTTAACTTATAAATATTCCTCGTTCCTGTTTTCAACTTTCGTTTTAGAACTTTTAGGCTTTTGTTTTGTTCTACGGTATCAGTTATTTCCTTAGTGTTAAAGTTCCTTATGTCTTTCCTAATGGCTTTTGAAATGGTTTTGTTTAAATTCCTTAGCTCTGCAATGTTCGTTGTATGCTTTTCTTTCATTTCCCTTCTTTTTTGCATTAGGTTTCTTGTGTCTTCTGTGAGTTTTTCATTTTTTGTTGATTGCTTGGCTTGGCACTTCTTCTGTGACTTCTTCAGGGCTTCTACCAATTTTTCGTTAAGCTGTTCAATACTGGTTTCATCTTGCAGGTCTTTCTGTAGATTACTCTCTATTTCTTCCTGGTATGCGCTGGTGTTAGTAATCGCAGTGAATGTAACATTATTAGTCTTGTTACATATGTCTTCTTTCCTTCTGTATATTTAAGACTATCTTCGCCCTAACCATTCTATGGTCACTTCCAGTTGAAAATTGATTTAATACAGTTACGTCTTGAACAGCGTCTTTTTTGTTAGTAAATATAAAATCAATTTCGTTCTTGTTTAAACCATTTGGTGATTGCCAAGTCCACTTTCTTTGGTCGCTTTTTTTAAGTGCGTATTCATGACATATAGCCTGTGTTGCAGAAGAAATTCTATGAGAGTTTGACCCCTTTCGTTTCTATCGCCATATCCGTGAGGTCCAATTACAAACTCCGAATCATCTTGCTTGTGGCCTATTTTGGCGTTTAGGTCTCCCATCAGTATAGTAAAGTTGGTGTTTGTCTCTTGTATGGCAGTGTTAACGTCATCGTAGAACCATTCTACTTCTTCATCTGTATGGGTACTAGTAGGTGCATATACCTGGATGATCTTTAACCGAATTTTTTTCGTTTACTTTGTAGATAAGATATATAACTCTATCACTTATGCTTTTAATTGTGAGTATATTCTTTGTGTGTTTTTTATTTACCATAAATCCTACGCCACCATTGGAAGACTCTCCTCGATAATGCAATAGGTTTCCCGACGGAAGTACCATTTGTTCTTCACCCTTTCGCCGTACTGCGGACAATCCAAGTATATCCCATTTTATATGATTCAGCTCGTTTTCCAGTTCAACTAGTTTTTCGTTCTCCATCAATGTTCTTGTGTTGTATGTTGCCATAAACCATATTCTTTGCCGTTGTCGTTTATGAAGGTAGCCTGGTTGACTCCGGTGATTCTTAGCACCCTCTGTCCCTCTAACTACAAGACTGCTACCATAGCCTGTTTTCAAGGGACTGCCGGAGACTGAGGGCCTTGCATTTTCTTCCTTTCTCATTTTACGGGTTCCTGGCCGTTTCTCTACCACGCTGGCCTGTGCGGGTTGGTAGAAGGATTGTAGGATGGGCTAGGGAATTTGGCGTCATCGACAAGGATGATAGGTTGGGACGTGGTACCCTCTCGGTTAAAGGGATTGAGAGTGAGCCACGGCTCGCATAGGCAGGGTCGCAATCCTGAAGTAGACCTAACTTTACCGGGATCGTAAAATGTATCTACTGCTACCACTGCTGCTCATTTTTCATGATCGTTTCTTTCACCTTCATGGCCTCATATTTGTTACCACAACTTAAAATTAAAATTTCATGTCATAGGTTTTTAATATTGATCTCTAAAAACGGAAATTTTACTACAACCGGTCAATAAAAGTGATCAATTTTATTGATCTTACGAGAATCGTATAAAATGGAAAAAATCGCGCAAATTTAATTTTTTTAACACGTTTATAAAAACTAAGTTTATTCTCGAAAAAAAAAACAAAGCTGCATATAAAAACTGAATTCTTTGCCTTTAAAACGCATCTTGAGTTTTGTCGATAGGACATTTGGATCAATAGGCATCAAATTTTTACCGTCCAGCTGGTACAAATTTTATTGAACATTGATTTCGTGCGCGTAACTGACATGTAAAATCGACGGTCGCTTCAAGTGTTGTTTCTGAGAGAACGGTTCATTCTATGCAAAAAGTAGTAATAAACATTTTTGTTTAGAATTATCTCAGCTCCATTTTTACTATATTACTCCAAATACAACACTATCACAATGATGACCTAATTATGTAATATTTTTTTAACTTCAATTTACTTATTTACAAAACTTCTTTTTTGATCGTTAATGTACTGGCTTTAGTAGTCTGAGTTGGATTTTTAAAGAATTTGTGAAACTAAATAATGGCACTTTTGTGACTGATACTATAGTTATTTTATCAATAAAATATTCAATCAATCAAAAAAACAAAGACATGTAGAAGCATCTGAAACTATCTTCCTATTTTGTACAATTGATTAGTTTTAAAAAATAATAAGCTAATAAAACACATGTGTACATAATTTTTTTACATTCAAATCATTTAATTCAATCTTTTATCTTCGCGATAGTCGTAAGTTATAAGTACTTTCATGCAGATAACATTTAAATGAGTTACATTTTATCTTTTTGAAAAATATCATTGTAAACAGGTAATGATTGATCAACCATTTACAAAATAACAATCAAAATGTATATACTTAAAACATTATTAATATTAGTTAGCGTTGCACAAGTATATTGCAAAAGCCAAAGCTTGGATGCCATAGGTAATTTTGTTAGAAAATACAGGGAATCCTTTAATGTCAGCGATTCCAAATTTGACCAAAATTCTGATGTAGGACTTGATATTGTAAGTTATTATTCAGATTATTTATATATATAAAGAAACCAGTTTTAAAACATTCTAAACGTCTTCCGAGAGACTGTCGTCTCTTTATCTATCTACTAGTCCTCTTTTGAGCTCCTCCCCTTACTCTCTCTCTCTCTCTCTCTCTCTCTCTCTCTCTCTCTCTCTCTTTCTCTCTCTCTCTCTCTCTCTCTCTCTCAATTTTTTAAAATGTTCTTTCGCCTGTGAATTTTTTGAGTTGATTGTTGTACATCTTTGTGTGTGTTTTTTTTATTTAAACATAGATAACCCACATCAACCACCAAGGGTTATTAGTGGGGGAACATACACACTAGTACATTTTTATAAATTAATGTTTATGTCTTTTAGAAACTGCAATAAATGCGAGATATTTGTCTTAAGCGCACTTCTCAGGTTTCCACTAATTCCTCGGATGTTCTCTGAGCTTGAAACTAAGTGAGTTGAGTAGAGCAGTAGGTACAAATCGGAGCTGATTCTTTATTTAGAAGGTGTTGGTGTGTTAGTATTGTGTAGCCGCTTCGAAGACGATTTACGATTACTTGATCTGATCTTTTTCCTTGTTGTGGTAGGCTGGTGTCTACTCGAGGCTTTATTGTTTTCAATTTAGAGTCTGTTGCGTCCCAGGTTGCTTGCCATAAATTTATTATATGATTCATGGACTGTCGTTAATGCTCGGTGTGGGGATATTTAGTAATTTCTGGAACATGTTCATTTCTGATGAATTTTAATGCCAATTAATCAACTTCCTCGTTGGCTTTAATGCCAAAGTGTGAAGGTATCCAGATAAACGTAACCTTTTTATTTATATGGTGTAGTGCATTAAGTTCATTTCTTATATTTTGTGTAATAGGATGGCTAAGAAAAAGGTGATTAATTCCATGAATTGCGCTGAGTGAATCTGTGATGATTAAAATATTATTATTAGTCGTTGAAGAGTAGTTTTAGATAGCTTCTAATATCGCTGTGGTTTTCCCGGTGTAAATGCTGCAGTGCTGTGGAATTCTAATGGCATATTTGTAATTTTTATTTGTGAAGGCTGTAGCATGGCCATTTTTAGTTTTTGATGCATCTGTGTATACTTATTATGTGGTGATTTGCATACTTCTCCATAATTTCTTTGAATGCATTAATGGTAAGGTTAGGATTTGTGTTATTTTTTAGGTACTGTGTTAAAGTTAAATCGGCGATAGCTAAGGAGGTAAGCCACGGAGGGAAGTCTAATTGTTTTTTTTTTTCCTAAAGGGTTTGTCTTTATATTGTTTGTTTCTATACAAATTGGATGTGGGTGCATTAATAATCTCAGAATATAATGTTTGATTTTTATTGGAAGATATTCTTTCTGCATAATTTAAACTAAGTAGATATCGTCTTAGAGAAATACTCCAATACATAAATTGTCCAAAACAATTTGGGGTCTTTACTAAGTAAAGTTTTTAGTTTAAACGTTTAATTAACTATATTTTGTTTAACTTTTTGTTCTAGTATCACTTTCTGCGAAAATATAAATATCCAGTGGAAACCCACTGGGTAGAAACTGAAGACGGTTATGTTCTTCGAATGCAACGATTAGTAGGCGGTAAAAATGGGGTTTACTCTGACAAAAGTAATAAACCAGCTGTTCTTCTCATGCATGGTCTATTAAGTAGTGCTATGGATTTCGTTAATTGTGGACCAAATAGATCAATCGCGTTGATGTTGGCAGATGCTGGATATGATGTTTGGTTGGGGAATAATAGAGGAACTACTTGGTCTAGGATGCATAAAACATTAGATCCTGATAATGATCCAGAATATTACGATTACAGGTAATTTTTTGTGTAATATTAATACTTGATTACATGATTTGATTAATAATTGATTACATGAATTTCGTATAACTATAAAATTATTACCAGACAAGAAATGAGGTGAAATAGAAGAGATCTATTATCATTATCTAAAACTATTAACTATTAACATTATCTAGGAAAAATATAAAAATATAAGAAAATCATGTGGTGTAGGCTACATAAGGGGCAGGAATTAGGTAAAAAATGAGGATAAAAAACGAAAAAATTCCTTAGGCATTTTTTCATAAACATTTCGAATAGCGTCCTTAATTCTTTGAAAAGACGCATTTTGAAAATTTCGTCTTAAATTTTCGAACGAGAATAAACATAATACAATCGTTTATTTTTATTGACAAATACCGCTAAGCGAAATTAAACAGATGACTGGGAAAATTTGTCCGACGAGAGATCGTCAAGGAGTTATAATTTAGATTACTCCCATTAATAGACGCAGATGACACTCTTTGGAAACTACCTTTACTCCATTTCCATGAGAATTCCAACCAGAAGAAGAGGAAAATATTGATTGATATTTGGACTGCCCATACCAGATGTCACTGAAAATTAAATCTTTTAGAAACATTTTTTAACTATTAATTCTAGTTAAATTGAATTAGGAAGGTACCAGTATTGTCAGATAATCTTCGCTCATGCTAATTTTTGTTGCTATTATCAAATTCGATTATTGTCCAAAGAGAACAGATTGCAAATATTTGCTTGGAAAAAATAATGTAGGTGACCATTATTGCTACAGTAGCAGGTTTTCTGCTAAATTTATCGTTAAAAAAACTGCCAAAGTATTTTTTACATCGTTTTTTTACATTCTTTCCATGAACTATGATTTATATTATTATTATATAATGAAAATTTGTAGTTTCCTCTGGACGTTTAAAAAGTCATTGCTTTATAGCTCCCATAAAATTATTACACCATCCGCGATATAGCAAACTGATCACCGGCATCCTTTGGAGATACTTGCGGAAACTCATCACCAGCATTATTCCCCCAAGGCGATGGTTTCTAATGCGAACGATTCCTTGTTATATGTAACACTACTTATTTATGTGTTAATCTGTTAAATTTGGAGAAAATTTTAAAAAAATTGTTTTTCAAATGCAAAAATTTTTATTTTCATACAGCTATAGGTAGCTATCAATAAATATTAGTGAAAATTTCCGCGGTCAGATGAATGAAAATTACTTAGTTCCCGGGCAGAACCGCATTGAGAATTTATTACTCGACGTTTCGGCTTTCATTTTGGAGCTATTATCAAGAGTGATACGGTTAAGTTCGAGTTCGGGGTCTTAATCTGTCTACTCCCCTCACTAGAGACGTACCAGTATTGTGTTCTATATAAATACAAGAACTGTCTCTCCGCACTGAGGTCTCAATCTGCCTACACCTCAGTCTCGAGTGACAACCGTTCATACCCTCTGTGGCTGTTTTTATACTCGCTGTATGCGCGGAAACGGTATGGACTGACGTGATCTGAGCTGACGTGGCCTGAGCAGTGTGGGCGGAAGGTCGCTAAAGTAGGGGTCGTTATGTTACCGGCAATCATTTCGCGTCATCGCGCGTATTTAAGCTGTTAGGCCGAAATCAATTCAATAAGGTAAACACTCTTATAAAATGGCTACCACAATTCCCAAATCAGTAGGAGCATTCAAAAACATTTGAACCACATTTCATTCAAAAAAGAAACCTTGCCGCCGGATCAACCCAAAACCTTTTACCTTTTAATAAAGATGTCACTGACCAGATCAGTACAACTTTTCTTCCCCTAAACATCAAAACCATCTTCACTACTCACTCCAAGTTGTCCAATCTCGTTAAATCCGTAAAAGACCAAATCCCAAATGAAGACCATGGTGTCTACGAGACACCTTGTTCCAGTTGCTCACGTACATACATGGGACAGACAAACAGACGAATTCATAACCGTATTTACGAACATGCTACATCAGTCCAACATTCCGATATTATTTCAGCCCTAACCCAACATCATATTCAAACAGGCTACACAATAGATTTCAAAAAAGCAAAAACCATCGCCCCCATCCGCTCTTTAAAATCAAGAATCATTCGTAAAGCTACCGAAATCGAAAAACGGCCTAACAGCGACCTCCCGCCGACACCGCTCAGGCCACGTCAGCTCAGACCACATCAGCCCATACCGTTTCCGCCCATACGGCGTGTATAAAAGCAGCCACACGATACTGGTGCGTCTCGAGTGAGGGAAGTAGGCAGATTAAGACCCCGAACGCGAACGGAACCGTATTACTCTTGATAATGGCTCCAAAATGAGAGTTAAAACGTCGAGTAATACATTCTTAACGCGGTTCTTCCCGACAACTAAATAATTTTTTTTCATATATATATATATATATATATATATATATATATATATATATATATAAGCGAGGTTCCTACAGCCTCTGCCGTTTCTCGCATTTCGACCGCCATCGTTTTCTGTCCATCCATTCGTCTTCTTGATGGCTCTATCTCTCATTATGTGCCGTACATTTTCTTCCCAGGCAACTGAAGGCCTTTCCCTTCTTCTTCTTTGTTGTGGTATGTAATTTAAAGCTTTCTTTGGCCATCTATCTTTATTCATTCGTTTCACGTGACCATACCACACTAGTTGTCTCGTTTCAATTCTATCTACACTGGAATATACAGTATTTGTCCTCCTTCTAATATCTTCATTCCTGATATTTTTTTTTTGGATATACCACACGCTCTCCTTAGAAAATCCATTTCTACTACTTCTATTCTTTTTCTATCCTTCTGCGGTATCTGCCAAACCTCTGCCCCATAAGTCATAATAGGCTCTACCAAGGTTCGATAGATTGTCAATTTCGTTTCTTGTCTAATATCTTTAGACCAAAGTAGAGTTTAGAATGTTTACCACTTTTTTCCCTGCTGTGTTCTGTTTTCGATATCTCTTTTGGTAGTGCCTTCTTTAGATATTATAGATCCGAGATATTTATATTCATTGCATGTTTTTGTGTTTCTAATTTCTAACTCTGGATCTTCTTCACCATCTTCTATTTTAAGATACTCTGTCTTTGCCATATTCATATTGAGGCCCCATTTTTCATATTCTTTCTTTAGTTTTCTAAACATGTAATCCATGTCTTCCTCGTCATTCGCTACGACTACCTGATCATCTGCGAAAAATAAAGCTGTTAGACATTCACCACCGCCTATGTCTATTCCCATTCCGGATACTTGTTTTCTCCACTGCTTTAGCGATGATTGAATATATATTTTAAACAGGGTCGGAGACAGACAACATCCTTGTTTAAGCCCCTTGGTTATTGGAAATGATTCAGATATAAAGCTTCCTTCTTTAACGACACTTCTTGTATTTTTGTATATATTTGCGATAGCATCCACATACTCTCTACTGAGACCTACTTTCGTCAATGTATAAAATAGTTTTTTCAAAGGTACTGTATCATATGCCTTCTCTAAATCTACAAACAATAGGTGGGTAGATAAATTCCTTGCCTTTCGTTTTTTCGATTACCTGCTGCAGAACGAATATATTATCAATGCACGATCTTCCTGCCCGAAATCCATTTTGTTCCTCTATGTCTTCATATTCTGATTCAATTCGTTTTTTTATTATTCGACCGTACAACCTCCCAACTGAGCTAGTAACAGTTATTCCTCTATAATTAGAGCAATTGCGTTTATCCCCTTTTTTGTATATTGAGCTGATGTATCCAACATTCCAATCATCAGGGATATTTTGTCCTTTTAAGCATTTAATAAATAGTTTAACCATCATCTCGTGTAATATTTTTGGTCCATACTTTACCAACTCAATTGGGATGTCTCCAGGTCTGCTGCTTTACCGTTTATCGATCTTTTGAGGGCATCGCTTAACTCTCCGGTTTTATCTCAATTATTTGTGTATGTTCAGATATTTCTTCCATTTCGATATCTTAGAATTTACTCTATCCTCTGTCAATAAGACCTCATAATGCTGTTTCCACTGTTTCAGATCTATTAAATTTAAGTTAGATTTTTCCTTTCCTTCCCTCCGGAGAGACTTTATCACCTTCCACGCTTGCCCAACTCTTGTTCCACCCATATACCTATTCACCTCTGCACATCTTCGATCCCACATCTCATTTTTACTTTTCACCACTTCTCTTTTTACATCTCGATTTAATTTCGTATATATATATATATATAAATATTATATATATAATAATATAATATATATATATAAATATATATAAATATATATATATATATATATATATATTTACATGATTTCAGTCGTTTTCCGGGTTTGACTCCGCGTTAAATAGGTTTGGTTTTTTAGAAAAACCATTGTTTTGACGACGTTTCGGCAAGGAAAACACCGACAAAAAGATCGCAACCATATTACCATCGGCAAAAACAAAAGTTGCATTGGAAAATCAGGGTGTATACAGAATCCCGTGTGAGGACTGCGATAAATCGTACATCGGACAAACAAATCGAAGGATTTCGATTTTCGCGAAGAACATCGAAACGCCATCGAAAGAAAAGAAAAAACGTCATATCTAGCACAGCATGCCATACACACAGGACACAAGATAGACTTAAATGGAACAACAATGCTAGCCAACATCGAAAATAAGGCCAAAACGTGTAATCAGAGAAGCCATAGAGATCGAAAAACATCCGAAAAATTTAAATACCAGAGATGATGCCCAAAGACTCCCAAATACGTGGAAACCAATTCTGCCGAGAAAAGTAGAAATTAAAATAGCGAAGAAGACCCCGCCCACTCTGCGCACAGGACCAATTACAACGTACAGCGACTGAGAAATCAGTTCTCCTGAAACATCAAGACGAAGCAGAACTAATCTGACTTGACAATGGCAAGTGTGACCTTGCCGAAACGTCGTCAAAACCAAAACTATTTAACGCGGAGTCAAACCCGAAAACAACTGAAATCACATATAGCTCCCGCGGAAATTTCAAATCCAATATATATATATATATATATATATATATATATATATATATATATATATATATATATATATATATATATATATTTAAATATATATATATATATATAATATTTAACATATATATAATAATATATAATATATATATATATATATATATATATATATATATATATATATATATATATATATAAATATATATATATATATATATATAATATATATATATTAAGCCATTGTCCATGTTTATGCCATGAAAAAAATATTTTTTCATGTCATAGTTACTCAGTCAGTATTTTTGATATTTAGTTTATGATTTCGAAAGTGGATCAATAATGACCCGTTGGGCATTTACTGATAATATATATAAACTGAAATGCATCGAAATCATTCAAGTCACTGTGAAGTGGAATTTGACAATTTTCACATGCTTTCGTAGTTTACACTATACTTTTCTTATCTGTTGGCAAGCTATCAAGTGGCGGCTTTCTGAGGTGGTGTTCACAGAAGCTTTCTTTCAGTTTAACTCCATGTTTTTTAAACGATGTCGTACCATTTTTTTCCTAAAGTGTAGATTGTTTTGATTTTATGCAATAAATAAGGCTAGTTGATTAGCATTAGTAACATATAAGTCAATATTAAGGTATACCATTTTTTCCTTTTATAGCAATTGTTTATTTGGTTTTTGGAATTTTGAATTTTTTTCTATTTGGATATGTTATTATCCATTTGATCTATATCCCCGTGCATGTGTTATAAATTTGTATATGGCATGTTGATGTGGTACCCCTACTTACATTTTACCTTTGACCGAAAATCATTTGCAATTTTACAAGAGTTCAATGCCAAATTTATTTGAGAAAATACCGTTATGACACCTTTCCATGTTATGCCTACGACACATTTGTCTTTATTTCCCTACCGCACTATCCATATTCCCCTTTCATGTTTTTTCATTATATTTAAATTATTTATTACACATTTTATTGTTCTGTTCTCCCTGACCGTTCCGTTTACCCCAAAATTTATCTAAGTAAGTTGGTATATTAATTTTGCGTAATATATTTAGGAAATATACTGATATACATATCTCAGATCCATTTCATGATTACAATTTTTGATTACCATAACAATACACACCAAGGTAGTAGCATTAACAAAAAAAAGCAAGAAAAACAAAATTAGACCGAACAAGGAGCGATGATATTAAGTCCGAAAAGAAAAACTAATTAGTAAAAATTGAACAAAAAAAAAGTGAAAGTAAACTGATATGGATATTAGAATGGACCAAGAAATATTATTATAAATAGGATGAATTTTAAAACCTATGATCGAAGAGTAAAGGGAAGGCGGAGAAAAAATAAATTGAATAGATCCTAGATATAGAAAGATAAAAAAGAAAAAATCAACAATCAATAAATGAAGTAGTTGTAAAAAAGAAAATATTGATAATAATATTTAAACATCAACTAATTAGTTAAAAAAATAGAAAAATCTTCATTAAAATATATTTTGGTAAAATCGACCCAGCTATGAAAATTACTATTGTAACTCACTTTTGGTTGAACTGAGATAATCGCGTTTGAAATTTTTCGCAAAGATATCGCTCTAAGAAATGGCAATACTTTTGTAAGAAATACGTCTTACACACCTAAATTTCTGATATATTATTATATAAAGGGTTTTAAGGGATTTCAAAAATTAAACATAACAAAAAAACTTGTTTTTCTGCTAAATTTTGAAGACTTACTATAGTTTTCGTCGAAGCATT
Organism: Diabrotica balteata; assembly: GCA_918026665.1. Lineage (NCBI taxonomy): Eukaryota > Metazoa > Arthropoda > Insecta > Coleoptera > Chrysomelidae > Diabrotica > Diabrotica balteata. The sequence continues at coordinate 67,530,216 of OU898276.1, read as the reverse complement.
TAAGAAAAAGAAAACACTTACTCTAGATTTAGTAACAGATTTATTGAAAGAAAACATTAATATTTAATAAATGTTAATAAAAAACATTCCTAGAGCTAATCGGAATAACTAAAATTAGAATCTTGTTCATATTCTTCATTGTTGTCACTTTCTGCTTCCATATTTTCACTAGTTTTAATATTTTGTCCTTTTTGTATTTTCGTCCCATTCTCGGCTTTAAGGGAAAAATAAAACTCATGATAAACCTCAGAAATGCTAAGAAGACTGTTTCCTCTGGCTTTACATAATTCAAGTAAACCATTCAATTTTTTCTCATTTATTGGAAGCAAACTTGTATACAGTCAAGGTAATTCTTTAGAATTATCGTTTTTTATTGTATTTCTTTTAATCTTTTTTATAGTTATTATTTTCAGCTCATCGGCATAGTCATATTTGAACTTTATTTTATGAGACATGTCTGATAAAAAGTGCACTTCTTTAATCTTGCTTATCTTTCTTTAGCTTTTCTCCATCATTATCTTTATTTCAATTTTGTTTTAAACTAAAAAGTCGTTCTGTGCCATTTCTTTTACAATGTATGGCTTTCCAGACATTTTTGCAATGCGAATCAACATGCTCCATTAATCAGGGGTGTATATTACTGATTGCCACTTGTTGGCATTTTCAATAACAGCATGCATGGTGTCTCTTTAGTTTTTTTTTATGCCCTGCTTCTAGTAATCCATGAACTGTTTGAATATTGAGATTTATAGAAGCATAAGAAAACAATGAGAAAATAAAACGGTTGTGTTTTTGTCCGCCACAGTGATCAGAGTAAAGGATAACCTTTTTTACTCCGGTTTCTTTTTGATAATCTAAAAAAAAGCAAAATGCAATTGCTTATTTCGTTTGGCCATTTTTTCGGAAGAACCTCGTGCCACAAAATATCAATAGCCTTTGTTATTTCCCCTATAATAAATTGTAAAATTATATGAGGCGAGTTTACTCTTGTAATAAAAGTCGCCCACATCAGATTGGGGCGTTACGAGGACTTTCTGTAAATGGAAACAAGCGGCACAAACTGACTTATCATTGATCACCGCCTCCTTATCTGCATCATTTAAAGCTCTGGCAGCTATTTTATTAGAAATGTGTTTATTTTAAGTTTATCTTCTGGAATTGCTAGTGGATAGGCTGTACAGAGGCTGCATTGGTCCTTTTTTTTGGTTTAAAAATGGAAAATTGAACTCGGCATTAATAATTTCCTGTATTGTCTTAAAGTACCTACTTCTACAACGTTTCTCTCTTGCATGTATTCTAAGTACAATCGATGCATTATTTCAACGTTAAGACCCTCCTCCAAGTATATTTTTGTTGACTTTTTTTGGTGTAATGGGAAGGCACGACAGGAAAAAGTTGAATGTGATGTCGTATCGAGTTTAAGATGCTTTCATCAATCTTATTTGGTCTTGTAGCGCGTTTCCCTCTTCTATCTGCCTCAAGGGATCCACTGTTTGCAATTTTACTTAAAGCGATTGTTATCCACCATTCAGATATTCCATTAGTATTCAGAAACATAGCTTTGCAAACCGGTATGTCGTTGTTGTTAAGAGCAAGAAAATATTTTCTAGAGAAATTTTGTCTTGATTTGCCGTCTGTTTTTCTCACTTGCTTTCTAACTTTCTTAACGTACCTTGCTATGTAATCCTATTGTCCAATGTGATTACCAATATTCCAAAATTTTCTTCACTTATCTTGGCTCGACATTTATTTCTACAGTCTTCTTTGCATGGATTCTTCATCTGTCTGGCAGGAATAAGTTGACCCTTATGGTTTTTGTGTTCGATGCCTACGTTTATATCCTTCTTAGCCTTCACATCCAGCCACCCACTTGTTACACGCTTTCTACCTGTTTTTTCTTTACGCATCATGTTACGCTTTCTACAGACGTTGACACCCTTAATTTGACTTTAAACTTAAGTATCTGGCATATTAAATGAGTCAGAAAATGATGTTTGTTCTGGTTTATAATTATGATCGAGATCTGAACTATCTTACAAGTCTTAAGTAAAATTGTTGGTGTATTATGAGCACTGATTTGCTTGTCTGTAGAGTGTTTGCTGGGAACTAAAGCTGTATCATACGATGAGGTTGATGCATCTGATACAATGGGTACTTAACTATCACAAGTAAATTTACTGATTGGGCAGTCATCCAAATCTAAAAAAAAGGACCAGTTAAAATAAATAAATAGTAAAAGCAATGAACACACCCAAATGCAATACTACATTATTTGCTAATTTTATAGGCATAAGTAAACTTGGTTATCGTTTCATAGATTGTAATGTATTTGTGTTAGAAGGGCATACTGTTTTCCAATGTTCTTGTGGTTCTAAAATAATAATTTTTGTTAGTAAAAAACAAGAAATAAAATTATTATAGATCAAACTTACTTAAATCTGATGATTGTTTTTCACATAAGTTTTTTACATTGTGCAAAATTTTTTGAGTTCTTGATTTCATTTTAATTCTCGTTAAAAATGATTATTTTCTTACTGCAGCTAATTTAAACCTAGTCAAATCAAGCGTTTTTTAAGTTACTTTAGTCTTCGTTGCATGGGTCTAAATGTATTATATATTACCATTTTATTCTTACGAAGCACGTGGTGTTCGTGTGTATTAAGGTATAAAAAAAACGTTTATTAAAAGCTTAAAATTTTTTATTATAAAGAAGATCTTTTCGGAATTGTATCATTCCATCATCAGTTTACTAAAAGAGAGAGTAAAAATACCAATATTAAAAACGATAAAGTTAAAATTTGAATATACAAAAAGAACAAGTTGGTTTTTTACTACTTACATAAAAAGTTGTTGAAAAAAACATTGTGTGGCCACATAAAAAACATTCGATGGACATCTGGATTTAAAAAATAATCTTCATGTTATTTATTCAGGTAAAAACAATAGACTCTTAAATTGTGTGATAATAAAAAATGAAACTGGGGCATCTTATATGACCCCTGTAGTTGGTGAGGTTTTATCGACTTACATTACCTCTGATCTGTGTTGGAGTCTAGGGCTAACTGATAGAAAGATGGTATGAAAAATCAGTTAGTACCCGTCAATGTCAAGTGGAATGATGTGGTAGGAGCAAAGTCATTGTGCTTAAGTTTGTGAGTAGGCAGTTTTTAGTGAAGAAATGTGTTTTGTGTGTAGTAGGATCATTAGCAATTTTTGGTATTTTAAAAAACTGATGGGAGAATATAATCAATGAGTGACTGCGATGTAAAATAAATTGGTATACCAAGGTAGGGAAAGTTTTTTAATTTAAGTGGTTAAAATTAATAAATCATTTTAAATGGGATAAAAAGAATGTTATTACCTAATTGTTTCGTTGTATGAAATGAGTATATATAAAAGTTGGATTTTAATTTATGGAAGATGAGTCGAGGAAAAGAAAAAGAAAAAAGAAATAAAAGAGAAAGCAAGAAAAGGAAATAGAAGGTGAATGTAACGATGTAAGCTGGGGATATTGAATCTGATTGTGATAAGAGATTGATAGATGTAAAATGAATATTTATAAGAAAATGTATATGATAAGTGAGATGGTAGTTATTGGAGAGGATGGGTAGTTGGATATTGGCAAAGGGGTGATGTTAGTGTATTAATGGTGACAAGTATAGAGTTAAGTATGAATGATTATGTAAGTTGATATTTAGCTATGGGAAATAGAAAGAAATGTAAAAGTGAAGTAAAATTGGATGTGTAGTTAAAAGAAAGAAAGTTAGATTATTAGAATAATTGTCGGTGAAGTGGGACGAAGTCTCTGTTGATGCTGGTGTGACGATTAACACAATTGGGACTATTTTTCTTTTCCTTGACTATTTCCAAATCCTCAAAAAGGTCAAGTTTGAGATAATCTCTACCTGGGATGTTATGAAGAAGAGAGATATCATCTGGTACCTTGATTGTGTGATTGTGATATTTAAGATGATATGAAAAAGAAGAAGTGTTCTCTAACTTAGAATGTTCAATGGCCCTGGTTACTAGAGATCTACAAGTTCTACCAATGTAAGTGGCATCACAGTCAGAACACCGAAGTTTATAAACTCCACTGCGTTTGCTGAAGTTAATAGGGTCCTTACTATTGCATAATGATCTACTCAATTTATCGTTGACTTTAAAGGAAATCTTAATATTTTCAACAGAATTCAGGATAGTGTTTTTTATTGATTCAGAGAGTGTTGGACAGTGAAATGGTAATGAGAAATAAGATGGGGAATCTAAAGTAATGTTAGGGTAAGCTGATTGTTGAAGCAATTTACGTTTCTTTTTATAAATGAGTTTATGGATGATATCAGGGTTGTAGCCATGTTGAAAGCAATCTGTTTGATTATGTTTAGTTCTTGGTTGTAGTTAATTTTGGATAATGGGATGGTTTCTAAACGATGAATAAAACTGCTGAATGCAGATAATTTATGTGAAATAGGATGGTTAGAATTGAAATGTATGACATGATCTGTTTGTGTGGGTTTTCTGTAGATGCTATAATCAAAGACATTATTGATTCTATTGATGGAAAGGTCCAAGAAATTGATGGAGAAGTTTAATTCTAATTGCATAGTGAATTTAATATTGGGGTAAATATTATTGATAGTATTTAGTAAGGAAGAAGCTGTATTTGAGTTACCTCTAATGAACACTAAGCAATCATCAACGTAACGGAACCAGTGTAGAATTGTATTGTTAGTCATAATTTGAGTGGATTCTAGATGATTCATGAAGAGGTCAGCTAAGAAGGGGGAAAGACAACTTCCCATGGCTAAGCCATCAGGTTGTTTATAAAAAATGTTATTGAAAGAAAAATAATCTTGTGATGAACACAAGGAAAGTGTATCTATTATTGGTGTGATGACTGAAGGATTAATTGATTTAGATGTAAGAAGGTTGTGGACTAACTGAATAGTTTTCAGTTTAGGAACAGAAGTAAAGAGATTGCTAACGTCAAATGAAAGCATAGTCATATCTGGATATCTCCACTTCATGGTTTGTCCCAGTTTTACTTTTTAAAAATTTTATTCTTATTTTTTGCTTTTTACACTTTAGTTTATTTTTTTTAGTTTTGAAACGTGCGGATACTACGATCTACCAGCAAAAATTGACTACATAATTGAACATACAGACCAGAAAAAAATATTCTACATAGGCCACTCTCAAGGAACATCACAATTTTTTGCTATGGCAGCTTTAAGGCCAGAATATAACAAAAAGATCGCCCTAATGTCAGCCTTAGCACCAGTTGCATATATGACGCATATGGCTTCCCCATTCCCGAGGTTTTTAGCTCAATACCTAGAACTTTTTGAGGTAAAGAGATTAACTTTTTGTTACATAAACATTAACGAAAGTTCGTTATATATTTTTTGTAGTTTTTATTGGTGGATGTTTTACAATTTCACAATTTATTGCCTTATTCATGGATCTACACAGAATTTGCTAAACTCCTTGTAGTTATAGAACGAACGTTTCCACAAGTCAAAGAACTATCTGCTATCACGATGTTTCTTTTATGCGGATTTAACAACAAACAATTTGATAGGGTAAGTATGATAGAAAAAGTGTTTATAACACTTTTTAAGTGTGACAATTAGACTTAGGCAAATACTCAAATGAAAAGGTATGAAATATGCAAATAAATATGCAGTGTTTTATGCAAAAATATTCAGCATTTTATGTAAAATATGCATATTTATCTAGAAAATATGCGTGTAATAAAAAATATTTCAAACAATTTTTTTCTATTTACAAAAATAATTACAATATTATAAATACATATTAACATATTGTAAAGTCTTTATTAATTCTAGTTTATTGTTTTTATTTTAATTTACTTTTTATAGTTACGTGTATATAGTTTAATTTATTTACGTGCGATACAATTTTCGTGCAATGACTCATATATTCTCTTACGTAACATTGTCCCCTCTTAAAAGATGGTTCCTCCTGGAACCTTGTCGGAACTGGAACTGGAACGGCATGCTGGTATCGGCAACTGGACTCTCTTTTACAACTTCCAGTTGTATAAAAATGACAAGGGACGGTTTTGTCTCCGCACCAGTAACTATGCGGATTGCAACAGACTAACCCCTGGACTTCGGTGTCTTTAAAGATCTCCTCCACCATATAGTTTGTACATAGTATTAGTACATAGTAGTTATTTATTTAAAAAATTATTTAGACTTATTTATGTAATAAGTTTGTAATAACGTTTGTACATTTAGATCTAACAACATCCTTTTGACTATCATTAAGTGGTCTTATTATTGATTCAATATCAGAAAGTAAATTTCGAACTCTAATATCTGATTTAGAAGGACATAAAAAACATGTAGGTCCTAGTGCTAAAAATTTCAAAAGGAGAATGAATAGATGTAAGACTTTTAAACCAATTTTCTTGAAATTTTATCTTATCAAAAGCTTCCATTTTTAATTTAATAAACTTATTAATTTGTATTTTTTTAATTTGATGAAATTCTGTATTGTATTTAATTCTCTGTCTAGGATTAAATTCATTAAATGTATGGAAATATTCGTTTTTCTTACTTTTCTTTTTTCTTATATATATATATATATATATATATATATATATATATATATATATATATATATATATATATATAATATATATATATATATATATATATATATATATATATAATTCTTTGGAGGGTAACTTTCGGGAAAGAGTCAAAACAAGGATCAGCTAGAGATGGTATAAGCCAGCTTGGTGTAGAACTTTATTCTATATGTGAAATTTTCGGTGATATGTTGTCACCTTCATCAGCACCTAAATGGAAAACCTATTATAGTACAGTGGTGGAAATCAACATTTAAAAACCTACATTGAAAATGTTCAGTTGGTCCTAGTTGTAAAAAACACTGTCACAAACATGTTAAAAATATTAAAAAATACATTTAAAATTTTGAATAAAAACATTACAAACAACAGGGTAGTTTTTCAAATACAAACACAACAAAAAATCTAAAATTTACAACCTACAAAAACCACAAATAGAAAAGAAGAATTAATCTTCTTTTTTGATGACATATTTCTGTCAACATCCGGGTGTCATATGTAACGAGGTTATAATTTTCACTTTTGCACATCACAACCACATGGATACGAAAAGAAAGAGCCCTAGGCAACATAATAAGCAAGGAAATAAAGTCCCCTCTAAAGCACAGGTAGGTAATCTATGCATGTCATGATAAGTTCCCCACATTTTCCAGTTTGTTACTTCTTGTCAAGTCCTGTTGAAGTAGAAAGGAATAAATACAACTTAAGTTTTCAACATCTTTCTTACAGTTCATAGGAGAGCTGCAGTTATGGATGTAGCACATTTCTATGAAGTTTCTCTTAAATTGGTTGTCAACCCTCTTTAGTACATGCACATTTTCATAGTTAGCAGTGTGTCCAGTATTCTTAATATGTTGGCTAAAGGCTGTGCTGGTGGGCTTCCTCACAACATCACTCCTGTGCAAAGCTATTCTTTTTGAGAGTTTCTGGCTGGTTTGACCGACATACACTTCTGAACAAGAACCACATGGAATAGAATACACTACATTGAAGTTATCCAGTTTTTTAACTCTTTCTGTCAGGTGAGTAAAGTATGTCCCTAATCTTTTGTAAACAGAATTTGCTATCACTATGTTGAACTGTCTGAAAAGGTTTGTGATCTGTGGTGATAAACTTTTGATGTAAGGCAATCTCCCATAGAACACTTCTACTGTTTCTCCTTCTAATGTTTGTCTTTGCTGTGTTCTAACTGTTGGCATATCTTGAAATAGCAATTTATTAAGGAGCATCTTAGGGTAGTGATTTTTTCTAAGAATCTCATACAATAACTTGATGTTCTTATTGTAGTTTGAAGGGTGACAAATTCTTTTTATTCTGTTTTTCAGACCTTTGATGATGTTAATCTTCTGTTCGTCTGGATGATACGAGTGAAAAGGCACATATCTACCTGAGAATGTTTTTTTTCTGTACCAATCTAACCTTACTGTATTGTCCTCATGTCTGGTTACATAGGTGTCTAAGAATGGAACACTATTATTTTCTTCTGTTTCAACTGTGAATTGTAGGTGAGTGTTATATGAGTTGAAAATGTCAAGAGTGTAGTTGATTTTGTCTGCAGGGACTGCACATATGAGGTCGTCTACATATTGGTAAATGAAGGGGAACTGGAAATCAACTTCTTGAGTACAGTAGTGAAGTAGGGAGTTCATTACAATTTCTGCCAAAGTAGGGGATATAGCTCCACCCATGGGTGCTCCTTTTATTTGGACATAGAATTCATTTTGAAAAGTGAAATATGTATTGTTGTATAAAAAGGTAATCAGTTTCAGGAACAAAACTTTGGGAATTGTACAGTTCTGTTCAATAAGATGGTAATTAGTTGTCAGAATAGAAACTACCAGTTCAAGAGGGATGTTGGTAAACAAGGAAGTAACATCAAAACTCACCAAGACATATCCTGAAGGTAGTAAAAACCCATTGATCTTATTTGCAAATTCAAAAGAATCTTTAATTTTGTAGGTATTATGAGAAGAAAAAGAAGTGTCAATAATACCTGCCAGATATTTAGCCAAGGATTGAGTGGGGGCATTCTTGCAAGCAATTATAGGACGTAGAGGGCACCCTTCTTTGTGAATTTTTGGAAGTCCATAGTATGTTGGGGTGGTACCGGTGTAGTTGGTTAATTCTTTTTTTGTTTTGGTGGTAATATGTCCTTCTTCATGTAGTTGTTTTATTAGTAAGTTAGTGTTTCTTTCTACTGATGGAGTCAGATCTTTGGGGATTTTTTTATAGGAATGTGGGTCATTGAGAAGTTCAAATGATTTGGTGATGTACTCGTTTCTACACTACAGTCATAATGGACAGAAACGAGTACATCACCAAATCATTTGAACTTCTCAATGACCCACATTCCTATAAAAAAATCCCCAAAGATCTGACTCCATCAGTAGAAAGAAACACTAACTTACTAATAAAACAACTACATGAAGAAGGACATATTACCACCAAAACAAAAAAAGAATTAACCAACTACACCGGTACCACCCCAACATACTATGGACTTCCAAAAATTCACAAAGAAGGGTGCCCTCTACGTCCTATAATTGCTTGCAAGAATGCCCCCACTTAATCCTTGGCTAAATATCTGGCAGGTATTATTGACACTTCTTTTTCTTCTCATAATACCTACAAAATTAAAGATTCTTTGAATTTGCAAATAAGATCAATGGGTTTTTACTACCTTCAGGATATGTCTTGGTGAGTTTTGATGTTACTTCCTTGTTTACCAACATCCCTCTTGAACTGGTAGTTTCTATTCTGACAACTAATTACCATCTTATTGAACAGAACTGTACAATTCCCAAAGTTTTGTTCCTGAAACTGATTACCTTTTTATACAACAATACATATTTCACTTTTCAAAATGAATTCTATGTCCAAATAAAAGGAGCACCCATGGGTGGAGCTATATCCCCTACTTTGGCAGAAATTGTAATGAACTCCCTACTTCACTACTGTACTCAAGAAGTTGATTTCCAGTTCCCCTCATTTACCAATATGTAGACGACCTCATATGTGCAGTCCCTGCAGACAAAATCAACTACACTCTTGACATTTTCAACTCATATAACACTCACCTACAATTCACAGTTGAAACAGAAGAAAATAATAGTGTTCCATTCTTAGACACCTATGTAACCAGACATGAGGACAATACAGTAAGGTTAGATTGGTACAGAAAAAAACATTCTCAGGTAGATATGTGCCTTTTCACTCGTATCATCCAGACGAACAGAAGATTAACATCATCAAAGGTCTGAAAAACAGAATAAAAAGAATTTGTCACCCTTCAAACTACAATAAGAACATCAAGTTATTGTATGAGATTCTTAGAAAAAATCACTACCCTAAGATGCTCCTTAATAAATTGCTATTTCAAGATATGCCAACAGTTAGAACACAGCAAAGACAAACATTAGAAGGAGAAACAGTAGAAGTGTTCTATGGGAGATTGCCTTACATCAAAAGTTTATCACCACAGATCACAAACCTTTTCAGACAGTTCAACATAGTGATAGCAAATTCTGTTTACAAAAGATTAGGGACATACTTTACTCACCTGACAGAAAGAGTTAAAAAACTGGATAACTTCAATGTAGTGTATTCTATTCCATGTGGTTCTTGTTCAGAAGTGTATGTCGGTCAAACCAGCCAGAAACTCTCAAAAAGAATAGCTTTGCACAGGAGTGATGTTGTGAGGAAGCCCACCAGCACAGCCTTTAGCCAACATATTAAGAATACTGGACACACTGCTAACTATGAAAATGTGCAAGTACTAAAGAGGGTTGACAACCAATTTAAGAGAAACTTCATAGAAATGTGCTACATCCATAACTGCAGCTCTCCTATGAACTGTAAGAAAGATGTTGAAAACTTAAGTTGTATTTATTCCTTTCTACTTCAACAGGACTTGACAAGAAGTAACAAACTGGAAAATGTGGGGAACTTATCATGACATGCATAGATTACCTACCTGTGCTTTAGAGGGGACTTTATTTCCTTGCTTATTATGTTGCTTAGGGCTCTTTCTTTTCGTATCCATGTGGTTGTGATGTGCAAAAGTGAAAATTATAACCTCGTTACATATGACACCCGGATGTTGACAGAAATATGTCATCAAAAAAGAAGATTAATTCTTCTTTTCTATTTGTGGTTTTTGTAGGTTGTAAATTTTAGATTTTTTGTTGTGTTTGTATTTGAAAAACTACCCTGTTGTTTGTAATGTTTTTATTCAAAATTTTAAATGTATTTTTTAATATTTTTAACATGTTTGTGACAGTGTTTTTTACAACTAGGACCAACTGAACATTTTCAATGTAGGTTTTTAAATGTTGATTTCCACCACTGTACTATAATAGGTTTTCCATTTAGGTGCTGATGAAGGTGACAACATATCACCGAAAATTTCACATATAGAATAAAGTTCTACACCAAGCTGGCTTATACCATCTCTAGCTGATCCTTGTTTTGACGCTTTCCCGAAAGTTACCCTCCAAAGAATTGTATTCTTAGCGTCGTTACACACACTCTATATATATATATATATATATATATATATATATATATATATATATATATATATATATATATATATATAATATCTATATAAAAATATATATATATATATATATATATATATATATATATATATATATATATAAATACAGTAGTCTCTCTCTATAACGATTCCCTATATAACGATAATTCCTCTATAACGATGAAAATAGTAAACGTTGGTTGGTTCGTCATAAGAACAATGTATTAATTCTTTCTCTATACCGATATCGTTCTCTCTTTATAGCGATAACTTTTTTAGCATTCAATAGTTGATGACAAATGTGTTATTGTATTTAAAGTTCAGACTACCTGAGTCACGAATGAAAAGGTCATTGTTCAGCGGTTGTTTTTTTTTGCGTTTAAGGAATGCGGCATACACTCTTTCTTATCAGAGGGTTAAGTGACGTTTATTGTTCGGGCGGCGTAATTTACTGTTATCACACAGATGTTGTCATCTATTGACGACTTTTAATTTCCAGTTTGAGTTGCGTCTTAGTGTGCCAACAGTCAACATGTTTTCAAAAAAGCGTAAAGTGCTCTTGGTGGAGGAAAAACTATCGATAACTCGAGCAATACAGAAAGGTGAAAAGCAATCGGATGTCGTTCGCCGGACGGGGCTGTCTCCGTCAACTGTGGCTACGATATGGAAGGACAGAAAAAAGTGGCTTAAAGCGGAGATGGAGGACGGTAGCAGGAAGAAGTTGCGGAAACCTCAGCACGAAGATTTAGATCGCGCTATGCTTCAGTGGTTCCAGCAGCAGCGTATGAACCATATTCCACTTTCTGAGCCTGTGGTCAGGACAAAAGCTGAATTTTTTGCAACTGAACTTGGAATTGAGAATTTTAAGGCATCTGAGGGTTGGCTGAGCAAGTGGAAGATGCGGCACAAGATCAACTACGGCCAAATCAGCGGAGAGGCTCGCGATGTTAACAAAAACGTAACGGATCATTGGCTAGAAAACGTGTAGCCTGGACTGAAGGCACAATAAACGTCAGACCACATTTTCAATGCGGATGAGACTGGATTGTTTTTTAAAATGACACCCAACAGAACTTTAAAATTTAAATTGGAAAAGTGCGTTGGTGGAAAGCTCTCTAAGGAACGCATTACAGTTTTAGTAGCCGCTAACATGACAGGTTCGGTGAAGCGAAAATTGTTAGTGATAGGGAAGTCGAAAAACCCGCGTTGCTTTAAAAACATAAAAAAATATACCGGTGACATATAAAGCAAACAAAAGTGCGTGGATGACCTCGGAATTTTTGAAGAAGCGATAAGAAAGTGGGATATCGAGCTTAAAGGGAAAAAAATTCTTTTGCTTTTAGACAATTGTCCTGCTCATCCTGTATTGCACGACCTTCAAAACATCGAACTCTGTTTTCTGCCAGCAAACACAACGAGTGTCCTTCAGCCCATGGACCAAAGTGTCATCAAAAGTTTAAAAAACCATTACAGGAGAAGACTTTTGATGGAATTGGTTGAGAATAATGGCGATCTAAACATTCTTGACGCCATATAATGATTAGTAAATCCTGGGACGAGGTGACGAGTAATACAATACAACATTCCTTCAAACACGCAGGATGGCTGGAAGATCAAGGATTGGCTTATGATGAAGATGACCTGCCATTAGATGTTTGGGCCAGACAGTTGAATTTACTATCACCTACGGACCGGAAGAGCTAACAGATTTTAAAGAAGTTGATAAAAATGTAGCTACAACATCTGGACTTTCTGACGAGGACATCCTGCAAGCAGTTCGTGTAGAAGAAGAAGAAAACAGTGACTCTGAAGTGGAAGTAGAGTCAGAACCAGCTCCGACCCCTCAGCAGGCATTGGATGCGGAAAAAGTACTGCATCGATTTTTCATCCACCAGGAAGACGATATGAGTGCTGTAGAAGATTCGATGCGTCTTCAGGACAAGGTCAGGTCAGTTCTGTGGAAAGGGAAAAGAAGACAGAGCAGGGTGACAGATTTTTTTGATAATGTAGGCTAAATATATTTTACAGTAGCATTTTATTTTTTTATTGTACAGTACACATGTTTTAATTGCACAGTCATTTTTTATACTGTATTGCTTATATTATTCGTTAATAAATCTATCTGGAATACAATGTTAAGTCATTTATATTCGTTTTGATAATTTTTTTAAATTAAAATAGGTTATTTAGTACAGTATTATTAATATTACAGTACCGAATTTTGTCTCTCTCTGTATAACGATCTCTCCTTATAACGATGAAAATTCCCGGTCCCTTGCATATCGTTATAGAGAGAGAGGACTGTATATATATATATATATATATATTATATATATATTGTTATGCTATTTAAATTGTATTCTATTGCTTATTTAGAAAAGATCCTGTCTATATTTATTAAATGATCTAATCTCCAATTAATCACAATAAATCAGCATTAATTAATTACAATCTCAGGCTATTTAACTTGTACTATTTACCTTTGATCGTGGATTCAAAATATTTTCCAATTGGCTTCCTAATTGGGATAGGTAATATGACCTGAATAAAATACACAGAATTTCAACTGAACTATATGTGAGATGTCCTTTATTTTAATGAAATTTTATATAACAATCAATCCTGTAATATTTGCAATATAATACTTTAAATATATGAGAAGTTGTTTTCTATCATGGACCCAAATGTTATTTTACATTGATTTTTAATATGTGTTATAACTAAGCTCTCTTTATAATTTTTTTCTTTAAATGATCGCAAAATTAACTGTCTCTATTATTTATTCAATTTATTTAATTAATAAATGAAAACCACACTCCTGCTCTAATGAAAATTGACTGACCTTTCGTTCTCTGCCGCTGCAATTCTATGGCCACGCCACAAAAAAAAACCTTTCTCTGCTTCTGCTCCTATTGTGGTCCAGATGACGTACACCTTTCTCCTATCTGTCCTTGTATCTGCAACCCAACAACTCGTGTTATTCTATGCAGCCTCCTTTTGAGCCAATCTCCGCGCCTGTTTATAACTCCAAATGTTTCCGGCTTCGTCTGATATTAATATTCTTATACCCTTTGGTTTTTCTATCTCTCTGTACCCCATTCCTCACACTGATCAGCTTTTACACAGCAAATAAACACACCCGGTAAATTACGTCTTCGGGACTTCAAACAAACACAAACCACAAAGCTCCTTCCTTCTTGGGCGACGAAAACTGACTAACTAACTTTTTCCTCTCTCCTATCTCATAGCCAAAACCACTACCTCCATTGCATTCAAAAATTGACCAATAAAAATCATCCACCTCTGTGACGTATATCGTTACCAACCAACTCTCTTTATAAAACGTCATTCGGGTAATTCCAGAAAACAACATTCTTTAATTATTCTAACTAAATCTATCTGCTCTACAAATATTTCTTACTAATAGCTACAAACGATACCTGTTTCTCAATTCAATGTCTTTTGTTAATAAACTTTTACCGATATAATCTTTCGGGGAGAAAAACCACCGCAAATCCCGGTCTATTGTTTAAACACTGTCTATATACACTTTTATTCTGGGTAAATCCATTCCACAATAACCGACTTATTTAAATTTCTTATCGATAATATTTGAAAGTCTTGTCTCTGACGCCTAATAAACAATTCTTCGAACAAATTAAAATACATATTTTGTCTTATACAGGATGTTTGAAAATTTATATGCCCGTGTCTTTATGAAATATCAATAATTTTAATAAAATTTGTATATCGGTTTTTTATTGCTAATGGACATTCAAAAGTACAACAAATCCCCGCCTTTGTAATCGATAAAATTTATCAATCTATGCAACTAAATTTTCTCGAGGCAAACTAAAACGCACTTCCTGTATGCTAGCTGACTTATGCTACGTATTATCCTATCCTACTATCTACTTTATACAAATTTAAATCTTCATTCGTGATATTTATATACATCATGGATATTATAAATACCTCTGATCTTTTCAGAATCCATATGTTTCAACTCATAGCTGTTTACTCCATCTTCGTTGTTTACTATGTATGGCCCTTCGAAAACAGGCATCAATTTTGCGCAAATGCCGCTCTGAAGATTTGACACTCTTAATGCCCTTACCATTACTTTGTCACCCTTTTGGAAAGTTACTGGTCTTCGTTTCCTATTATGACCCTGTCTCTGGATGTATTTCTCATTGCTTCTTCTTAATCTCCTCTGAACCGTTTCTATAACCTGTCGATACTCTCTTTGTTCTGGATCTTCCCACGGTCTTATCGGCATGACGCCTTTCATGATGTATTCTGGTGTTTCTTTCGTTACTGTACTTGGCATGGAATTTAGGTACATCTCTATTTCTCCCAATTTTCTGTCCCATCGCCGATGTTGACCATCCGTTGCAATGCGAAGAAATTTCGTTACCTCTTGTATAAATCGCTCAGAAGGATTACTTTGGGGATGCCTGATGCTTACAAAGTTCGTCTCGATTCACCGTTCTCTAAGCTGTCCCTTGAAACGATCATTTCGGAAGTACGTTGCATTGTCTAGTAAAATTTTTCTTGGGGTTCCTACCGTAGCGATGAAATTGTCTATTTTTCTCAATATTTCTTCCCCTTTTGTGGTGCGGCAACTATATAATTTCACGTATTTTGAGAACACATCCACCATCACCAGAATATGCTTGTTCCTTTGGGTGGTCACAATTAGATCGCTTAACATGTCGATGGCTATAATGTCCAGGTTGTTCCGGGATACAATGCTCTTTGCAATATTTTCGTTTTTAAAATTCCTGCTCTTGTATTTCTGGCATACTTCGCATTTCTGTGTGATCTCTTTTGCAATGCGGTAATCTTGTCGACTGATGTAGTTTTCCCTAAACACAAGCCATACCTTTCTACTGCCAATATGTCCATTTTCCTCGTGTAGCTTCTTTATGATTCTTTCTGCCAATGTCGGTGTCACTAAATATAATTCCTTTCCGTCTATTCTCTTAAAAAATATCTCGTTTTCTAGCTCCGCTCTTCTCTTTTCTCTTTCTTCTAGGCCTTCCTGGTCGGTCCTTATCTCATTTAACGAAAATATCCCTTCGGCTTGTGTCAATATATTCAATCCCACATGTAATGTAATTGTCTCTTTTTTTCCTGTATCTTCGTCCCGTGTTAAAGCGTCAGCTATTATGTTGTCTTTCCCTTTGATGTATCGGAATTCGAAATCATACTCTTGTAAGAGCAGAATGCCTCTGTGTATTCTGTTATTTACCAATCGATTCTTCATGATGTGTATCAATGCTGCATGATCCGTTTCGATGGTGAATTTAGCTCCCAATAAGTAAAACCTTAATTTGTTTACGCAAAATAGTACACTGGCGAATTCCAACTCGGTTACACTGTATTTTCTCTCATGTGTTTTAGTCACTCGAAATATAAAACATATCGGAACCTCTTGGCCGTTTTGTATTTGCGACAACACTCCTGCAAATTTCTGTATCGACGCATCCGTACGGAGTATAAACGGCAAATTGTAAATAGGGTGATATATTTTCGTTCCTTTAGCAAATTCTTGTTTCAATATTTTGAAAGCTTCCTCCTGTTCTTCTTTCCAATTCCATTTTGTCCCTTTCTTTAACAATTTTATTAAAGGAATTTCTTTTTGTCTTAAATCGGGAATTAATTTCTTGAAATAATTTATCGTACCGAGAAACCCTCGCAATGTTTTAAGATTTGTTGGTCTTGGGTATTCGTCGATGAGCTTTACTCTGTCCTCGGCTAGACTTACAGTTTTGGTGTCAAGTTTGAAACCCAAATAAATCACTTCCTTTTGAAAAAATTGACATTTTTCAATGTTTAGTTTTAATCCCGCTGTGTCCAATTCTTTCAAAATTATTTTGATATGTTCCACATGACTCTGCATATCTTGTGAAAAAATTAATAAATCGTCGATGTAATGGACGATGAACTCTTCATGATGATTCAAAATGGTATGCAAAGCTCGTACAAGTGCTGCACAGGCGTTTTGTAATCCAAACGGAACTACCTTAAATCGGTATACTATACCATCAATTGAAAAAGCAGTGTAGTTTCTACACTTTTCAGCCAAAGGTATAACCAAAAACTATGCTTTAGATCAATTTTTGAGAAAATATGTGATCCCGTGATTCTTCCAAAAATGGCCTCGATATTTAACGGTGATTCATATTGTGATACTGTGTGTTGGTTGATATTTCGGGCATCTAAACAGAGTCTTAACTCTCCACTGCTCTTCTTCACTATCACAATTGGGTTAATATAGGGTGAGTCACATCTCTCAATGATTTGATCTTCCAACATTTTTTTGATTTCTTGCTTTACTTCTTGCCGATACTTATAAGGAATTGGATAAGTCTTCGATCGAAAATTTCCCAAGTTTTTCACCTCAAATGAGTGCTCGTATTTTGTGGCCACTCGGTTTTCCTCATTTATCAGCGTTTCGTAGTCTCTTAAAATTATACGCAAATCATTTTCTTTGCCTTCTCCACATATCAATTTTTTGTCTCTCCCATCAAATTCTTCGCACATATTCACCGTGTACTCCGTGTCTTCTTCAAACACCACTGTCTCCATTGTGTCCTCTTCATTTTCCTTTGTTTTTTTTTCTGTTGTGCTCGTCTCTTCTTTTGAGGAATCCCATATGTTCTTTTCAACTGAATCCTTTTCCTTTTCTTTCATTTCCTTTGTTTCTTCTTCTGTTGGGCTCGTCTCTTCTTTTGAGGAATCCCAAGTTTTGCTTTCATTTCTTGTCAAAATCTTTCCATCTTCTTCTCCTGAGCTCGTCTCATCTTTGAGGAATCCCAGGTTTTTTTTTTCTTTGATCTTTTTCTGACCTTTTCCCCTCTTTCTTCCTTTTCTTTTCTTCGTCACCAGGTTCATTTCCACGTTTGTTCTTTCTCTGATTCGTCCGTAATTTGTTTCCCTTGTTCCTTATCCTCTTCTTCTTCTTTTTCCTTTGTTATTTTCATCGTATTGGTTTTGAAGTCGATCACTACATGTTTTTCCGTTAATTCGTCACGCCTACAATCATGTCATGTGACATATTCGGCATTATTACACATTGAAGTGCATACATATTTTTTTTCAATCGTACCATTACTCGTATACCTTCATTTATTGTTGCCAATGTCCGTTTATTTGCGCCCACTAAATTCACCCTAGGTATTTTATAAATTAGACTTGTTAAATTTACTTCTTCGATTAATTTTCTGTTGACCAGTGTTATTTCAAAGCCTGTGTCGATCATAATTTTAATTGGTTTCTCATTTATAAATCCATCCACAAATTTTAAATTAACTCCATTTCTCTTTTCATTGTTTCCTGCCAGTTTAATAAATTCCTTGGGGTGACAAAAAATTCCTGTTTGTTTCTTCGTTTTTAGTGAGCGCCTTCTTGAAAACACGCCTGTTGTTCTTCTGTGTTTTCTCGCCCGTCATCTTCTCTCTCATATTCATTTTCTTCTCTTTGCATATTATTTATTTCTCTTCTGTTCTCTTTTGGTCTATCATTCCCGTATCGGTTACCGCGAGATTCCTGTTCATTCCGTGGGTTATTGTATCTGTTTCCTTGGTATGGGCGGTTATTTCTACTCTGATTTTCCCGATCCCTGTTTTCATTTCATCTCTGGGTTCTGGGTTCATAATTCTCTCTTCCGTTCGGTCTATTTTCGTATCCCCGTCTAGGTATGAATTCTCGTCTTGGATAATCTCTTCTAAAATTTTGACCTCTATATTCTTGGTTTTCTCTTTGTCTATAATTGTCTTGCGGTCTTCTTTCTCTTCTTTCATGCCTACGTGATTCTCTCATTTGCAAAAATTGACATAAGCTGTCAATGTCCTTGTAATTTTGGAGATTTATGTGGTCTTCCAAGGTATCTTCAAAGTGTCGCGATATCAACTCGACCAATTGTTCTGATGAATAATTATATTGCAAATGTTTTGCATTATTATAGAGTTGTAATGCGTACATCTTTTCTGATACGCCCATCCTCTCATGGTATTTTCCATTTTGTAACTCTTTATTTACTTGTAGTTGCTGGATTTTTCCCCAGAAATAATTTAAGAATCTTCTCTCAAAATCTTGCCAATTGTCAAATTCTTCTTCCTTGCTGACAAACCAAAGATTTGCCTCTTCTTTGAGATGGTTTCGGATGGTTTCCTTTGCTGTTGCAAACGGTCCTATGTATGTGACTTTTTTCTTTAGGTTATTTATAAAAGGCACTGGGTGTAGTTTCCTTATATCCCCGCCAAATCGTACTTTTACGTCTTCTGTGCTATGTACGATAACTTCCTTTCTTTCTACTCCTCTTATCTCCATTTCTGCAATTTGTTTTTTATTTTGCTTAAGTTTCCTTTCCATTTCTTTCCTGTCTTCTAGTAACGCCATTTCAAATTTTTCTTCTAACTGTTCCAGTTCCTTTTTCTGGACAGCCTTAATATCCTTCATTTTAGTTTCCATTTCTTCTCTCTGCATCTCTAGTTTCCTCTCTGTTTCACTAACTTTTTCTAAACAGACTTTTACTTCATTTTCATATTTGTCCAAACGCTTTTCCATTTTTCTATCATTTTCTTCTAATTTCTGTTCTATTTCTTGTCTTGTTTTCCGTTGGTTTTCTTCGATTTTTAGTGATGTTTCTTTTTGGTTCTCTTGTATGGCCTGTTTTGTTGATTCTTGTATTTGTTGTGTCTGTAATTGCATCATTGCTAATAATTTTTCTATTCCCGATTCTTGTTTTTCTGTCTCCATTACTGTTGTGTCTAATACGTCTTCCTGGTCTGAATATTCTTCCTGTTCTAATTTATCTTCTTGTTTTTTGTTCTCTTTGCTCTTGTTTCTTGTGTTTGGCATTTATTCTGTTTTTATCCCCGCCAAATATAAAATTCTACTGGTCTGTTGCAACAAACGGGACTTTTCTTGTTCAAATGTAATAACTCTTGAGTACGAGTATCAAATTTCAATATCCCACAAATAAATCAAATGGTGAAATATCAAATGTCAAAATCAATCGAATAAACCAAGTATGGTAAAATTATCAAATGTAAATATCACACAAATAAATCAATTATGGTAACCTATAAATTGTCAATATCACGAATAAATTAATTATGGTAAATTGTATCTTAAAAAAAATATATAAATCTTTATGTCCTCAAATTTTACATAATATTTCACTTTATCCACGGCATATAAACTTTCAAATATCTGCTCGTCTACTCCTATCCTTTCAAATTTGCCAACTAGAAATATTTTTCAAAGCTTTACACGTTGGGGGCAATTTTGTTATGCTATTTAAATTGTATTCTATTGCTTATTTAGAAAAGATCCTGTCTATATTTATTAAGTGATCTAATCTCCAATTAATCACAATAAATCAGCATTAATTAATTACAATCTCAGGCTATTTAACTTGTACTATTTACCTTTGATCGTGGATTCAAAATATTTTCCAATTGGCTTCCCAATTGGGATAGGTAATATGACCTGAATAAAATACATAGAATTTCAACTGAACTATATGTGAGATGTCCTTTATTTTAATGAAATTTTAAATAACAATCAATCCTGTAATATTTGCAATATAATACTTTAAATATATGAGAAGTTGTTTTCTATCATGGACCCAAATGTTATTTTACATTGATTTTTAATATGTGTTATAACTAAGCTCTCTTTATAATTTTTTTCTTTAAATGATCGCAAAATTAACTGTCTCTATTATTTATTTAATTTATTTAATTAATAAATGAAAACCACACTCCTGCTCTAATGAAAATTGACTGACCTTCCGTTCTCTGCCGGTGCAATTCTATGGCCACGCCACAAAAAAAACCTTTCTCTGCTTCTGCTCCTATTGTGGTCCAGATGACGTACACCTTTCTCCTATCTGTCCTTGTATCTGCAACCCAACAACTCGTGTTATTCTATGCAGCCTCCTTTTGAGCCAATCTCCGCGCCTGTTTATAACTCCAAATGTTTCCGGCTTCGTCTGATATTAATATTCTTATATCCTTTGGTTTTTCTATCTCTCTGTACCCCGTTCCTCACACTGATCAGCTTTTACACAGCAAATAAACACACCCGGTAAATTACGTCTTCGGGACTTCAAACAAACACAAACCACAAAGCTCCTTCCTTCTTGGGCGACGAAAACTGACTAACTAACTTTTTTCCTCTCTCCTATCTCATAGCCAAAACCACTACCTCCATTGCATTCAAAAATTGACCAATAAAAATCATCCACCTCTGTGACGTATATCGTTACCAACCAACTCTCTTTATAAAACGTCATTCGGGTAATTCCAGAAAACAACATTCTTTAATTATTCTAACTAAATCTATCTGCTCTACAAATATTTCTTACTAATAGCTACAAACGATACCTGTTTCTCAATTCAATGTCTTTTGTTAATAAACTTTTACCGATATAATCTTTCAGGGAGAAAAACCACCGCAAATCCCGGTCTATTGTTTAAACACTGTCTATATACACTTTTATTCTGGGTAAATCCATTCCACAATAACCGACTTATTTAAATTTTTTATCGATAATATTTGAAAGTCTTGTCTCTGAGGCCTAATGAACAATTCTTCCAACAACTTAAAATACATATTTTGTCTTATACAGGATGTTTGAAAATTTATATGCCCGTGTCTTTATGAAATATCAATAATTTTAATTTTTATTTAAGTAATAAAATTTGTATATCGGTTTTTTATTGCTAATGGACATTCAAAAGTACAACAATATATAGCATATCCACAAATGTAGTGTCTCATTATAAAAGTTATTTTAACAAGAGCTGTGAAACTGAATAATCCCTTGTAAATACTCTATTGTTGTATAATTATCACAGCTATCCAAGCTGACAGGACCGGCATATAGCCAAGTCAAGTGTAGGTTAGTACATATTATAACCATATCAATATTATCATTCAAGCGTAATGTCAAAAAATTCTTTTTATATACATACAATCTTCCCATAATTGTTGTATTCTTTTATTAATAATTAATTTAAGTCTCAACGAAATAAAAGCGCCCAAAATTATGAAGATCTCAATTTAGTCAAATTGACTGGACCGCCCGTGGAAGTTAATAAGTTTTGTTAAAACGGGTAATATCCCAAACAACACATTAGAACTGACAAACCCGTATATACCGTTATAATGAGTAAACTTAATTGAACTATTAACAAATTACTTAGAATTTATATAACTTTCTATACCTGTTATTTATCGTTAATTGTTTTTTAATTTGAAGAGAGTTGTACGATGACAAACTAACACTTAAAAGTCAACTTTCGACGAAATTGGTTGTAAAGTCGTTTAAGTGTTCAGTTTGTGCAAAAAATTAGTTGAGTATTGTTATAAAAGTGTTAATTTTTTTAGAGTGTGTACAATTGCCAGTGAAT
Source organism: Diabrotica balteata (assembly GCA_918026665.1). Classification (NCBI taxonomy): domain Eukaryota; kingdom Metazoa; phylum Arthropoda; class Insecta; order Coleoptera; family Chrysomelidae; genus Diabrotica; species Diabrotica balteata. Next base: position 67,507,634 of record OU898276.1, on the reverse strand, counting down.
CCACGCAGTCAAATTTACCTTTATTGTATGAAACAATGTGGCGTCCCTGGAGTCCAGAGGATAATAGGGCAATTTCGCCAGTTAATGAACCGGAAGCAAATCGACAAGGAGGTGATCTCATTCAAGAATTAGAACCTGAACACCGCCAACGAATACATTTATCTACTAATGCAAAACAAATTATTGCTAATGATTTTCAAACTCTTGTCGAAAAAAAACATGGACAGTAACGAAGCCTTATATGAAACGGCAACTTTGACTAAAAAAAACATTATCCACAGTCAGAAAAATTTTAGGTCATCCTATAATACCAAGATTAGTAAGACAGGATAACAGTATTTCTCGGAAGCTCGATCGTGCAGATGAAGATCTTTTTCGTCGCAACGTGTATGTCTGGTATGAAGAACAAATTGTACCCAGACTAGATATATTAGTTGACAGGCTTCACGTCGACAACACTGAAATTAAGTGCGGTAGAACAACTGTTAGGAAATGTTTGCAACGTATAGGGTTTAAATACAAAAAAGTAGATAAAAGACAGGTACTTATGGAATCCAATCGTTTACGGTATGGCGAATGGAATATTTAAACAAAATTACAAAGTATCGTCGAGAGAATCGACCTATTATTTATTTAGATGAATCGTGGTTTGATACTCAAGATACGCTATCTAAAGGTTGGATAGATAATAGTCAATCTTGTTCAACAAAAGCGCCTTCTAATAGAGGAAAAAGAATAACAATATTCCATGCTGGATCAATCAATGGATGGGTTCCAAATGCCTTATCTCTATTAGCTAAAAACATCAGTGATTTATGTCTCGATTACCATGACAACACAACTTCAGATATATTTGAAGACTGGTTCAAAAATAAGTTAATACCCAACATACCCCCTAATAGTGTTGTAGTTATGGACAATGCAACATATCATAGCAGGCAATTAAATAAAATTCCCAGTTCAAGCGATACGAAAATAATTTTACAAAATTACTTGTATGACATAGATATTTATTTTTACATGGATAATACTAAGAAGGATTTATTGGACATTTTAAAAAGTTTCGCATTGAAAAAAGAATACTTTTGTGATAATTATGCCGCAAATATGAGTAATACGATTTTAAGACTTCCACCATATTACTGTGTATTTAACCCAATCGAACATATGTGACATCAACTTAAGTCAAGAGTTCGAAGAAATAATACTTCGCCACATTTAAATCCATCTATCCTGCATTTAATTAAAAGGAAAGTACTCAAAATTGATGCGAATAGTTGGAAAAATGCAGTCTCACATATCATGAAAGCTGAGAATTCATATTTGCTACATATAATATACAAAATATTATCATCAGTTTAAAAGACGACAGTGATAGTGACACAGATTTAACATAATATCTATGTGATATAATATTTATACTCGTTTTGTTTGTGAGTGTGTTTTGTGTTTTATTGGCACAGGTTTTCACAACCAACTGGTCAGTCAATTTCATAATGATTTTTTTAGACTATAACTTATCACTAACTCAGGGAGTAATGTGTAGTGTCTGTGTTAAGTAAATGTCTTGTTACTTTAGTAAAGTCGACGTCATTGTCTTTACAAAGAGATGCTAATTGTATCCGAATTTCGGCGGTACTTCAGGTGAGTACCGATTTACTCGTTTTAAAAGGTTTATATTTATTCATGTTGACTTGTTATGTTTAATGTCTGTCCGTCTCATGTCTGAAAAAGTTTGCAAAAAATGATAAATTTCTTTATTAATAATTTCACGAAAAAAATTATTCTTCACTAAAGGTTGTGCATCACATAAAATTATTAATCAATAATCTTATAAAATATTATGTGGTAGATAAGGAAAATCATAATTATTAATTAATATTGAAGAGTGAAGAAAGGTTATTATTAATTTAGATATACAAGAAAATGGTATTTTAAAATGTTTGTAGGTATTACAAATTATGTCCAAGTTTAGATTCATGGCCTTCTGATAATTAAATAATACATTTAAAGTAAAATGTAAATAAAAAAATACTTTTGTATTTGTTGATTTTGTAATATTGAATAATTTATCAGTTTATGTATTTTTTCCCTTAATTATCTAGGTATTTATTTAAATTAAATATGTAATGTGAATGCTAAATAAAATATAAAATTCGTTTTTTACTATTTTTTACTATTTACCTGAAGAGGCGAATCTCTTTATGGCGTCGACTTTATCAGCGGGATACTTTTAAATCCTGCACAAGTTAATTCTTATAAATGTGAATGAAGTTTACATATAGTAGATATATATATATATATATATATATATATATATATATATATATATATATATATATAAATTCGCTTTCTTAATCAGCAGCATCAGTTCATCTAAAAAGAACAATATGAAAAAACCCACACAAGCATGGAAAAGTTGTTACGTGTGTTACCTCAAAAAGACAAAAAGATATGTAGCAGTCAGTGATATTAAAAATGTAAAGACGCTTAAATGGACATTATACGATTACGATGTATAAACAATAAATTGAACTAAATACAGTTAACAATTTGTTCAAACTTAGCACAGCAAAAGAACATGTGGTTTATTATACATGTATATATAATTATATATATATATATATATATATATATATATATATATATATATATATATAATATATATATATATATATATATATTTATATATAATATATATATATATATATATATATATATATATATATATATATATATATATATATATATATATATACTTATATAAATTTATATGAGTTAACACACGACTATTACTTCTGTTGTAGGATCTTATTCCAATAATATTGTCGAATTCACCTGCCGGTATATCTACAAAAATGCTGCTACATTATGGACAAGTAATTCGATCAGGTATGCAACATTTTGATAATTCTATATAGTTATTTAAAATATTTAAAACTTAAAATTTAACCCCCTCTGTGGCTCAGTGGTAAGAGCGCCTACCTTTAACCCATTTGGTCCCACTGTACTCGTCTAAGTACAGCAGCAAAAATGGCCTAGTAGTGACACATCTGGCAAAAAAGTGGTACTACACGTGTCGGTTTCTATTAGGAAGTGTTCTACTAGATTTTTACAAATTATACCCTAGGTGGCGCTCTTCTTTGTATTTTGACCGCAGTAATTATAACCTAACCTCGATATTTCTGTTGGATTATTGAAGTACTTGTTATTTTGTGATTTTGATATTATTTATCGTTTTTTCAACTTTTACTGTTGTAAGGGTAAGTACTAGTAATGTTTATTTATTCAGTATAAGATTTTTTTTATTATTTTTGTTTTTATGTTACAAAATAGACCTGTACTCGTCTGAGTACAATGGGTTTGTATGATATCAAAATGATTAAATGGTTTTTTATTGTTTTATGTTCAATATTGGTATTATAATGGATTTTCAAGAATTGACGCCTATTAGTCCTATTGGGTTTTATGGAAAACGTTATAAAACTCTTGCTTTAGCTTCAGATGACATAGCGAGTTCCACTCATAAAGATGCATCAGGGGTAGTCATTCCTCCTGAGATTGCCTATCAAACTGACAATGACGACATAGATGAGGATGATCTTCAGACTCAAAGCCTTCCGAATGACGTTCCCGGAGAAATAGAGGTTTATTACACGAGTGATGACTCTGATGACGATGAAGAAGACAATCTTCCTCTTGCCATTAGAAGAGAAAATTTACTGAAGAGTCAAAATAAAACAAAGGAATCTGACTGGACGGAAGAAATTACTGACATTAGTATGACATCTACAACAGGTTACGAGGGTCGTCTGGATAATATGAAAGAACAAATCCGAGGTAAATATCCTATAGAAATATTTGAGAAATTTTTCGACAATGAAATTATTGAATATATTACACAGCAGACAAATTTATATGCCGCTCAAAATAATAACCATCAATTTTATGTAACGCAGGAAGAGATAAAGATATTTCTGGCTGTTTTACTTTTTACTGGATACCATAGATTGCCACGAGAGCGCAACTATTGGTGTTTAGATGAGGATCTTCATATTCCCTTCGTGGCTAATGCAATTTCAAGAAACCGTTTCCAAGAAATTAAAAAATACCTACATTTGGCAGATAATTCGAAAATTGATACAAGGGACAAAATGCATAAAGTGAGGCCTCTAATGAACAAACTAAATAAAAAATTTCAACAATTTGGCATATTCCACAAAGACTTATCAATTGATGAAGCGATGATAAAGTATTTTGGGCATCACTCATCAAAACAGTTCATAAGGGGAAAGCCAGTAAGATTCGGGTACAAGGACTGGATGCTTTGTAGTTCAACTGGTTATTGCTACAATTTTGACACATATTGTGGAGCATCAGTGGATAAACCAAAAGTCGCGGCGTTGCCTTTAGGATCACAAGTTGTTCTAAAAATGCTTGATGTCGTTGATGTGCCTACTGATCACGAAGTATTTTTTGACAATTATTTTACTAGTTACAATTTGATGGAAACTTTAAAAGAGAAGGGCTTTTGAGCAACAGGCACAGCAAGAGAAAATCGTATAAAAAATGTCCTTTGTTACTTTGCGCTGTAATTAAAAAGAAGAATCGTGGATATTTCGAATATCGCTTTGACAAGACAAGTCTACTACTTTTTGTAAAATGAAACGGCAACAATGTTGTCACAATGGCATCAAATTACGATAGTATTGAACCACTTTCAAAAGTGAACCGTTGGAGTGCTGCTGCCAAACAAAAAATTGATGTTCCCCAACCAAATCTTTTCTCATCATACAATGCTTCAATGGGCGGTGTTGATCGCTTTGACCAATCGGTTAATAACTACCGAGTCAGTATACAAAGTAAAAAATGGTGGTGGCCCATTTTTACCCACATGCTCAACTCAGCTCTTGTTAACTTGTGGAGGTTACACATATTTGCTGGAAATAAAGAAATGAATCTTTTGGATTTTCAACGAGATGTAGTACGTCATTATTTAAGAAGTTTTGGGAAATCTACTTATTCTAAAAAACGACTAGCAGGATCTCTACCAATTAGTCTAAAAATAGATGGAAGCGGTCATTTTCCTAAGAAAATAGACAAACAACTTCGATGTCGCTTATGCCATCAAAGAGTACGTTGGACTTGTATAAAGTGTGAAGTTACTCTGTGTATTGAACGTAATTGTTTTGTACAATTTTATACTCGTTAGATTATAATACAGGATGTAACCAAGTATGTACCTATATATAAGAAGAAAATAAAATATTTTCATTTTTACACAATGTTTTATATTTTTGACTCCCAAATCAGCCCACTGTACTCGTATGAGTACACCTACTTTTTGCTAAAAATTTAAATTTTTTTTGTCAAATAACAATGAATTGTTACTATTTAACCAGATTCAACAAGGATATTCAAAAAAATCTTAATGAATGAATTAATGAATGAAAATAATTTTTATCCTTGTGCGATCGGTACTCACCGGAGGGACCGCAGACGTTCGGATACAATTAGCGTCTCTTAGCAAAGACAATGACGTCGACTTTGCTAAGTATCAAGACAATTATTCTATACACACATACACACATTACACTAGGTACCTGACTGTACCATGCCAATGATCTTAGTTAATAATAAAAATAATAATAAAACTTGAAACACGCTGTCTTGAATTTTGTCGAGAGCACAATTAGATTTTTCTGAATACTTAATTCAAACTAGCTACTCAAGAGAAGACTATACATAAAAGATACTACAGAACTGCTAATGAAATATAACAAATTAAATAGATTACATTACAATTCAAATACTTATTTACTTTCTTGCTTTTATATTATCTTTTTCGTCATCTGCGATAGCCCTAACGTTTTTTCTTCTACGGATATATACGGTTTTGCTTTAAGTATGTAGTAACGCTATTACTTATCGGTCCCCTATCTATTAAGTCAATATACCAAATTTAGGTTTGAGATCTTTTTGCTACTATTTAAGCAATGATCGATTTTGCCCGATTTCTTTATGTTGGAAGTGTCCATTTAACATTTTTAAGTTGTTTTGCGCGCATATTAAAATAATTCTCTTTCCATTTTTATTAATTTGTTATTAATCGCTTCTTTACTTGACGTGAATTTTTGTCATTACTTCTTCTTCCGATTCTTGCGATAAAATTTTTTAACAAAATTGTTTCTCTTAAAGACCGTATCTTAATTATTTCATTATTTAGCTTTGTTAAAATACATCTTTCGTAGCACGTTTATCATCGTTTAAACTTAGTTCAAAAACATTATTGAGCTTTCAAAAGAAAGTTACAAAATGAGTTTGAAAGTTAATATCTCCTAAACAAAAACTATATCATTTTTAGTGGTTATCAATATTGCCTGCCACATAGGGTACTATTTAGAAAGAACTGGAATAGAGGGTTAAAAACTGGCGACAGAAATTGCTGGGCTGGAGATAGGTCAAGCAAAACAAACTGGAACATTTCCCAACGGCTACTCTTGGTTTGTTGTTTGTTTGGAGAGCTGCGTCGTGGGGTATAAGTGAATAACTACGGCACTGGAATGGGGTAAATAGAGAAAGTTTATTAAAAAGGTACTTATATGGATTTCCTGCACCAAACAACACATGGAAGGTCCTAAGCTATTTAAATCGGACGCTGCTTACAAGAATCTTCCTGCTGGGTGGAAAGATAGGTTTTTCTTTCAAAAAAAAATACATCAAAAGGGATAGAATCTTTTTAAAGAAAATAATCTTCTTCTACTTTTTGTAGATCTTTCGATCTGTTTAATTCTGAAGCTGCGGGAGGTAGATTGGCAACTATCCCTCCATCTTTTAGGTGGTCTTCCGGGAGGTCTTGAACCGGGCGAATTGTTTTCTAGGGCAATTTTTGGGAGTCTATTCTCATCCATTCGTCTTACATGGTTGTACCACATCCTCTTTCGCTGCCTTCCCCATCTTACAATATCTTGAATTTTGCACTGCTCTCTAATGTTTGTATTTCTCGCTCTGTCTCTTCTTGTTTTCCCCAATATTGTTCTTAGGGTTTTCATTTCGGCAATCCTTAGCATCTGTTTCGTTTAAAGAAAATAATACTTGACGAAAATAATCTTTCGTGGTGTTTTAACTGCCAAAACCCCCTAATCGCGAATTGTAAAACATATCGATGTGTATCCCAGGTGAAATAGATCAGTATTTAATGAATACCGTACATTGAAAAACATACTGCACAAGACTGTGTATTGCGAATACAAATATGGTAGGCCTCTGTCCTGCAGTGGAGTTAAAACGGGCTGATTGTGATTATGAACTTAATTTTCATAGAATAGTCTATAATATAGCAATTCTGTGATTTACACTATACTTTTTGTATGTAATTAATAATATTGTAATTTAAATGTTGTAGGAAAATTTAGAAGATATGATTATGGAGTCGTAAACATTAAAAAGTATAAATCCATATCACCACCAGAATACAATGTTTCAGCAATTACAGCACCAATTGCTATCTACTATTCCCAAAATGACTTTTTTGCAGCAGTAAAGGTAAATTTAGAATAATATTTTAAGGAATTAATGTTCACTAGAGCTTCGTTTAAAGGCGAAAATATACCATTCAATTTGGTAGAACAATGTGGATGATTCAGCCAAAATGAACCATGTATTTTGCAATTCAATAAAAGCGTTCAACCAAATTAAACGTTGAAATGAGTCGAACCAATTTCTACTTTTGTTCAACTTCGTTGTACAACTGGTATGATTCATCAACATTAACGCGTCTATACAAGCTTTGTTGATTGTGTTCGATTCAACCGTTTATTTGATTTTGACTTGTGATATAATAAGTTTCATACGTGCGTTTCGAATCATCCACATTGTTCAACCGAATTGAATGGTGTATTTCCACCTTTAAGCAGGAAAGGTAGTGGGACCTTATAAATATAGATGAAAGTAAACCAAGCAGCATAAATTCATTACACCTGCTTAAGGTAATTATTAAAAATAAAAATTACAAAAACAAACTGCTACTCCAATTCTGCTCCTTATCTTTGACATAATAATTTATTTAATTCTAATCTCTTTAATATTTTCTCTCTTCAATCGTTCAGTATTATCTTTAAAAGATATTTAAAATATTTTTTTTTCTACTTTTACCTTGGCGGTCATTTCCCGTTTTTTGGGCTTCTCTTTACGGCCATCTTTGGTATCCGTATGTAATTCATTCTAATCATATATCAAAACTATCTTATGCTCCCTTTCCTAATAAAAGTAATAATGTACGCTTTATTATACTAGTGAAAGAGGCAAATTTAATAAATTCGATAATAAATAATAACAAATAATAAAACACCCTATATATTATTTAATTTTTGGATTCCTCAGAATATTCTAGACACATCTTAGTTACAATGTCCTTTACTATATTCAGAAAAGGTACTACCGAACATTGATTTGATAGTGGGGTGATTCTCCATCTTGCTGAAAGTATCTTATATTCTCTGGACTTTGTGAGCTTTCTGGATCAGGATATAAGTTTATTAAAGTTGGTACAATATTATTTTGGAGTAATGCTAAATAATTATTGCTATTTAAATTGACATTAACTGAAAAGGTATCTGTGATATAATATGGGTCTCCAAAAATGTCTGGCCGTATATTAACCTTTTCAGGATATTGTGTATGTTTCTATATTATCAGTGAGCATTTTGCTTAAACTAATAGCGATGATTCTAACGATTAGCATATTCCTGGACAGTTAAGGTACACTTCTATCAAAGTCGCCTTCCATGAGTTCCTGAGTTGGTATAATTTTCTAGAGATGCATTTTGTTTTGATTTAATGTTCTCATAATCGATAAATATCTATTATTAAACATTCTGGCTGTTTTTCGATTAGAAGTAAGTGGATGTTCCTCAAACTCAAACTGGCATAATATCCAATTGGCATGATTACATGTTGCATTGGCAACTGCTTTTTTTCATCTGCATTGTGTACATTGTTCATGTCCAAGCTTGCGAAACTGCTATCTATTTAACCAATTGTCTCTTGGAATATAGGCGGCAAATTTCAAAATTTTTCATCAAATAAGGGAGCAAAATCTATTTGTGTTTATGTGTTGTCTCCATTATCTGTAGAATTATTATCCAATTATCTGTAGAATTGTTATTTGGTGCATTTCTGGTGAACAAAACAATATTTTTTTAATTACTTAATGGCTTTGGATAACTTGATCCACTCAGCCACGATAATGTGTTTGACTCCTTAAATTTGTTAAATTTGTATTGACCTATTGCATTTGTTAACAAAATAATACTACGCCTAGAGCTGAATTAAAAATATATTGTAAATATCAGTATCACAAGAATCAGTAGATTGACAAAAAGCCATACTTTCATTCGTTACAATTCAGGGCCCTAACCAACTTAAAGTGAATATTTAGTACCATCAAGGGATTACATATTATTGGGATACTTTTCACGCTAAGGTGTCTTTCATATCGACTTTATTACAACACAACACGGGTAACGGCTCGAGATATATAAAGTACAAGATTGACTCTGAGGAAGAGGTACTTGTTCTTTTATCAGATTTTCTAATAGAAACTTTTCAATCGCAGAGTTCTGTTTTATTTAAATTAATTCTATGAAGATTTTACAATAGCATAAATCTTAACTTAACAAGGCATCTAATAAACATTGAATATACTCATCTATTGGGATGGCTTCTTGCTAGGGATGGGAAAAACCTACCGGTTTTAACCGAAAACCGGTTTTTTTACTTCCCAATAACCGGTTTTACCGGTTGTTTTTTTGTCCCGGTTATAACCGGTTTTTTATTTTTAAAGTAAAAACCGGTTATTAGGTTTTTTAGTTTTATAAGTATTATTTAGGTTGGATTCCAATCATATTTATTATTTTTCAGTAATTATTCCAAGCAAAACCAATTTTATTTTATTTTATAAATACAAAACCAAACTGAAAGTGCAAACTCATATCAGCCAGAATATAATATTTCGTTGAAAAGGTATTTGTAATCATATATATACATAAAAAGTGATCTAGTCTGGTACATTACATATTTTTCACACTTGACTCTTGACATTGAAAGTTGGTGAATGGCTTTTTCTGATTACCAAAAATAATAATATTCTGACTATGAATATCGAATTACCGAATACGAATACGAATCTCCAAGCAATTCGCTACGTTTTCAAAACAATACAGGAAGTATTAAATGAGTTAATGTATAACCTATTAAACAAATATACAAACGTGTTAAAAGTTATACATGATAAATTGTTTTTGATGGTAGTAAAAATATAAGATAAATTGCATTATCCAATTTATTTTTAAGTAAAATATTTATATTAATATTATTTTTTTTAAATCCTATTTGAAGAGTCTGGAAAATTTTTTAATAGAGGATTATATTTTCAAAGGGTAAATTAAATTTGAATCATTTAATTGAATACAATAATTATTGCATATTATATTCTACTCTCATAATATATTGACAATAATATGACAATAAAACCTGAATTATTTCAGTGCTCTCTGTTGAGCAGTATTATAATAATTTTGGTTTTGGTTTACTGTTCTCTACATCTGAATGACATCTGACTACTGAAATTCACAAATCTTTGGGATTCACAAAAATAAAATGTAATTTCCATCCAAGTAATCAAGTAATTTCCATGACGACATTGAAGACTAGTTATACATTAGGAGTGCCTAAATAATTAGTAACAACGCCGTTCTCTTTTCATCTTCAAGTTTTGAATTTTTCATTTTTACCATGTCGAAATCGTTTTTGTGGAATTTGTTTTCCAAGTGTAGCAACATGAGGAACAGTGCTCTATTTGTTTGAAAATAATAAAACCAGGAGAAGGCACGACGAATTTGAGGCAGCACCTAAAAAATAAACATCCAAAATATCTGGAAAAATAAGCCAAAGGTAAGCTCATTTCATAGAAAAATTTAAGTAAACGAATTAATAGGGGAATTTTGTTTTTGCTTAGGATAAAGAACTGGCGGACATCATAACTTTTTTGCATAGAGGCGATCAGGAAGCATCTTCATCTGCTTCTGAGGCGAGTGTGAGCTTTGCTTCATTTTACACATATTAAATTTAGTTGTCAGAGATTGCTTAGAATATATAAACAATGTAGCGTTAAAAAATGCAATAAACGAAATAAAAGCCATAGTCACGGTACAATCCGTACCAACCAGATGAAATTCTGTCTACCATATGCTTAAAAGATTCCCACTAATGTCCTCATATATAGCTGCAATACTGGCAGATCCCTCGATTAAAAAAGCACCAAAGATAATTTCTGGTTCAGATATAAAACTAATCACTGAAATTGTAACAGTTTTATCACCTTTCGATGAGGCCACAAATGAGATCTCGGGTTTCCAGTACATTACTAGTCTTGTTATCCCCATTGTGTCTATTATCGAAAGATCTTAAAAAAACCTCAAGCCAAATCTTAATACAGCCCAAAAGTTATACCAAAAGCTTATAACTAACCTTTAAGAGAGGGGCACTAAGCTTTTACGAAACCCTCTGCTTTGCCATGCTACAATCACGGACCCTAGGTTCAAAAAACTATATCTGAATCCGTCTATAGCGGAGACAGTCATATCCAATTTAGGCTCGGAAGTAAAGACGTACCTTACCGAAATCGGAAAAATTTCTCCTTTCTGCTCCTTCCAGAATAAAAAAGCCAAAGTGAGTTTAAAATCAAACCCTCTTTGGTCTTCAAACGATCTGGAGTTGGTGAACAGTGGTTCCAGTTCATGTTCTCAGGACACACGGATTCAAAGTTCTTTTCCAAATGAACTAACTCTATATCTAAAGCAGCCTTTGCTGCCGAGATTAAGTGTTCCGTTTTCATTCTTGAGCAGCACTGAACCTGTATGCCAGGCTTGGCTTTTATAGCTAAAAAATACATGTCGTTGGTCGGAAGATCGGTGGCATCAGAAAGACTTATGTCATCATTGAATGATATTGTGTCAGATGAGAGAAGCCGCTTAACCGACCAACATATATATGAACGAGCTTTTCTCAATAGGCTTCATGAATATTGGCTAACAATTGGTTAACAATACATTTCATATAATAGGTAAGGTAACATATTTGTCACCTTCTAACCTATACTTTTTTACTTAAAATATTACTTCATTATACTTATACTTTAATCTTACGCTATATTATATTTAATGATAAATCAATGAATATATAATAATAATAAAATAATAAATAAAATAATAAAATGGTTTTATTAAAAATTGTGTTTTATTTATATTGATAGTGATGTTCTTTCGATAATACTAATTTTGATCATATTGATATCGAGTTGAATGAAGTATCGCAAACTGAAGTGCATTGTAAATGTAACTTTGTAACATATTGGATTAAAAAAACCGGAAACCGGTTTTTGGAAAAACCGGTTTTCTTGGCCGGTTATAACCGCCAGGTTAAACCGTAAGCAAAAAAAACCGGTATAACCGAAAACCGGTGTTTTAGTCAAAAACCGCCATCCCTACTTCTTGCAGCAAAAGGCGCAATAGGTAAAACAGGGTGAATTTTTGTATAAAGGATGTTACTTCTGTTACAGAAAGCATTCCCATCAATTTCCAGTTTTGTTTTAATTCTTGTTGGCGCAGCAAGACTAAATCACTTCTATTGAGCCAACTAAGTTCTAATCTTTTTGAAGGCGCTTCTTTAGCTAAATAATCTGTTTTGGTTTACCCGAGAGACCAGCATGCCCCTTTATTTAAATGAAAGAAACTGAATTATTTCTTTTTTAAGTAACTTTAGTTGATTTTCTAAAATTTTGACTCTAATTCTGTTATTGCAGATATGCTTATACGAATTATCTAAAGTCAACCATTACTGTGATATGATTTTTTTCTTTCATCTAAAGCAGTCATAATATCAAATATATATATATATATATATATATATATATATATATATATATATATATATATATATATATATAGACATAGCTCGTCTTGTTAGTTTAGCCTAAAACTATTATTGTTTTAGGACGTTGAACTCTTGGTCAATCAGTTACCCAACGTGGCAAAGCTAAGGATGATTGAGGATAGACGATTTAATCATGTTGATTACATTTGGGCCAAAGATGTTGCTACAATTATTAATGAGGATGTGATCGCCACCCAGAATAAGTACATACCAGCTGAGCCGCCACAGGATAACTCGGCCAATACCATTTTTGGAAAATCTGTTTTGTATCCGATCATAACAATGTTTCTCACTGTATTGTTGTATCAATAAATAAAATGTTAAGTATGATTTTGTAATGTTTTCATTTTTATTTATATTTGTATTTACTTCCAAAGTATACGATAAAAAATAATATTTTTTTAAATTTTATGTGACAAGTACGCGTACAGAAGTGCCACTTGCTTTGACAGCCATGAACGAAAACAATTAAATAATATTTATTGATACCGATTAAAGCACGGTAAGTTCAATGAATTTGTCCTCATATGCCATATATTTACGAAATAACACAAGATATAAACGAAAAGTATGGACTTGGAGAAAGGAACGAAAGAGGGCAGAGACTAATACAGCTCTGCCAAGAAGAGAATTGCATTATAGAAAATACTTTGTTTCAACAACCTAAAAGACGACTATATACCTGAAAATCTTGAGCTGATCAGGAAGAAAAGATATTCAGAAATCAAATGGACTACATTATCATTAACAGAAGGTTTAGAAACAGTATTACATATGCAAGAATATTTCCAAGTGCAGACGCAGCAACTAATCATAATCTGCTCTGTGCTGGATTCCAACTAAAATTAAAAATAGTAAAAACCCCGACAGCCCAGAAAAAAACATAATAATTGACTCCTAAGAAACGCCGCTATAGCAGACGAGTTCGGAAATAAGATAAATCATGAAACTAAAAAACAGCTAGAAATATCTGAACAAGAAAATATCGGACAAAATGTAGATATAATGAATTCCGCCATTGTTACCATAGCAGACGAAGTTTTAAAATCAAAAAAATCAAAGAAGAAATTGTAATGAGACTCGATACAGACAAATATATCGACAAATAATATACGAGGTTAAGCGAGCAAAAGAGGACTGGATGGAACAGAGATGTCGTGAAATGGAAGAACTACAAAGAAAACATGATGAGTTGAATAAACACAAAAAACTTTAAAAAGTTACCTACACTCAGAGAAAAAAAACTTCTCACTTTATGAGAAAATTCAAAGGTAAAGTCATTCTCGACTTAAACGAAAAAAAGGAAGAATGGACCAACTACATAAAAGAGCTCTTCCTGAATACGAGGCCACCACTTAACGACACAAAGTATACGACTACTGGTCTTAGTATTTTAAAAGCAGAAGTAGAGAAAGCCATCAAACAAAGCAAAAATGGGAAATCTCCAGGTACTGACCAAATACCATCAGACTGGCTCAAATTTCTAGACGACGACAATGTCTCAGAACTAACAAACATTTATAACCACATATACGAAACTGGAACACTGCCACAAATATGGTTGGAGTCTACATTTATCTCGCTTCCAAAAAAACCTAATACATCCTCATGTAAAGACTTTAGACTAATTAGTCTCATGAGTCACTCTATCAAGCTACTTCTTAGAATAATTCTTAATAGAATCAAGCATAAATGTAAAGACACAATCGGAAATAAACAATTCGGTTTCAGAGAAAGATTGGGAACAAGAGAAGCTTTGTTCTCAATGCTAACACTACTTCAATGATCATGGGAAGTACAGAAATCAATTTACGTCTGTTTTATAGATTTTGAGAAGGCGTTTGATATGGTTCAACATGGTAGGCTGTTTAAATATCTAGAAATAATTGGAATAGATGATAAAAGTCTGAGACTTTTACAACATCTATATTGGAATCAAGAAGATTCTATTCTGGTAGACGGCACAGAAACAGACAAAATTTGTATTCAAAGAGGTGTTAGACCGGGTTGTGTGTTGTCCCCAACTTTGTTTAACGTTTACTCAGAAATAATTTTTAACAAAGCCTTGGAAGGACAATGTGGAGTTTGAATCGGGTTTGAATTAATAACATCAGATATACAGATGATACCGCAACCATGGCTGAAAGTATCGAAGATCTTCAATTGCTTATAGATCGAGTCACTAGAGAATGCTCTGATAACGGAATAAGCATAATTACAACAAAGACAAAGTTACTTGTGGTTAGTAAACAAGACCTCGGCGCTATACAACTAATTGTCAATAATGAATCGATAACAAAGGTTGACCGTTTTAAATATCTAGGATGTAGGATAAACGAGACACTAAATCCGGATGAAGAAATTAAAACTCGTATAGAAATTGCAAGAGGAGCACTTATGAAACTTAGATCTATTCTGAGCAATTCTCAGCTGAACTTGCAGCTAAAAATTAAGTTCCTAAAATGTTATGTGTATCCTGTATTACTGTATGGATGTGAAACCTGGATTATGAAGGTTAACATGATAAACAAATTAGAAGCCTTCGAGATGTGGTTATATCGTAGAATGCTCAAAATATCATGGGTTCAACACATTTCAAACAGAGAAGTCTTGCACAGAGAAAGCAGATACAGAATAATGCAGTTGATACTCAACGGAAAGATCGACGGAAGAAGAGGAATTAGTAGAAAGAAATACTCATGGCTCTGAAACTTTCGTCAATGGACTGGCTTATCAGCAGATGAATTATTACATTCCGCGCAAGATCGAGAACGATATCGGCATGGAAGCTACCCATGCCTAAAACTTGGGCACGGTACTCAAAGAAGAAGAAGCCATATATTTGGGCATTTAGTTGAACAAAACGATAGCAGCTTTTGCTAAAAGATTTAATCTTTTATATATTTCGTGCCTTAAACCACCCTCTTTCGACAGATGTTGAAACCGTAACTAATGCAATCACAGAAGCGTTAATGACTGCACAAAAACAGTACTGTGCTAGACCAGCCGGAAAAGAAGAGAAACTGAGCGAAAACACCAGAAAGCTCATTAAAGAAAGAAAAATCAAGAGATCAGAGCAGAAAGGCGACTCAGCTGAACTCAGAAAGCTGAACAGAGATATCTCAAAAGCAATTCTTAAAGATCAGAGGAAGTATAATACTGAGAAAATACAAAATATGATTGAGCAAAATGGAAATATGAAAATACTCAGAAGAACGCTTTGTGATGGTAAAAAGGAAATTGTTAAACTAAAGGACAAGATAACAACAAATAGAGAGAGAATAGTAGAGATAGCAAAAAGCTTCTATGAAGAATTATACAAAAGCCAGTTAACAGAAGAAGACAAAACACAAATTAGAGAACGCAGAGTAATGAACCAAGGATCCGAACTTCTGCCTACCATAACGATAGAAGAAGTGAAACGAACTCTAAAGGAAATGAAAAACAACAAGGCTCCGGGAGATGACCAAATAGTAATAGAAGCTGTTAAAGTAGGAGGCAAGAAACTGCTGAAAGTAGTAACTGAACTATTCAACCTATGTCTAAACCAAGGTATTGTCCCTACAAAATAGAACAATGCAATTACTATCCTAATACACAAAGGAGATATATCAGACCTAGAGAATTATAGACCGATAAGTATGTTGTCACATCTCTACAAATGGTTTACCAAGATCATCACAAAACGTTTAGAATGAAAATTAGATTTCAATCAGTCTAAGGAGCAAGCTGGGTTTAGGAAAGGTTATGGAACAAATGACCACCTACAAGCACTTAAAATACTAATTGAAAAATGTGTTGAATATAATAAACCACTCATGTTGATTTTCATAGACTTCAAGAAAGCTTTTGATACCGTGGAATTACCGGCCGTATTAGGAGCATTAGAACAAATCCGAGTAGACTATAGATATACAAATTTGATAAAACATATATACAACAACGCAACAGCATCTGTTAAACTCCATGACTTTACCGATAAATATACAATTGAGCGAGGAATTAGACAGGGCGACACCATTTCCCCCCAACTATTCACTGAAGCTCTGGAATATGCCTTTAAAAAAACTAGATTGGGCTAAAAGGGGAATAAATATTGATGGTGAATACTTAAGCCACTTGCGTTTTGCAGATGATATTGTCATTATAGCCGAGAGTTTAAATGAAGCTCACAAAATGATGAAAAACTAAAACAGGCAATAGAACAAATAGGCCTGAACATAAACTTTGAAAAAACAAAATACATGACCAATTTAGTTCCAAGTGATGTTATGAGGGTAGATGGGAACGAAGTACATCAGGTCTTTAGCTATATCTATTTAGGGCATGAAATTAGAATAGGAAAAGACAATCAAACTTGTGAGATCCAGCGTCACATAGGCTTGGGATGGGCAGCATTTGGCAAGACGCGAGATATTCTAAAAGGAACGCTACCGATTTGCTTGAAGGAAAAGGTTTACCACCAATGCATACTGCCAGTAATAACATATGGTTCCGAAACAATAACTTTAACCAAACATTCGGCAAATAAATTGAGAGTAACCCAAAGAAAAATGGAAAGAGCAATGTTGGGAATAACTAGAAGAGATATGGTACCAAATAGGATAGTGAGAGAGAGGACTAAAGTGACAGATATCATAGAAAAAATTGAACAAGCCAAATGGAGATGGGCTGGACATATAGCACGTTTAAATGATAATAGGTGAACCAAAAGACTCATAGAATGGAGACCTAGAGAAGACAAAAGACACCGAGGCAGACCACCAAAAAGATGGATGGACGACTTGAGAAAAACAGTCGGAAATTGGATACAGAAGGCCCAAGATAGAGAACAGTGAAAGAACATGGAGGAGACCTATATCCAACAGTGGATGCAAGAGGTTGAGGAATGATGATGATGATAATGATGATATTTCGTATAGTCCAGAGGACAGAAATCGATAATATTAAATCGTTTTCGTTTACTTCCGTAAAAGCAGGTGGTAGCTCTGTACGCTAACTACTGCCGTGGTCAAGTTTAAGGAGACATTCTTTGTACTTTCCGTGTTTCAATTTGCATTTAATTCAGAAAAGCAAAAGCGATAGCAGCTTTAGCTAAAAGATTTAATCTTTTACATGTATATATATATATATATATTATAAGTATATATATATATATATATATATATAAATATATATATATATATATATATATATATAAGGATAATGCGAATTAATAATAAAAGTAAAATGATATGTCTCGCAAAAAAGGTATATTGATAGAAGGAAAATATTTATACGTATTTCTGACTATTGGTCGTCTTCAGTACTATACATAGGCCAGGGAAATAAGCAAAAAAAGTACCCTGTTTTTTGACACTCGTCCGGCCAGGCAAACGACAGTTGTTTTGAGTAGTGTGGACCTCTGTAATAAAAACCTATATGTTTCCTGCAGTCGATTTTTTGGACTAAATTAGTTATTAACAAATTAAGTTCAAAAAACGGAAAATTTTTGCTTTTTTCGGCTATCAGCAAAAAGTGAAGCAATTTAAACAAATTTTAGAAGAAAGGAAACTTATAAGTTATATAAAAACCTTCAAAATGGCGTTTTCAAAATGTTTCTATCCTTATTTGTTGCTTAGAAAGTTGCAAAATAAGTCAAAAATTTCGGTTTTTTATAAATGTTAATAACTTTTTTGAAAATAAACGTATAATATTCATATTTCATGGAGTGATTTGTCTTGTAGTGCTTAAAATAGGGTTAAAATTTCAAAGTGATCGGTCCAATAGTTTAAAAGTTATTTTATTTGTTTATCCCAAATTAACATTTTTTGCAACAATATAAGTCAGAAATTTATACAGTTTTAGAAATTGTAAGGGTTGTTTCTGGTAGAAGAAGACATGTTTTATTATTTACGTTAAAAAAAAAATTAAGAAAATTAATTTTAAATATTGCAAAATAATTTTGCAAAAACATGTCGATTTTTTTCTTATAAACAATTAGAATAACTTTTTAACCATTAACTGTAAAAATATTGTTTTTACATATTTAAAAAGATTGAATTTTTTCACAAATTTAAATAAAAAAAAGTTTGTCCTAAAATAATTTGTTACAAAGTTAGCTTCTTTTTTTGTTTAATTCATAGCACCTTTGTTTATAACAATTAAGAAATCTAATTAGCGCTATTTGAAAGAATATACATCATAGTTTTAAACTACTAAATTTTAAAATTATTGCCCTTTAATGGAATCCTCCACAAAGCTTTAAAATGTACGTAAAATCCGTTGGCTTTAAAACTCTCGGAAGCTGAAGGGAGGGGGAAGGCGCTGTTAACTGTATCTCTCTTCCTTTTTTATGTATTTCAACGTTTCTTTTTGAACTTGTATGTACTTTTTGCGTATATTACGAATATGCATTATTGCAATAAATAAATTGTCAAATAAACCACCTAATTTGTTTAAAAACAATTTTTTTAATTTGTTTAGTAGTATTTAAGTTAAGTTTGAATGTAAAACAGAAGTACTTGTCATTTCCTATATTTTGGGGAATAAGCCACAATTTAAGTTTATAATAAGTTTATTTTTGATGTTTCGATTTCTACTTCGGAAATCTTTCTCAGAATGCAGAACATTATAATAATAAACTAATCAAATTTTATTTTTGGTTACTTGGTAGAAAATTTTTCTGATCTCTTTGGGTGATTGATTAGTATGAGGAAACTCAGTAGATTTGTTTTAGTAAAAATTACAAAAAAAATTATTGACAAAAATTGTAGACAGCTTTAAACTCCACATTTTAAAATTAGTAACAATTAATAACAATTAGTAACAAACACCCTGTATTTTATTTTAAATTTGAAATCTGCTTCCCTTCCACATCACAATAATGTAAAGTTTTATTATGTTATACCGGATATTTAAAAAGTTATAATCAATATTACCTGAAAATCGTATCAAGTTCAACTCCCTGTATAATTAAAAAGGAGTATAGGTCCATTGATCTATTGCAACGATAGTTTTTCAATAATTGTTAAAAATTGTAAAATACATTCGTTTTCATAATATTCGTTAATTCAAATACAGGGTAAGTCAAAATGCAAGTACATTACTTTCTTGATAATTTTAAATAGAACACCCTGTATTTTAAGTCACTATCGAAAAGTACTAATATCGTACTTTACATTTTATGGAATACTCCCTATACCTAAAGTTATCAATTTTCTAGATAAGTGTGAATTTGGTAGATATTTGAACTTTTACCAATAATTATTGGGAGTTGGCCATGATTGATTTGTCAGAAACTGACCGTTTGACATTATTGTTTTTTAATTCAGTAACGAGATAACGACACAGAAAAGAAAACAATTTGTTTCAAATAAAATTTATAAAAAATAATCGACAGAAAATAAAAAAATAACAACACATAAAAAAATAAAAAACAACTGTAATTTTAACTAATCATACATACTAAGTAAGGTGTTCAAAATGACCTCCCAAAACATCTATGCATACTTGAAAGCGGTCATTAAAAAAGTTACTTACATTACTAAGCATTTGTAAAGAAATATTTTGAAATGCAATTCGGATTCTATTCTTTATATCCCTTGTTGTTGAAGGTACTTTATATACTTCCTTCTTAATGTAACCCCAAAAAAATGAGTCCACTTTATTGAATTCTGGTGACCTTGGGCCAACCCTTAAGATCCATCTTTCACCAAACTGATTATTAAGTTCACCACGTACTAATTCGTTGTGGTATGCAGAAGCGCCTCCATGTAGAAACCACATTTGTTCACGTATATTAAGTGGAACCTCTTCTAATAATATCGGTAACTGATGTACGAGAAAATCTAAATAAATCTTACCATTTACGTTATATTTAAACAAATATGGTTTTACTACATGGTTACCCACGATACTTCCCCACACATTTAAAGATTATCTTGTTTGACTATGTGTTACTTTTTGGTATGGATTACTTGTTGAATAGTAGTGAAAGTTATTTATGCATATTAACAGAACCGTTTCAGTGGAATGCAGCTTCATCACCAAATATGATATAATCAAAAAAAATCTCTGTTCATTAATTTTTTTTTAGGCCCATTCACAAAATACTATTCGTTTCTGAAAATTATCATCATTTCATTCTTGGTACTTTTGAATATGATATGGGTGCATCTTGTTTTTAGATAGAATGTTTTGAACAGAGTAGTAACTAAGTTCTTTCTTATTGGAAATACTCCTTATACTTGTGAGTGGGTTTTCTGTAACTGCCATTAACACACTCATTTCGTTTTCCTCTGTCACACTAGTTTTTTTTTTTCGTTTATGTTTTTCATAATTCACTGAACCAGTGCGGTTAAATCGATCTGTCAATTTTTCAAATGTATCTTGTCTAGGTTGCCGCCTATCTGGAAACCGTTTATGATAAATTCTAGCTGATATTAATGAATTTTTATTGCATTCCCCCAATATCCGGATCATATTTATCTATCATTTCCTCAGTAAAATTCATTATTGCTAATTTAAATTAAATAAATTATTGAATTGCTAAATAATGATTGTTGCTAATTTACGATGTACCCCAATACTGAATTAGTAAACAATAATGTCAAACTGTTGGTTTCTGACAAATCAATCATGGTCAACTCACAATAATTATTGGTAAACGTTAAAATATCTTCAAAATTTATACTTTGATGGAAAAATAAAAATATCTAGAAAACTAATAACTTTATGTGTAGGGAGTACTCTATAAAATTTGAAGTACGATATTAGTACTTTTCGATAGTGATATAAAATACAGTGTGTTCTAACGAATATTATGAAAACGAATATGTTCGAAACGAATTTTTAACAATTATTAAAAAACTATGGTTGCAATAGATCAATGGACCTATACTCCTTTTTAATTATACAGGGAGTTAAACTTGATACGATTTTCAGGTAATATTGGTTGTAACTTTTTAAATACCCGGTATAACATAATAAAACTTTACATTGTTGTGATGTGGAAGTGAAGCAGATTTCAAATTCAAAATAAAATACAGGGTGTTTCATTTAAAAAAACATAAGTTTGGTCTGCCACCATCTTATAGAACACCCTGTAAGATTGTAACTAATTTTAAAATGTCGAGTTTAAAGCTATCTACAAGTTTTGTCAATAACTTTTTTTTGTAATTTTTACTAAAACAGATATACTGAGCTTCCTCACCCTAATCAATCACCCAGAAGAGTTATCAGAAAAATTTTACAACCAAATTTTCTACCAAGTAACCAAAAACAAAATTTGATTAATCTATTAATGTTCTGCATTCTGAGAAAGATTTCCGAAGTAGAAATCGAAACATCAAAAATAAACTTATTATAAACTTAAATTGTGGCTTATTCCCCAAAATATAGGAAATGACAAGTACTTCTGTTTTACATTCAAACTTAACTTAAATACTACTAAAAAAATTAAAAAAAATTGTTTTTAAACAAATTATGTGGTTTATTTGACAATTTATTTATTGAAATAATGCATATTCGTAATGTACGCAAAAAGTACATACAAGTTAAAAAAAAAACGTTGAAATACATAAAAAAGGAACAGAGATACAGTTAACAGCGCCTTCCCCCTCCCTTCAGCTTCCGAGAGTTTCAAAGCCGACGGATTTTACATACATTTTGGAACTTTGTGGAGGATTTCATTAAAGAGCAATAATTTTAAAATTTAGTAGTTTAAAACTATAATGTATATTCTTTTAAATAGCGCTAATTAGATTTCTTAATTGTTATAAACAAAGGTGCTATGAATTAAATAAAAAAAGAGGCTAACTTTGTACCAAGTTATTTTAGGACAAATTTTTTTTATTTAAATTTGTGAAAAAATTCAAGCTTTTTAAATATGTAAAAATAATATTTTTACAGTCAATGGTTAAAAAGTTATTCTAATTGTTTATAAGCAAAAAATCGACATGTTTTTGCAAAATTATTTTGCAATATTTAAAATTAATTTTCTTATTTTTTTTTTAATGTAAATAACAAAACAAGTCTTCTTCTACCAGAAACAACCCTTACAATTTCTAAAACTGTATAAATTTCTGACTTATATTGTTGCAAAAAATGTTAATTTGGGATAAACAATTAAAATAACTTTTAAACTATTGGACCGATCACTTTGAAATTTTAACCCTATTTTAAGCACTACAAGACACATCATTCCGTGAAATATAAATATTATACGTTTATTTTCAAAAAAGTTATTAACATTTATAAAAAACCGAAATTTTTGACTTATTTTGCAACTTTCTAAGCAACAAATAAGGATAGAAACATTTTAAAGACGCCATTTTGAAGGTTGTTATATAACTTATCAGTTTCCTCTCTTCTAAAATTTGTTTAAATTGCTTCACTTTTTGCTGATAGCCGAAAAAAGCAAAAATTTTCCGTTTTTTGAACTTAATTTGTTAATAACTAATTAAGTCCAAAAAATCGACTGCAGGAAACATATAGGTTTTTGTTACAGAGGTCCATACTACTCAAAACAACTGTCGTCTGCCTGGCCGGACGAGTGTCATGAAAAAATGCTTATTTCCCTGGGCTAACAGCCAAATTAGAGAAAAAGCATGTCAAGTTGGGAAAGGATCACTACAGGAGCAATGCAGCGACTAATTTGTCGTAAAAAAGTAAGAAGACCCTGATGGTTTCCACGGCAACAACTAACAATAACCACGGAGGAAGCTACAGCTAACTGAAGAAAGGAATGCCAAACGTTGAAACGTTTTAAATAAATGGAAAAGGATAATGCGAGTGAATAATAAAAGTAAATTGTAATGGCATGTCTCGAACACAGAAAACCAAAAAAGGTATATCGGTGGAAGGCAACCGTATATACGTGTTTCTGACTATTGATCGTCTGCAGTATAGTGCAGCTAAGTTAGAAAAATAGCATGTTAACTTGAGAAAGGATCACAACAGGAGCAATGCGACCAATTTGTGGCATTAGAGTTAGGAGACTTTGATGGTTTCCAGGTAAGTTGGCTGCTTGTAATAAAGACGACCAATAGTCAGTAATACGTATATATATATATATATATATATATATATATATATATATATATATATATATATATATGGGTACCTTCAATAGATATAGCTTTTTTTGGTTGTCTCTTTTGTAAGACATGCCATTACCTTATATATAGATATATATATATATATATATATATATATATATATATATATATATATATATATATATATATATATATATATATATCGTCAATATATGAGAAGAATATTATTTATTTATTAATGATGAGTAAAAAACTCTTATGAGTACTTTCTTTCGATTTTATCTTTTATTGCGTTTATCTTGGTTTTAGAATTTTAAATTGTTTACGTAATTTTTTTTGAGATCTTTGATTTTCATACAATAAAAGTATTTTTTTTAGATAACATAAACCACTTTAAAATATCATCATAATATTTGTCAAATACCAATAATATATCAAATATTGATTGTTTCCGGATAATTTAGTGGAAATGTTTAAACTAAAAGTAATAATTTTATTTTTAGCTATATCTAATGTTTTTTGTAAAAACACTACCTTAGATGCTATTGGAAATTTTATAAGAAACTATAGAAAATCTTTTAATGTTAGCGATGCCGTCTTCGAACCATATTCTGATCTAGGACTTGATATTGTAAGTAGAGTATAGTTTACATATTATAGCTACATTTTTCTTTTTGTTAGGTTTTATTAACAAAAATCATTAAATTATTATAGTCCTTCAATCTTTTAGTTGATTTAATGTTGATTTTTTTTTCGTATTTGAATTTTTCCATTAGTGTTCAAGTTCACAACGGTGCGATTTATTTCAAAGAATAATTTACATGTTTCCATAAATCGGTAACTTTAATATGCATATACTATTATATATTTATTTAATTCCTAAATGAACCGTTCCTGTTTTGTACAATTTAAAAAAAAATGATCTTACGTAGACACGTGGACACGTCTTGCATAACAAGTCTACATTTATAATTTTAAACTATTTTAAATCCAAATTGCATATACAATAAGATATAAATGTAAAAAGGTTTGGTAAATTTTGACCATATATTTTTCATTGTTGTTACCTATATTCTGTATGAGCTCTTTTAACTCTTTATTTGCTTTTTTTATTACTTATTTGTCCACTTTTTGTCGCATGAGTTGGATTGGTACTTCGGCCTAGCAGGAGATGTTTCAACTATACATGCTATTTTGGGTTTAATGTTCTCCTTAAATCCACAATTATATCTAGAAATACAAAAATAGAACTCTACAAAGCAGTAATATGTCTAGTTTTAACATATGGTTAGACCTGGACTATAACAAAAAATAATGAAAACATGTTAGGATGATTCGAAAGAAAAGTCCTAAGACGAATCTATGGAGCAGTGAATAACAATGGAGTGAGAAGAAGACAATACAACTTCGAACTTAATAGAATATACCAGGAACCTGATGTCGTAAAACATATGTAAAATGGGGACGTCTGAGGTGGATAAGGCATGTAATGCGGATGGAACAATATGACCCAGCTAGAAAAACGCTCCTTGATAGACCCATTGGTTAGAGAAGAAAAAGAAGACCCAAAACAAGGTTCATTGATAAAATCGATGAAGACACGAGAAATATGGGAACACGTGCTAGGAGGCTAGGATCCACCCAGAGTTGTAAAGTCAGAATAATGATAAAAATACCAACATATCTTTTCTTTCATTTCGTATTCCCAGATCACTATTTTCCTATGATATCTTCCTGTTGTTCTTCACCAATCTTCGCTATAAAATCTCCCATGAAAATATTGAGCTCGTGTTTCTTTGTAAATGCCAAATTTTTCGAAATCATGAAAAAGTTTTTTAATTTCTTTCTCTTTATAGTCTTGTGCGGGTACATATTGTTGTAATAGATTCGCATTTACTGTTTTATTTGAAATTGAAACATTATTATCCTCTATAAAAATAGGACGATGATTTTTACAGCTTTATCTCTTTACTTTGTCACCATTACTGCTATACCATTTTTGTGTTTTGAACTGTCTTTTCCTAAATAGTAAATAATGTAATCGACTATAGTTACTTTGCCAGACGCTGTCCATCCCTTTTTTCTCTTCTTCCTTCTTGTATGTATGCTTTAAAGCATGTTTCTTCTTTAATATTAGCCTTTGAAATTGTTTATATTGTCGCACTATTTTTTTTTTGGTCTGCCAATACTTTTTCGTCCATTTGATGACTTATCCCATGCTATTCGTACTATTCTATTCTCTGCTATTCTACTGACGTGTTAGTTTCACTACTGTTTTTTTTTTTCTCACCCATCCATTTATGTCTTTTATATTGAATGCCCTTCTTATGTTTTCGCTTCTCTCCCTATCCAACAGACTTTTCCGTGATATTCGTCGGAGTATTTTCATCCCTGTTGTTTCTAGTAGTCTTCCCGATTTAGATATGTCAGGTTTTGTCTCAGCCGTGTATGTTAATATAGGTCTAATTGCTGCTTTATAGATTCTTGTTTTTGTGTCTTGTCTTAGGTGTTTGTTCTTCCAGATTGTGTCATTAAGATGTACCGCCGCTTTAATTGCTTTTAAGCTTTGTTGTTGTAATTCTTCTTCAACATCTTCGAAACTAGTTCTAATTCTATATCTATCCCAGATATCTAAACCTTGTATCCTGCTTTAATATTTTCCCATCAATTTCGATTTTACACCATAGCGGGTATTTAGATGTTGTCATACATTTGGTGTTTTTTGCTGATATTATCATATTGTATTTCTTAGCTGTTGTATTGAAAATATTTGTTAATCTTTGGAGGTCGTCTTCTGTTTCGGCGATTAATGCGGTGTCGTCTGCATAACATAATATTTGGAATTCTTTGTTCCCCATTCTGTAACCATGACCTTTACGTACTGCTTGTATTATTTGGTCTATTATTATATTAAAGAGAAGGGGGCTTAACGAGTGACCATGGCCATCTCATTTCACTTATTCTATCACGTATAATATGGTATATAAAACGATTGATTAATCAAATATTAATTATTATTTATAATTAGCTATAATGATTAAATGTTTTAGTATCAATTTTTGGCCAAATATCAGTATCCAGTAGAAACTCATTGGGTTAAAACCGAAGATGGTTATGTCCTTCGAATGCAACGGTTATTGGGAGGCCAAAATGGAAGGCATGCTAACACAACAGATAAACCAGCTGTTCTCCTTATGCATGGTCTACTAAGTAGTGCCATGGATTTTGTAAATTATGGTCCAAATAAATCAATTGCGTTGATGTTGGCAGATGAAGGATATGACGTTTGGTTAGGAAACAACAGAGGAACTACTTGGTCTAGGATGCATGAGACCTTAAATCCGGATACTGACGTAGAATATTATGATTACAGGTAAATTTTTCCTTTTCTGACGATTTCCTAAATACATGATTAAACTAATTCGTTGACCTTTATATTTATTTATAAAATATTCTATTTAGTTGAAGATGTGACTTATAGTTCTTTAGCTACAATATTTAATAATTAAAATATGTTTGACACTTCTGATTTATGTGGTATTTTAGTAGCAGAGTTTTAGCTAGTAAGATGTTTTTTAATTAAAATATTTTTGACACTGCTCATTTATGCGGTACTTTAGTAGCAGATTTTTAGCTAGTAAGATGTTCTCCTTCCAACTGATCTTTTATGTTTTTTGCTAACATTGAATGTTACAATTAATCATATTTTTACTTGTCATAATTAATATGTTAAAGAAATTTTCGTTTTTATTTTAGAACCTCAATCTTTATTTTTTATGTTTCTTAATACTTCTCGATTTCCTGCTATCTCCGATGTAGTATAATATGTGACGATAAAGTCATCAAAGTAACTATCAATCTAAATAAAACTGATCTCCATTTATTCAGTGCCTATACCTCAGACATACCAAATACAAAAAATGTGTTTTATGATGAAACACAAAATAGAAATGACCAAGCCAAATATTCCCACCAAATTATTTTGTTGGGTTATTTCAATATCAGAATAGGCAGCCATGAAATATCTGGACTAAACTTTACTTTAAGAAATCTAAAAGTAATGGAAACCGCCATTATTTAAATATTATTTTATATGGGATTAAATCACAGTGAATTTTATTGAGAATTACATTTGATATCTTTTATTGTAGTATTTTGATAGCCTTAGCTTAGAATTATTTATATGAATAATAATTATAATTAAAAAATGTACTTTACTCAATCATAATGAGCTATAGAAACTATGTGCTGTCTTTTAGACAGCAGACTCAGTAAAACTCATATTTAATTTAAATAAATCTGTATTTGAAATAAATAAATAAAAATATAAAATTATATTCTAAATAATATGTACAAAATTTAAACGTCAATTATAGCGACGGCTAAAATTACGGTTAATATCTGAGGAAAATAAAATATAATGAATGTCATAAAAATGGACACAAAAATAGAGTGTGTTAATACACACCCGCTAAAGAGAAGGAATTATGAGTTAGAGGTGGACGAATCGATTAACATTCGATAGAAGGAGAGGAAAGTGACTAATCAAAACTTGGGCATGGAACAAGTCTGTCTCAGAGCAACAGCAGTAGGTTCGGTTAGGTGGAGGACCAGTAAGGAGCTGCTACTAGATCAACACTCTAGCAGATGCGGTGGGCCTTTGGTCAACATCCTAGGTCCAGTGGAGTTGTTCCTAGATCAACACTTTGATAGAACTCTTTACGGTTGGCCTTCAGTTAACACCCAAAGGCCCAGCAGACTTCCCCCCAGATCAGACCACTGGCTGGACTCGATTATCTAACAAAATAAAAATAAAAATAAAACTACAAATAAAAAATAAAAACGTCTATTGTCTAATAAAATATACCATATCGCTTAAAATATGTAAGCTTAAGATATTTTTGCCTTTTTGGCATTAAGTTCATAAATCGCTTTCTGTTTGAAACTGCATTTTCCTTGGGTCCTCATTTTTCTGTTATTAACTCTGGACATCTTCTTCTATAGGTACTTTATTATAACGCATCGTACCTACTTTCCTGTTTGGTTGTCTTTAGCTACCACCTGGTTAGACCCTGATCAGATGGTCGATTAGTTTGTGTTTTTCTTTATACATCTTCTGTATTTTGTTTCTGCCATGTTGATCCATATATGAGACGGTAGCATAAAGTTTCTGTGGTCTACAGTTTCCTCCAGTTAGTTTTGGATGTTAAACTCCATACTGGTACTGGCAATATTACAGCCCTAACGTGGGCCTGAAATTAACTGAATTTCAGACTGGATCATTTTCCAATTGTCCGTAAATTCCGATATTTTTTCTAATTGATTTTCTAGCGTTCGTATTATTCTTCTGCCGTATAAATTGCGGTGTCATCTGCGTATAAGGCTGTGCTGTAAGTTTGAAACAAGAATAGTATATAAAATAGGCGATAGTATACTGCCTTGTGGTATCCCTCGTAGAATTTTTGCATCCTGGACATCTTTTGGTCAGCTGAAACTTGAAAAGTTGTATTACTTAAATATGGGTCACAAATATTAACTTAATAGTGAGGTAATCTAGTAATCTAGTAATTCAAGAAGCACGTGGGCTCTAGATGGATGACTGTAGCGACAGACAGAGAATAATGGAAAAGAATTGGGGAGGCCTATGTCCAAAAATGGACCGAAGAAGGCTAATTAGATTAGAGTGAGGTAATCTCGCTCTGTCTATTTTGTAGATAAGGGCTTTTTTCCAGACCGTGTTAAAGGCTTTTTCTATGTCTAGTATGACCATTGCTGTTTTAGGTTTTCTGTTGAAGCGTATTTTGGCATTACTGACGACTTTTGCTAGTTGTAGTTCACAGTTTCTTCTTGATCTGAATCCAAATTGGTCATCTTGGATCACTCTTCTTCTGTTTGCTTGCCCCATCAGCCTCTTATAGATGATTGTTACTAGAATTTTTCAAAGCACTCTAGTAGGGATGTGGGTCTATAGTTTTTAGGTCTTCTTCCGTCCTTCCTTGGCTTTTGTAAAGATATTATTTTTGTATATCTGTGGTTATTTGGAAAACGCGCTTTCTTTGCGCAAAACTTGTAAATGTAAAAAAAAATCCCTGTACTCCCAAAACTCTATTTCCTTTTAGTTTACGTACTATTTCAGCAACTAAAGTTAGATTAAGATTATCTTCTTTTTCTACTAAAAATTTGTTTCTTTCTGTTATTTTCTCGTATTCGTTGTTGACCATTTTTACCTTTTTCTTGGGTGAAATTAAAGTGAATTTCATCCTTGAATATTATTTTCGACATTTTTTGTTTTACTCTTTTTTTAGCATTTTCCGTATATTTTCGTGGTTTTGTTCTGCTTTTCTGATGTTGCTATGCCATTTGTTCTCGATGGGACTTCTAAGTTTTGTTCTTATTTCTTCTTTCTTAAGTTTAAATTCTATTCTTCTTGTTCTTTGGTAAATTCTTCTGGTCCTGTTTCTTTCCTTTATGATCTCTTCCAGCTCGTTAGGAATGTTTAGATCTCTATTGTTAGTGTATTCCTTTGAAATGTTGTTTTCCATTGCCTGTTGTATATTTCTTGTGATTTATTCTATTTTTCTTTCCACTATTTCTTTGGATTTAAATTCCCTTTTAATGTTTATTTCGTTACGCTATATTCTGTAATTCTGCCAAATTGCATCTTTTCAATGCCATCTTTTAACTGATTCTATTGCTGGTAGGTCGATTACAGTTAAGTCATTATTTCGGTTACCAGTTTATGATCAGAACTGCATTAGAAGTGGACTCTCACGACCTCAATTATGACTTTTTTTGTGACGAAAATGTCGAGTGTATATTCGTTAAATCTTGGAGTTGGGCTGATTCAGGTTTATTCATCTGATGAGAATATCATCCTATTTCTATCGTCACAATATCTAAGCAAATCTTTAACTGCAGAAGTGATTACTACACAGGCCAAACTGTGTGATAAACTTCGATAAAAATGTGTGATTAGCGTTGAAATCTCCAGCAAGGACCACTATTTCGGCTGAGTTCATCATGTCTTTCCATTTTTTTTTGAGCTAGATTATCCGTACATTTCCTATAAAAAATAATATTAATATTACATATTTTAATACCTACATTTTCAAAACTTTGCGTGTTTAATACTATCTGGTTCCATTCGAGATAATTTTTTATATAAATTGCTACTTCTTTGTTATTTGCTTTTCTAATTCTAATTCCGTCGTAGTTTGTAATGCTAGAAAGTTAAATTTTCGTCATTGTTAAGTTTCAGATAGGCATATTAGGTCCGGATTATGTCTGATGGTCATTTCGTTGATTCTTATCCTCAATGAGGCTATGTTTGATTGTAGGATTTTAAACCTTTTAAACAACATTGTAGAGAGTTTTGTATTTTATAAATACTTTTTCTGCATCGGCGAAACTGTTTTTTGCCAATAAAAGTTCTTTCTTTATGTCTTGTAGTAATTGTAGTAATTGTAACATCTTATTGACATTGGTAATCTTGTATATTTCTTCCCATGTTTCTAGCATGTTTCCTGAGTTTGTTTTGACTCTGGATTTTTTCTTGTCATTTGCGCTTATGATATACCACTTGCTAAAAGCTGATGGATGTAAAGGAAAGTTTTATCTAGAAGGTTGTCTGTTTCTGGTATTTTTTTAAACTTGATTGTCCGTAAATTGAATATGCTTCCTGCACATAACGTAGTTTGATGTTGTGTATTTACCCTGTAGTTGCAGCATTTGGCCTTATTTTGGACTCGCTTTGGAAGGGGACAGTTTCTAGTGTAATGATTTTGAGCACGTTTCATACATCGAGGTACTGTATAGCAATTCCTGGCGCTATCTCCAAATTTTCAGCAATTATTTATTGTAGTCCTGTTATCTTTTTATCTTTCTTAATATCTCTAGTTTTCAGAAATTGCAGCAGGTATGAGAATTATGTTTTATTTACATTCTTTGGTTTTATGACTATAATTTTTGCTGTAATTCCGGAGTGTTTAAGTTCACTCTCTATTTGAACTAAGAACGTAATCTTCTAATAATTTTTGTCCTCTGAGATGATTTTCTTGTCTTCGGTAGGTCCTCCTCTAAATGAGGTGGGCCTCCTTTGTTATTTAAGCTTTCTAAGTAAGGTAAGATGGGGCAAGTGCGAACGAAAAAATTCATAGTTAATATTCATTTAACTACAAAAATTGCCTCTTTCAAATTAAGATTATTTTAAATTTCTGTCGTATAATTGTGATTTTTAACCGACCAATTAAAACTATTTAGATAACAAAAATACATTACCTACCAAATTTGGGGTACCAATAAACTTTAAAAAACTGTTTTCAAAATAGTTTCTAAATACAGTTGTCTCCATCCACCCTTTAGGAGTGGCAGCGTAGGTAGTATCTAAAAACTCCGTGCCACGCGGAGCAGTCCACTGGTCCCAAACCTTTGAAGACAATAAGCGGAGGTGCTTTTTTGCCACTTGCGCTGCAGCACATAAGAACAGTTGTATTTTGTTTGCCAGGCACACTAATAGTTCTTGTGGATGGAGCTCCCCTTTGTCCGACAATTTTTGTTTTTGACTGATCTGTGCAAAAACTGCTTTCATCCAAGTTCCAAATTTGCAACGGGCGTTCTTGTAAACCAAGTTATTCTATAACGTTTTCAAGTAAATCAAAATAGTTGTAGATCAAGAATGGGTCAAGGTTTTTTTTTCTAGCAAATTCAACACTCTGGGAATTTTTAATAGAGACGTTATGTCTACGCTTGAAATTAAGAAACCAATCTTCTCCTGGTTTACCGTCTTTAAACTGTGTCTTAATGTTATTCTCTTTGACGAAGTCAGCTACAACCTGCAACACTTCTTTTCTAGAAAGGCCAAAACCCCATTTTTCCATAGTACGAAGGCCATTTGCTAGTTTTTCTTCTTCCTGTTGAGGAATGTCCTGAGTTCTTCCATAGCTGGAACTTTTTTGTCCTCTCCTACCTTTAAGGTGATCATGGAGAGTACTTCTTGGAATTGTGTACACTTTAGTAGCTCGGTATAAAGTCATTTGTCCAGATTTAATTGCCGACAGTGCAATTTTTAAACTCTCTTTCGTATATCATTTGCCCCTGCTACTTCTGCGAATGTAATTTCTCACCATGGTGGAACTAAAAGCATAAAGAAAAACTGTGTGAGAATTGGGGCAAGTGCGTAATATGTGCCGCTCTTACCCCACAATTTTATCCGCACTAGCCCCGACTTTAAAAATACGTGGGGCAAGAGCGGTACAACAATAAAAACTGTCAAAAAGTAAATATTTAAAAAATATATTATGTTTATCATAAACTATTGTGCCTAAGATACTTACCTATCAAAAATAATATAAAGATGTTCACAGATTCGGCAGATATAAATGGATTAATTTTTATCAGTGACCTTGCTCGAGAAGTTGCAAAACACAAGTGACACTACCGTACCTATAACATCAGTGAAATGCCCGGATAAAGCAGCTCGCTGTTGTTAAAGACTGTTGTCACGGGTATTAAAGATACCAAATAATAGATGGCAGCCCATATTTCGAAAGTGATAGGTTTTTATGATAATGTTGTATTAGGTTGTGATAGGTTTTTATGATAATGTAACATTGAGTATTAACTTCCTTAATATCCGAGTTTTCGGAAATTGGAGAAGGTATGAGTATAGTACATCTTTTGGTTTCATAGTTGCAATTTTTGCTGTAATTCCGAAGTGTTTAAGTTCACTCTCCATTTCTTAAACATCCATTCCTGGAGCTTCTCGCATTACTACTTTCATTTTGATTTTTTCTTTCCTAGAATAACTATGAAAATTAGCTTTTTGGTTAATTAAATCATCCTTAAGTTAGTTGTAATACTCCATCGTTTTAATGAATATTTTGGTTCCGTTCCTACCGGCAGGGGCAATTTAGCAGTTATTGTGCCCTTATAGTCTCCGATAATTCTCCGGTAATTAGCACATTGTCCAATATGTACTTTTTCTTCTTATTTTCATTGATTGGTCTTCTATTCTCGGTTGGTATGTTTGTAAGTGCCTGGTAACGGTTACTGTAATTGTCTGTGAGCTGGTTTCCGCCCGTTCTCTGGCGTCTTTGATATTTTTCTTAGAATTGCATATGCTTTGCTTTATTGGTGAAAAAGTTCATTTTTATCTCTTCTATGCGATGTTAGGTCTTGATTTCTTCTATTTCTTGAAGTTCGTTATGTTCTAATGTGTTTTTGTTCCCTGAGTTGATTTTCTTGTCTGGAACAAGAAAATCATCTTTTTCTTGTCTCCTTTAGAGGTGGACCCACCCAAGATTCTCCTAATTCTTCTTTGTTTATTATTAAATAGCTTTCCGAGTATAGGAAAATCCTTCCTTATCGGGTTGGAACCTGAATTTTTTCTGCTTTCGTGTTTTATATTAAATATACTGATTGTCACAAATACAAAAATTTAAACACTGATTTCAAATCTTAAATCACGTTAATAAATAAACATTTCTGAATACAATTACAAAACAATCTTTTTTTACTTTAGACGTAAATATTAACTTATATATGTATGGTTTTCTAAAGGCACTACGTTATAGCTATATAGTTATATACCTTTACGTTATATTTAAATTGAGTGATACATCACAGGGCTGAATTCTGATATGGTAACTTGATTATCTCTTGCTACTTTCCAAAAGACCCTACTAACTAGAAGGACAAAAGATATACGTAATATTGAAAACATTAATTTAGTAAATTACTTCTTAATTTTGTTTTATTTTTCTTTTAGTTTCGACACATGTGGTTACTACGATCTACCAGCAAAAATTGACTATATTGTCAATAACACTGGACAGGAGAAGATATTTTATATAGGACATTCCCAAGGAACATCTCAATTTTTTGCCATGGCAGCTTTAAGACCAGAATATAATGAGAAGATCGCTTTAATGTCAGCCCTAGCTCCGGTTGCCTATATGAATCACATGAGTTCGATGAATTTGAGGATTGTGAGCCAATATCTTGATATTTTAGAAGTAAGTTTTAATATAAAGTGTGGTCCATTTAAGCTGGAAACAACTCTAAAAGTTGTTAAAAAAGTTGTTAACCGATATTTAGTTTCTAAATATGATGTAATAATAACTTTACTTCAAGGTATAATTTAAAATGTTTATTCAAATTACCAGGGATTTTTTTAGAGATTTTTTAATTAAAACGCTTATACGCCACTGGATTTAAAGGGACTGCAAATAGCTATAAAAAAAATGAAATATATTTATCAATAACGAAGGTATAATTACTTAAAATATAACAACTGATGATAAATAGAAATATATTAGTTTAAATCCCAATCAACGACCTAATTGGATACATTTGACGTAGAACTTACTAATATTTTTAATTATATTTCTTAGTTATAATGGAGCTATTTCTACACATGCTTGTTCACCTATCTCATGGGTGGAATTTTTAAACTTTTTGTTTGATAACTTTTCAAAGAAATTGAAGTGGTATCTATATTTACCACTGAAATTTATATATTCTGTAAGTTTAAATTGACATTAGCTTGTGTTTACCGCAATAATAAAAAAATTCTATATAAAACATTATTATAGATTAATAATTAGATCAAAAAAAAATTAATTCATTTATAGGTTGCTATATGCTATGACTATGCTATGAAATAAAATAATAAAAGAATAAAAAATATTAAGGGCCTGTTAAGGATTTAAGGAATGTTGAGCTCTATACTTAATATTTTTTACAAAAATCACCCTCTAATATTTAGTTTTTTTGTTGCAGTTACTACTTGTGGATATTTTAAATATTCATAGTCTACTATCACATTCTTGGATTTATACAGAACTGGCCAAATTATATATTGTATTAACCGATGTTATACCAGCAGCCCAAGAGATCGGGGCATTGGCAGCATTTTTCTCTAGTGGGTTTAATAATAGACAATTTGACAGGGTAAGTATATAAATAATTTTATTGAACCTAATTTTAATCACACCTATAAATCGTCTAATATGCGGTATCTGATTCAATGAGACCATACAACTTAGTAAACTAAAACTTTTAAAATTTAATTTAAAAAAAGTATTGCCGCTCAGGACAACACCCTACGATTATACACCGTACTGAAAGTGTTATTAATACACAAGTATTATAACTTTTTAGATTTTAAGTAGGCCCATCGATCTGATTCTAACAAAACAGCTGCAAAAATCGTGAAATTAGAATCTTACAAAACACTGTTCCACGCTTTGAAGCAACGAATCATCATCATAATCATGAATGGCGTTACAACTCTTCATGAATCTTTGCTGCGTTTACTCTTGACTTCCTTTCTTGATGGTCATTTGCCACTATTTTCCATTGTCTCAGTCCCATTTTTTTCAGATTATCTTTGACTGGATCTTTCAACCATTCTCTAGGCCGTCCTAAAGATCTTCTCCCAACTGGTTTTTCCCAAAATGCATTTTTTAAGGCTATTGTTATTAGCGCGTATTACATAGGTTGCCAATCCTAGTCTATTAGTTACTATACGTTTTACTTACTTTACCTTTCCAAAGAGAGTATTCAGTTTCGTTTGAACCTTCGTATATTGAGCTACGGTGTGTGAGTGTATCTCGTATTCAATCAAATTTATTTAGGTTTATGTTAATTTTAAGTTATTAGTTTAGCATTTGTACTGTAAGTGTTAATATTTCCTAAATTTTTTTGATAAATAGGTACTTAACCATGGGATGCCCCAGGGTAAACGTGGTGTAGGTGGCAAAGACCCACCTCTACAGGATCAAGTTGATAACGACATGTTAAGTAATATTTACGTCATAGATATTGTCTTTTCTGAGGTCAATAATTGTAATAATACTCCAAAAGTTTTAAATTCCGATGATTCTATTATTAATAATTCCAATATCCAATATATTGTTAATGATGGCAATAAAAACTTGCCGTCTACAACTCAACAATATAAACAATCAAGTCAGGTTTTAAATACTTTAAATCGATTTAGCGATACTGATACAGGGCCGTATTTTATTTTTGTTCAACATACTGATTTAAATTTAGGTCGTCTTCATCCTATGCAAATAGGAGAAAAATTAAGTTCTCTCGCGGATTA
Organism: Diabrotica balteata; assembly: GCA_918026665.1. Lineage (NCBI taxonomy): Eukaryota > Metazoa > Arthropoda > Insecta > Coleoptera > Chrysomelidae > Diabrotica > Diabrotica balteata. The sequence goes on along the minus strand of OU898276.1, from coordinate 67,470,494 downwards.
CGATAAAAATATAACTGAAATTTTTATGTTTGGCAGGAATAGAATTAAAATCGAAGTAGATTCGGGACTGGTTACAAATAGGCTGGTAGAAGAATCTTTTTTTGAAAAAAATAATTTAATTGCATTTATACTTAATTATTTCACAGAATAAAAGAGGATTAGTTCGCACTGTTGACATTACTATAAGTGAAAATGAACTTCTAAATATTATAAAATCGAATGTAATTGTTAAAAAAGTCCAAAGAATGACTAGATTAATACAAAAATAAGGTTTATCGGAGAGAGTCCCAAGACACATGATTATTGTTACTTTTGCGGGCAAATTAATTCCTCAATTCATCTACATTAATAAAGTTAGATGCCCGGTCGAGATATTTGTCAGTCATACAATGTTACCAGTGTTTGCGTTATGGTCATACTACTCAATGTAAATAAAAAAAAGGTGCAAAAAATGTGGAAATAAAGTTAATAAACATTGTCCTGAAAAATGTAATACTGTTTGCGTGTATTGTCAAAATATTGGTCACGAATCAATTTTCACAGAATGTCCCGAATATCTTATATATATATATATATATATATATATATATATATATATATATATATATATATAAGGTTCTTGAACTTCTAAATGGAGCATAGAGCTTCAGTGAAAACGCGCCATCGGGTTCTATTTTGCGCTAAGGCCTTCACCTCATTCCAAGACTTTCCTTGTTTTCTTATCTCGTCCATGATGGATCTTCTCCAAGTTTGTACTGGGCGACCTTTTTTTCGTTTTCCTTGGGGATTCCACTCTAGGGCAGTCTTTGCAATACTGGAGTTATTTTTTCGGAGTGTGTGACCGATCCAGCCCCACTTACTGGACTTTATTTCATTTACTACCCTCTTTTGTTTGGTCAGGTGTAGTAAATCTTCGTTTCTGATGATGTTAGGCCAGAAAATACGAACAATTCTTCGTAGACATTTATTAACAAAGACCTGCAGTTTGTCTGTAAGGGTTTTTGTCGCTTTCCAGGTTTCACATCCGTAAAGTAATACAGACATGACATTTGACTGGAATATGCGGATCTTTGTCCTCGTAGTGTAGTCTCCAGACCTCTAAACAGGGTTGAGCATGCTGAAAGCTTGTTGCGCTTTTCGTATCCTCATACGAATATCGTCTTCTGTACCTCCGCTTTCTGTTATGACACTTCCAAGATACGTAAAGTCCCGAATATCTTAAGCATAGGAAAATGAAAGAAACTATGGCTAACTTAAACATTTCATTTAAGGAAGCTCAGAAAATATCTGATAATCCAGGTTATTCGAGCCTAGTTCAAAAGAATAGACTTGCATCGTTAATCAACTCTGACACGGAATTTTCCTCACTAAAATTTGATTCTACTCGTCAGTTTAATTCTGGTTCAGTTCATAAGAATAACAATATTCCCAAACGTCATACAACCCCGGTAGTTAGACCTCCCAAAAAAGAAACAATCTTCTTCTTTAGGTACCATCTCCTCTAAGGAGGTTGGTAATCATCACAGCTATTTTCACTTTTGAGATTTAGTCGACGGAACTGCAATTATACCACTTTCTCAGATTGTTGAGCCAGGAGATGCGTCTTTTTCCAATACTTCGTTTTCCCTGTATTTTTCCATGCATTATAGTTTGTAGCAACACACACTTATCCCCTCTCATAACGTGGTCGAGATACTGTAACTTTCTTATCTTAATCGTATTCATGATTTCCATTTCCTTTGTCACCTTTCTGAGGACCGCAACATTTGTTATTCGGTCTACCCAACTTATTTTTAATATTCTTCGGTAGGTCCACATCTCGAATGCTTCAAGTCGATCGCTCACCTCTTTCTTTAAGGTCCAGGCCTCCACCCCATACAGCAGCACCGAAAACACATAAGAACGTAATATTCTTATTTTGAGTTGTAAACTAAGGTCTCTACTGCATAATACTCTTCTCATCTTATTAAATGTTGCTCTAGCTTGTCCAGTTCTCATTTTTATTTCTTCTGTATACTCGTTATTTTCATTAATAATTGTACCAAGATATCTGTATTTTTTTGTCATAAATTGTCATAAATTTTGTTTTATTAGCATTAAGCGTTACTCTGCTTTCCTCACTAGCATTTACTACATATACTATATTTACTAAGTCGTCAAATAGGCCATAGGAAACCCAGTGAAAAATTATAAATTGTTGAATTCCTGCTTTCCTAAATATTTTACACCAAAAGTCAAGAAAAAATATTTGTAGATGACTGATATATGTATCGAAAACAAATGTTAAAATTGTTCTACGAATTAAACGTATTACAAAATTTTGCAAGAATATAATACATTTTTCAGGCCACCCCTTAAAGTCAGGCCACGCTGTGCAAGAGTGTGTATGACATGTTGCGTTTGGTCATATAGATGTTTCTGATATTTGACAATATTTGAAGTGCAAAAATTTTTATTTTGTGATTTGTTGTTTAAAAAACAATATAGTTGATTAAAATGTATTCAGTTGAGGAGAAAGTAGCAATAATAAAAATGTCTCATTCAGGCAATAGTGCGCGAATTGTCAGTTCTTTATTTAGCGTAAGATATCCCAATAAACTAATTCTAAGTCATTCAACGTTTAAAAGGACTTTACAAAATTTTGAAAATACTGGGACCGTTATTTCTAATTTTACCTGTACAAACTGTACAGACAGATATCCTAGAAGCATTAAAATTAAAAATGCGAAATATTGAAGAGTCTGCAAAAATAACGCCACGTGTTCTGGCTAATGTTAGACGAGAATATTACAATCGATTGGAATACTGCTTAGTACAAAATGGCTTATTGTTTGAGCATTTGTTATAGTTTTATGTTTAGAAATAATCACAAATTATTTTTAGGAAGGAGCACAATAAAACTATATTAAAATTTTTTGAATTGTTGTGTAACCTGAAATTGAATTGGAATGTATCTTATAGCGATTTAGGAACATTATAGCGATTTTTTGTGAACTTAGTACATTTCATCAACTTTATTGGTTTAAAAACAATATAATTTATTGCTTACAAAATACTATTTATTCTTAACTAGTAGTAGTACTATTCGAATTTCTTGTTTATAGTTTAATCCTAAATTAAAAATATTGACAATTCAAAATTCAAATATTGTCAAATATCAGAAACATCAATATGACCAAACGCAACATGTCATACACATTTTTGTACCACCTGAAGCCTGACTTTAAGGGGTGGCCTAAAATATAATAATATATTTTTGCAAAATTTTGGAGTACGCTTAATTTTTAGAACAATTTTACCACTTGTTTTTAATGCAGATTTCACTCCTCTATAAAAAGTTTCTTCTAACTTTTGATTTAAAATAATTAGGGAAGCAGGAATTCCACTATTTGGAATTTCCCATTTCGTTTCCTATGGCTCGTTTCGCGATTCACCACCTGGTATATATATATATATATATATTATATATATATATATATATATATTATATATATATATATATATATATATATATATATATATATATATATATATATATATATATATATATAACCTAGAGCTAAGATTAATATTATTACTAAAATTAATATCAAACTCACCAGTCTTCCGGGTTGAACCGCGTCGATATCCATTTTACCGAGCTTCTCTGATGCCTACCTCAGGGCTTCCGAGGTCTCAGCCTCCCAAGCCCCCAGACACTACTACACTGTTCACTGATCACTACGCTATCACTAGTGGTAGTACTACGCTATCAGTAGTAATAGCGTAGTGATCAGTGAACAGTGTAGTAGTGTATACATATATATATATATATATATATATATATATATATATATATATATATATATATATATATATATTAATAAGATCCCCAAATTTTAAATAAAATTAAAATCACAACAACTGGCGCCAGAACGTGAGGGCTGATAAAAAAGTATTACTAGTTACATTTGGAAAGAGATACAATTTGAAAAATAAAAACAACAGGTGGTTATAGTTTTTTTTGGACAAGTGAATAATAATTTGGTACAATTTTTATGGCATTTAAAATTTTTATCTAAATTTACATTTTCTAACAATTTATTTAATTTTTTTTATTGACGTTTGGGTGAATATTTATATTTGGGTGCCGTATTTGCAACAAATCGAGGAAATTTAAAGTTGGCATTTGGCAGGGATAATATTTCTTCGAGATAAACAAATGTGCAACGAGAAGCAAAAATAAAGAAAACAAAAAACAAGAAAAACATTCAGAACAAGAAGAACATTTAGAACAAGACATTCTCGAAATAACAATTATGAAGAGAGAAAGTCAGGAATTATCAGGACTAGAGAAAATATTACAACTGATGCAAATACAACCACAAAAAATCGATAGAAATCAACAAGAAACCTCAAACAAAATAGAGAAATCACAACAATTAATGAAACAATCAATGGAAGAAACGAAGCAAACAATAAATAAAAATCAACAGGAAACAAAACAAGCCATAGAGAAGAACAACAAAAAAATGGAGAAACGCATGGAAAACTATGAAAAGGAAATAAATGGATGTTTGACAATGATGAAGAACGAGATGGGACAGCAAGAAATGAGAATTAAAGATCAAATGAAAGAACAAGAAACAAAAATTCAAAATAAAATCAAGAAGATAAAGACGATTATAAAAACGAGCTAGAGAACTTGGAAATCAAATTTGAAAATGCGTTACAAAATGACAAGCGAGAAATAGACGAAAAAATTAAGAAAAACGAAAAACAATTTGCGGAAATCAAGAATCAACAAAAGTTCGGAGAAAGAAGAGAAATACTTATCCAAAGTACAGGCGATGCAAAAATCCAATTTGGTGAGGATATAAGAAAAATTCATTAGGTTCTTTTCATCAAAAATCGAAAGAAAAATCTACAGTATGTTGAAAATTTCGAAGCATGTAAGGAAAATATCAGAAACCATCTCAAGGATGAAGGGGAGGTTTGTTTGGATTGGTTTGAGATGGATAAAGAAGAAGGGGGTGAAAAGCTTGCTGGGAATGAAATGAGGGAAAAGAGGACATTGTGAGTTGAACATCGAGGGAGACCGGTTCCGGTGAAAACATTTCTTTTTGAGAATTTATAAGAAGTAGTGATTAGTCTTTGTGTGGAAAATTAAGCAGATACTGTGGTAAGCAGAGACTGTTGCCGAGAGGGGGCATTTGGGCCTGTGGGACCCATCGCCGGCTCTTCGGACTTCTTCCTGTCCCGGAATTTGATCGGGTGTTGACCATCTTTGCTTGTCGCTGGTAAAACGTGTTATTACTGCTACTGGTATAAAATAACAGTTACCGTGACAAGTATCTGTTATAGGTAACAGTTCCAAGGAACAGTTACAAAATAGCAGATCAAAATAGAAAACAGAACAGGTAAAAAATAATCTAAGTATTCCTTGATTTACGGAAGGAATAACTTGGTAAAACAAGTAAACCAAATGGTATAAAAATTATAATGCAAGAGAAATGTTCCTAAGTGTTTCTTGACTTTCGGAAGAAACAACTTAGGACAGAAATATAGAAAAATGAAATATGTAAATATGAAACAATATATGGAAATATTTCTAAGTGTTTCTTAAAACAGAAAACAAACAAGAGAATCAAATGTAGTAAAATAAGAATACAAATATTTGTAAGTGTTTCTTGACTTACGGAAGAAACAACTTATAATAGAAAATAAGAAAATCAGATACAGAAAAGATATGGAAATATTGCTAAGTGTTTCTTGACTTGCGGAAGAAACAACTCAGCATGAAATGGTAAAATAAAAGAGACAAATATATTAAGAAAATATCTTAGATAAATATCGGAAATAATAATGCAATAATGATTATGAAAATATTTCTAAGTGTTCTTTTGACTTACCGGAAAAGAATGACTTAAGCACACAATAAAATTAACAAGTCAAATATCAGAGAAATATTTCTAAGAGTTCTTTGACTTACCGAAAAGAACTACTTAGACACAAAGTACAAAATCAAATTTATAAAATAGAAAAAAGTAAGGTAAATATTTCTAAGTGTTCTTAACTTACGGAAGAACAACTTAGATACAAAATACAAGAAAAATAAACAATCAAAATAATCAAATAAAATAGCAAATAATCAGTATATGAACAAATATAAGTCAAAGTAATATTCTAACCTGAAAAGGTCTGAATATACAATAATAAAATATAAATGGTTATCAGAAAATAAGAAATAAAACAATAGCTTAGTCGGAACAATAATAGCACCGACTAGGTCTACAGAAGAAGAGGCAAGCTCGACTGACCGATGAGAGAAATTCCGTCTGCTTTTATATAAAACAAATCCTTTGTTTTACGTAGTAAAAGGGGAATTTCCCTACATCGAGTCAATTAGAAATTCGGATTTGCCCACACTTGGAATTTCCAAGTATTTCTCCGAATTTCTAAATGCGTCCGGCACGGCGGTGAGGTTCTGCCTGACACGCCTCCGGAGACAGACAAGTTCCAGTAGAAATAGAGGCATTACTGTAAGTATAAACAGATATATTTTCGTTGTGTCTGAGAGGAAGCAGTTTGTTTGTCTTGGAGTTTGGAGCTTGTGGTAAAGACATCACGACATTTTTACATACTGTTTGTCTTTTTCTTTTATTGTCAAAAGAAATAGTAGGCGGAATAGCGAGCAGAGAAATTGGTAGGATCCGGGAAGTACATTGCGATCTGGTCAGGGCACAATCCAAGCAGAATCAAGGGACGATAGTCTGTTTGAAAACCAAAGTTTTGAGTTTTTCAATAAATCTATAAAGACATTCTATCACGACCATCTATAAACATGCATGTCAATTGTTTGTAATTTGCAATATTTTTATAGTTAAGGCAAGAAGTCAAGAAACCAATATTTCTTTTTTAAATTTTTATATTAAGAGATATTTGATTTAGAAATATATGTATTTAATTTTTATTGAGCATTAAGGGATGTGTGATTTGATGGATGATTGATTATTTTTTTTATTCTATTTATAGTGTATGGTGTAAGATTTATCCTCAACGGAATTTTAAATTAAGAATCAGAAGATTATCAGAATTGACTGTCTATTATTTCTTTTTCCTTTTGTTGATCTTTCTTAAATGGAACTAGCAGAAGATACTTTGAAGCCACGTTTTAATTAAAAAAAAAATATTAACAAGTTTTGGAATTGGTGCGGAGAAGACTGCAAAGAACTAATGAAAAATAAGTCCAAAGAAAGGACCGTAACAGGAAAAGATGACCTGTCACTTTTCAGGTTGGCGAAAAGGTGCTGGTGAGAGCTCTGAGAGTATCCAACATCACCAACAATGTTTGTGCTAAGCTAATGCCGGTCTTTCAGGGTCCATATATCGTAAATAATGAAAACGGTGTAAATAGTTATGTCCTGAGACATATGGACTCTGAAAGAATCAGAGGAATTTTCAATATTCACGATATTGTCATGTATATAATAATATAATATCGGTATACAAATATCATGAATAGAAAACGAAAAGGTTTTTTTAAGTAGAAATAAAATTTTTGATTTAAGGAATTTGGGTAATCTCATTAGTTTGAAATTAAGTGTTCACGCGGGAAAATTTGTTGCATATGCGAAAAATTTTCGTCTAAATTTTAAATAAAATTAAAATCACTATATATATATATATATATATATATATATATATATATATATATATATATATATATATATATATATATATATATATATATATATATATATATATATATATATATATAGTGAATATATAAATATTCTTATTTTCAGACATTTGTACCAATAATATTGTCAAATGCACCAGCCGGAATATCTTCAAAAATGGCCATACACTATGGACAAGAAATTGTGTCAGGTAAAATATTTTTCTTAAACAAGATGAACCTTAAATATTCCATATATAATCGCAGAAGATTACTTATTCTAATAAAAGTATAGATTAAAACTAGTAAAAATATGTTTTTAGGTAAATTCCGAAGATACGATTATAAATTACTAGGTAATTTGGAAAAGTATAATTCGTCAGTCCCACCGGACTACAATCTGTCGGCCATTACTGCACCGATTGCACTTTATTACTCTAAAAATGACTATATGGTAGCCGTTAAGGTAAAAATATATTCATCATTAATTTTAATAGATTATATGAATATTAAATAAGTAGACTTAGGTAAATATGAAAATAAAAAAGTATGAAATATGCGCATAAATATGCAGGTATTTTATGAACGAATATGCAGTATTTTATGCAAAATATGCATATTTATCTAGAAAATATGCATGTTATAAAAAATATTTAAAATATTTTTATATTTACAAAAATACTTACCATATTATTTATTGTGGTATATATATATATATATATATATATATATATATATATATATATATATATATATATATATATATATAGTAGTTTTGAGTTTCTTGAACCGTATTATATTTAATATAAAATTAACCTAAACCCAAGAAACATTACTTTTATATTATATATATATATATATATATATATATATATATATATATATATATATATATATATATATATATATATATATATATATATATATATATATATATATATATATAAGGATCACTCAGACGAGTGGTGGGTTCTTATATCGGTCTCTAGGTGGAGAAATAAAAGACAAAGTTGATAGGCTACTTTATCTATTTTGAAGACGTTTCGCTTTCGAGTTTTGAAAGCATCATCAGTTCATCTAAAAAATTATTACAATATGAGAACCACACAATCATGGAAACGATGTTAATTGTTACCTTAAAAAGATATGTAGCAGTCAATGTTATTAACAAATATGTGAATGAAACTAAGTAAATGGACATAGTACGCTGATCTTGTATAAACAGTTAAGCAACTAACAACATATATGAACTTGTACAAAAATTAGCACAGCAATTGACCATGTGGTCCAAAATAAATTCAATGTTATTTATATTAATAAGTGAGAAAGAACCAAGAAAATCATAAATAACCTCCAACTATTTAATGGATATTAAACTTTGATTTTAACTTTAGGTAGCATTATAAGTAATATTAATAAAATTCTACAAAATAGTGAATATGAAGTTACCGATCAAAGCCTTGTGGATGTCGCCGTGAAAATGGCGTTAGATGAAACAGGAACGAACTAACCGCAAAAAGACAGCCAACCTTGAGGTCAAAATTACTTTTGACAGATCAACAAGGTGTAAATACCAACCCAGAATTTTTGGGCGGTTAATTTAATTTTTATATTTTATAACTGAGTCTGGATGACCTCCAGGTTGTAAAGGACAACAACAGTGAAAAAAGTTGGTAGTGTACACACAACTCCCCCCACTAACCGGCCCAAATTTACAAACCGGAGATTTGCATTCAAACTCATAATAATGTGATGACGTTAATCATGTGGCAAGTTAAATAGTCAGGTGATTAACGATATTATAATCTCCATACAGCCCAAGGTTCACTATACTTGGAGCTGTGATTTGTAAAGGATTCTATGAATCAATTACAATGTTTGTATTATTTTATATATAATTTAAAACTCTAATCAAAGAATTTAGTATAATGAAATGCAATATGGGTTGCATATGTAATAGTAAAATTAAGTAAAGAAATTAAGTTATTTAATTGATATATTTATTTATTTTATTTCTATTTATGTATGTAAATTATTTTATGAAAAGTGGAAAAAAGTTCAACTAGTACACCTAATATGACATTAATGTAGTGAAAAGATTAAGTAGCCTAATTCTGCAATATTAAAGCATGATATATCTGGCTCAAGTTACTTATGTCAGTTCTCTTATTCAATGCATTAGGATGTTTTAATATTGAACACATTTCCAAAAACTGTCTTTTCGCTAGATTGCGTTCAGTGGCAAGAATCTTAACTTCATTAAAATCCACTTCATGTTTTGTATTTATCGCATGTTGTGCTAGAGCACAAGTGTGTTTCGATAAGTTAATGTCGCTACGATGTGAAGTGAGACGACCTTTCAATGATCTACCAGATTGCCCAATGTAACAAAGATCGCAATTAGCGCATGGAATTTTATAAATTGTGTTCACTTGTTCCAAAGTGGACAAGGGTGTTTTAGTTTTAGAGAACAAATTTCTAACAGTTTTTGCATTCTTAACAGCAATTTTAACAGGTATATTATTTTGTTTATACAATTTAATAAGCTTCTCAGTAACTTGAGGGAAATATGGTAAGGAAGAGTAATGCGTGATAGTATTCTCAAGATCGGTATTATGCAGAACAGTGCTATTTATAGAATTATTAGAGATGTTTATAAGTTGGTCAAACATCTCTAATAATTCTATAAATAGCACTGTTCTGCATAATACCGATCTTGAGAATACTATCACGCATTACTCTTCCTTACCATATTTCCCTCAAGTTACTGAGAAGCTTATTAAATTGTATAAACAAAATAATATACCTGTTAAAATTGCTGTTAAGAATGCAAAAACTGTTAGAAATTTGTTCTCTAAAACTAAAACACCCTTGTCCACTTTGGAACAAGTGAACACAATTTATAAAATTCCATGCGCTAATTGCGATCTTTGTTACATTGGGCAATCTGGTAGATCATTGAAAGGTCGTCTCACTTCACATCGTAGCGACATTAACTTATCGAAACACACTTGTGCTCTAGCACAACATGCGATAAATACAAAACATGAAGTGGATTTTAATGAAGTTAAGATTCTTGCCACTGAACGCAATCTAGCGAAAAGACAGTTTTTGGAAATGTGTTCAATATTAAAACATCCTAATGCATTGAATAAGAGAACTGACATAAGTAACTTGAGCCAGATATATCATGCTTTAATATTGCAGAATTAGGCTACTTAATCTTTTCACTACATTAATGTCATATTAGGTGTACTAGTTGAACTTTTTTCCACTTTTCATAAAATAATTTACATACATAAATAGAAATAAAATAAATAAATATATCAATTAAATAACTTAATTTCTTTACTTAATTTTACTATTACATATGCAACCCATATTGCATTTCATTATACTAAATTCTTTGATTAGAGTTTTAAATTATATATAAAATAATACAAACATTGTAATTGATTCATAGAATCCTTTACAAATCACAGCTCCAAGTATAGTGAACCTTGGGCTGTATGGAGATTATAATATCGTTAATCACCTGACTATTTAACTTGCCACATGATTAACGTCATCACATTATTATGAGTTTGAATGCAAATCTCCGGTTTGTAAATTTGGGCCGGTTAGTGGGGGGAGTTGTGTGTACACTACCAACTTTTTTCACTGTTGTTGTCCTTTACAACCTGGAGGTCATCCAGACTCAGTTATAAAATATAAAAATTAAATTAACCGCCCAAAAATTCTGGGTTGGTATTTACACCTTGTTGATCTGTCAAAAGTAATTTTGACCTCAAGGTTGGCTGTCTTTTTGCGGTTAGTTCGTTCCTGTTTCATCTAACGCCATTTTCACGGCGACATCCACAAGGCTTTGATCGGTAACTTCATATTCACTATTTTGTAGAATTTTATTAATATTACTTATAATGCTACCTAAAGTTAAAATCAAAGTTTAATATCCATTAAATAGTTGGAGGTTATTTATGATTTTCTTGGTTCTTTCTCACTTATTAATATAAATAACATTGAATTTATTTTGGACCACATGGTCAATTGCTGTGCTAATTTTTGTACAAGTTCATATATGTTGTTAGTTGCTTAACTGTTTATACAAGATCAGCGTACTATGTCCATTTACTTAGTTTCATTCACATATTTGTTAATAACATTGACTGCTACATATCTTTTTAAGGTAACAATTAACATCGTTTCCATGATTGTGTGGTTCTCATATTGTAATAATTTTTTAGATGAATGATGATGCTTTCAAAACTCGAAAGCGAAACGTCTTCAAAATAGATAAAGTAGCCTATCAACTTTGTCTTTTATTTCTCCACCTAGAGACCGATATAAGAACCCACCACTCGTCTGAGTGATCCTTATATATATATTGGATTGACGGTCGTACTCCTTTTTCCGATATATATATATATATATATATATATATATATATATATATATATATATATATATATATATATAATATATATATATATATTTCTATGATATTGAAAGGTTGGCCAAGCAGTTACCGAACGTTGTGAAGTTAAAATATTTAAAATATTTAATAAAATATTTAATTTTCAAAATTAAAGTAGACATTATAGAGACATTTGCTACAAACTAGATAATACCTAATAATAATAATAATTCGGCGGCTTCTTCCTTCATAGTTGCTGTCTAGATAGTCGGGGAGATTGTATCGGGGAATTATATATATATATATATATATATATATATATATATATATATATATATTTATATATATATATATATATATATATATATATATAATCATTCTACCGTGTGGTTAACATGTTATTTTATTCTAGGATGTTGAAAGGTTGGCCAAGCAGTTACCCAACGTTGTGAAGTTACAATTAGTCAAAGATAGACGGTTTAATCATCTGGATTACCTTTGGGCAAAAGATGTGCACACAATTCTCAATGATGATCTGATTGCCACTCTGAATAAATACAGACCAGTTGAGCCACCTCAGAACTCGGCAACTACCATTTATGGAAGCATTGTTTTGTACCCAATGGTAACAATGATTATTGCTGTATTAGCAATATAATAAAAGATTATATTTAATACATACTTAAATTTTTTTTATATTACAAACTTACGACCTATTTAAACGTTTATACTTTAGATAAGAGCAGTATGTGTCTAGTGGTCTGTTTACGTTCGGTATTATACTATACAAATAATTTTGCCCCTCATCATGCGACAGGGGATCCAATCAATTGCATCTACAACCACTCTACTTAACTTTTTCTGTATTCTGCCTATTTAAGGCTATGATAACAACAGAATTATATTTTAATCTGTTTAACTTTTATAACAAATAAGTCACGTTTGAAGAGTCGCTGAATAAAGTAATTCTAGTTCAACAATTAATTTTTTGGGAAAGCTCTAGCTTTGTATTATATTTTTTACCGATCCGCAGCCATTTTTTTAGATTCAACAATATTTTCAAAATAATTAAAAATTAAATTTTAAAAATAATAAACTACTTTCATGAAAAGGCTGGTCTTTTTAACTTCAGAAAAATATCCTATTTTATCTTATTTGACAGATAGTTATCTAAAGGATAGACATTTATTTATAAAATAAAATATACCCGTCTTTTCACGTCAAATTATGTTGCGGTTACTTATCTGGAAGTTAAATATAAAATTTATTTCAGAACACACCACTATTTACTGAATTGTCAAAAAAATTATAATAATGTTTTTGATTAAACAATTTGTGGTGGCAGGAATAAATTAAATTATATAAAGAAAAATTTAATTACGAATAAAAGAATATGACATGTATGTAATGTTTAATGATTCTTCCCAAGTTTTTCCATAAAACTAAAATATTATATAAGGTTAGCTTATACATCTTTAACTTCAGTTGAAATGAAAAAAAAATTAAGTGTAAAAGTTCAGTAATGTCTTCATTTAGCAATTTATTTTCAAAATTGTCTTAGTTTTGATCTCTTGCTAGGTTATACCCGTAGAATTTTGATTTGAATCTTTTTAACCTTACACCCACTTCCACTGGATGAAATAGTACCTAAACTTTCTCTTCCATACAAATACGTCTAAGCGGCTTGCCGCCGCTCTGTATTGAAACAAAAATCTTTTACCGTCTTTATATTTTATTTCTTTACTCCGTATGGAGTACCAGAAATTTAATTCATTACGAATCTGGACCATGATAAACGGCATGTGGAGTGCAAGCTTAGATTCTCTTGCCGAGTTATTTATCAAGCTGTTTGCTTTGCAAGTTTTAGAAAGGTACATTGGTTAAGGTTAGAATAGAAATCGTTGAAATTCTCTTTTTGTTTTTTTAGTTATATAAATATGTAATTAATGCAGTACTATTAATTAAACGTATGGTTTTAAAAGCAAAATATTCCATCAGGGATGGAGAGATCCCTCCAGATACTGACAAAGAATGTAGCGTAGAATCTTTAAAGTAATTTTAAACTGTTTGTCCTCGTTTTAGTGTAGTGTTTTGTACAATTTTATGTTATTATTAATGTTTCCACATCCTACGCTTGCCGGATAGTTTATATTTTGACGAAATGCCCTTGAAGATGCTATTTTAAGCGAAAGTACTTGGGCTAGATTTAATTAACTTGTGCTCGATAATAGCCTTATTTTTCAAAGTTCATTTATTCGAGCATTCAACCTCATTTCAACAAAATATAAGGCAGAATAGATAGACAACTTACAGAACCTATAGAAATGGGCAGCAAAATAACACAAGGGAACTCATTAAGCCTCATCATCAATTTATTCATGGATGAAAGTACCAAAAGCTTTAACAAAGGAAGAGGATACAGACTAGAAAACAGAGAATTAAAAATACTCTGTTACGAAGACGACGCAATATTGAGAGCCCAAGAAGAAGATAGTCTAATAAAGACTGGTACACAGATTTAACATAAGAGCAAAAAAATTTTATATGATAATCTCATCTCAGAAAATAAAAAAAATAGTAGTCAGCCAAAAAACCCACCGGATGTAAAATAGAAATTGATGGCATTAGTATTAAACAAATAATGGAAGTAAAACACTTGGAAATTAAAAAAAATTTCCAGCTATGGAGACCTAGACAAAGAAGTGAGAGATCAAGTACAAAGAGCAAATAGACTGCCAGGATGCCTTAATACCTCTATATGGCGTAACAGACACATCAACACAAAGATGAAGTCAAGAATTAATAAAGCCAGTGTAAAACCAATAATGACATATGCCTCAGAAACAAGACTTCACCCAACCACAACGAAAAGGCTACTGGAGACGGCAGAGATGAGAGTACTGAGAAGAATTACAGGAAAGACGCTGAGAGATCAAAAAAGAAGTGAAGACTTTAGAAGAAAATGTAACGTACACTGTATAAATGAATGGATACAAAATAGAAAAAAAGAATGGAATAATTACATAAGCAGAAATGAGGAGACTCGTATCGTCAAAATAACAAGAGATAAGTCACCAACCTTCAAGCAGAATTGCTATAAAGGGGAAACAGAAGAATAAGAATATTGCAGTAAAAATAAAAAACCTTTTAACAAGTCAAACTTCTCCCTTATCGAATAAAAAAATAAACATGCAAGCTTTGAAACAGATTAAAAAGGCGAATCAATTATAAACAGTTAGAGGTTAAGATCAATCATAATTTTATTTTTAAATTTTCTAAAGCCATTTGCACATGGAAAATCAAAACGTCAAAATTACATTTTACCTATTTTATGTAAACATATTTTTAAAAAAATGCTCAACAACCCTACATAGATCACGAAAACTATACAGTTTCTAAAACTCTCAGCTCTACCACAAGATTTAACCTAATAACTATTAGCCATGGTAATATAACTATTTTTTTATTGAATATATATCTAATATAAGTATTCCTGTACCAATGGCCGTAGTTGTCAAGATACTTTATGTAAATAAAAAAAATATGGTCTAGTCCTTTATAAAATAATATATAATTTTCAACTGATGTTTTTAAGTTTCACAACGTAACTAATAGTAATATCTTGTCAGGAAGTAGAGACAAAAAACAACAAGAATACATCAAAATAGTTTATTTTTTAATCATTCACAAAAGTGCATTAATTCGAAAACTGAAAAAGCAAAGCAGACGGTGTGCGCAGTGGTATCATTTGCCTGAAGCCATTTTTTTTATCAACAATCCAATAATCTCGTCCATTAATTTGCTTCTTGTAGCCTCCCTCTTCTACGAACGAAAACGGAGGCTTGAACAACGTTTGATAAGAAGGTGGTGGAGTGATATTTTCTGAGAAAAAGTTCTTCGGTTTTTTCATATTATTATGTACCTCAAACCAGTTTGGCGTGTGAACGTGTTGTTTTCTTAATTTATATTGCTTCACCCACTTCCTCCATAATATCTCCATCAAAAACACGCATGTAGCGACAGCCAATCCTCCACATACTATATAGTAGGTGAGAAGGAGATCGGTATTTCTGAGTTTTCTTTCAGTACTGCCTAAATTTAGGGGGCATATTTCTGCATCTGGGAGGTTTTCTCGCAATTTGAATTCCACAATACCTCCTTCTACTAATCTCTGTATACTAAAATAAAAAAATTCTTTATTATATTAATATTTATATAAAACCCAAAAAAAACCAAAGACCAAACAACTATTAAAACTAATTCAAAAAATAATAGAACAAAACAGAATTCCTCAACAATGGAGATAAAGCATCTTAATACCTCTTTTCAAAAAGGGAGACAAATCGGACTCGAAAACTTACAGAAAAATTAATTGATTGAACACAACACATTAACAACCGAAGTAATAAAAATAAATTGATTAAAATGATAACACTAGCAGAGCATTTGATCGGGTCACTTTAAAAGATGTTATCGACTTATTGTACGCAAGAAATAATCAAAACAATCGAAAGTAGCTACTAAAACAACACAATAAAAGTAAAGGTAGAAGAAGACTGACCCTATTGAAGCTGTCAATGGGATAAGACAGGGAGATTTCCTGAGTCCTCCATTGTTCAACCTGGTTATGGGTAAAATAATACAAAAAAGCCAAAACTAAAAAAGGATACCAAATGGGAGAAAGATAGCTTAAAATAATCTGCAGTCGACGCAATACTACTCTCTCAGAGTGAAGGTAATTTACAACGTATGCTCCACGAGTTTAATATTCCCGCCAGAAAATTAAACGTGGAGCTGGAAGTTCAGATAGAACAAGTGATGAAAGGCAGTAATAAGGTTTAGGAACGAGGAATGAACGAGGCATACGCTTTGTTGAATTTTGCCAAGAGAACAACTTGGTGATTCTTAACACATGGTTTAAATTACCAAAAAGACATCTGTATATAGACGCACGTCTATATACAGACGTCTTCTCAGAGACCCACGTCTCCTTAGACCTCCACGTCTGAGGAGACGTGGAGGTCTCCTCAAGATTGCGAAGGAAATATTGTGAGGAACCAAATCGACTACATTACAATTAATAAAAGGTTCCGTAATGGTATTATAAATCTAAAAACGTACCCAAGCTGTGACATAAATTCAGACCACAATCCTGTAGTTGCAACTGTCAGAATAAAACTTAAAAGAGTAGGCAAGGCTAAACCCAGTCAGAGAGTAGCATGGAGTAGTGCTGACCAGGGACAAAAACATATGTATAAAGACATGGTAGACACGCAGTTAGAGTCTAAGACATTAGCTCCCACTAAAGAGAAGACAATAAAAGAAAACATTGAAGATATGTGGGGAAAAATTAAAAATACTGTCCTGGAGGCAGCAAACCAAAATATACAGAAAGAAAACCGTAAACAAAGAAAACCATGGATGACAAACGAAATATTTTAAATTATGGAGAGGAGACGGATGTTAAAAAACAAAAACCTAACAAGATACAAAGAGCTTAACAGGGAAATTGAGAGAAAGATAAATGTAGCTAAGGAAGAGTGGATGAAAGAAAAATCTAAAGAGGTAGAAGATCTGCAAAGGAAGCATAAAGATAGAGAATTACACAGAAAGGTAAAAGAAGTCGATGGGATATGAAAACCCAAACATTTATCTATTGTAACAAACACGAAAAACCAAATGGAATTAGACCCTGAAAAACAGAAGGAAATATGGGAGCAATATCTTAAAGATTTGTTTGGTGATCGGAGAGCAGAAGGGCCCCCACAAATAGATACCGATGGAAAACTAAGTATTCTAACCGAAGAAGTTATGCGGGCAATAAAAGACGCAAAGAACAACAAGGCACCCGGCGAAGATCTAACAACAGCCAAACATTTTAAACACCTGAGTGATGATGCTGTCGGGAAATTAACCTACCTCTTTAACATTATATATGAACATGGCACTCTACCGCATGACTGGCTAACATCCACATATGTAGCTCTTCCTAAAAAACAAAAAGCAAGGAAATGTGAAGACCATCGAACTGTATCCCTAATGAGTCATGCTGCTAAGATTTTTATGCGAGTAATTTATAACCGCATTCACAATAAGTGTGAAGAATACCTGAGTCGTTCTTAATATGGTTTTAGGAAAGGTACAGGCACCAGAGAAGCAATAATGGGATTGACAATAATGGCAGAAAGGTATCTCGAGGTTCAAAAACAGCTGTATGTGTGCTTTGTCGATTATAGAAAGGCCTTCGACCGCATTAGACACTAAAAATTGATTGAGGTGCTAAAAGAAGTAGGGCTGGACGGACACGACATAGCTATAATAAGCAATACATACTGAAACCACACAGGATGTGTTTGAACAGACAACGGAAATATCAATTATGTAAACATAGAACGAGGAGTACGTCAAGGGTGCATTCTGTCCCCTCTTCTATTTAATGTCTATGCCGAAAATATCATCAGAGCTCCTCTTGAAGATCGCCCTGAAGGTGCCAGAGTCAATGGAATCATCATTAACAATGTAAGATATGCCGATGACACCGTAGTATTAGCAGAAACAGAAGACCAACTAAAAATATTGATGAACATACTATCAGAAGAAAGTCACAGACTAGGTTTATATATTAATCTTTCCAAAACCAAAATCATGGTATTTTACAAGAACCCCCATGAACAAATTACACCCAACATACAAATCAATGGTATCACCCTTCAGAGCTCCCAAAGCTTCATATACCTGGGCAGAAAGCTAAACAGTCAGCTAGACCACTCAAAAGAAATTAGAAGACGTATTGAAATAGCAAGATCTGGCTTCATGAACATGCGTAAAATGCTCTGTAACCCCAAGCTATCAATGACAATAAGGTTAAGAACACTAACGTGTTATGTGTGGTCTCTACTACTATATGCTAAGAATAAGCTGGACCAGCAAAACTACAAATGAAGAGGTACTGGAAATAATAAACACACGACCTCATCTGGTTAATACAATCAAAATTAGAAAGACGTCATATCTAGGACACATTATGCGCCATAAGGAATTTGAGCAGCTCCAGGTATATTAGAAGGCAAAATCGAGGGTAAAAGGTGTATAGGAAGAAAGAAGAAATCCTGGCTCCGAAATATCAGAGCTTGGACTCACACAACAGGAAATGACTTATTCCATCAAGCCCAGAACAGAGAGAAATTTGCCATATTGATCGCCAACCTTAATAGTGAAGGCATTTAGGAGGAGGAGATAAAAGGCAAAATTTACAAAACAGTCATCAAACCAATAATGACTTACGCGGCAGAAACACGAGCTAACAAAGAGATGACAAAAAGGATGTTAGAAACAGCAGATATGAAAACATTTAGAAAAGTTGATAGTAACACACTATGGGACAGAGCTAGAATTACAGATATACGAGCAAGGTATAGAACATCAATAACTGGGGAACAAATAGAAGAGTAGAATGGAATGACCATATAAGTTGAATGAGTCATGTCCATATAAAAAGAATAAGAAGAAGAATTTTTCTAAATGTATTCTAGAAAAGGAAGAAGAAAAATTGTTTTATATGTTTAGTTATTAAATGACACATTATAAGCTTTTACACACCTACAGAAGATCATCAATGTGTATTTAAATTTACTTTTACACTTTTTTTTAACTATGAAATAATTTTAGTGAATGTATGGGATAATAAGTAAATAGATACTTACGCCAGATCAAACAAATATCTATATTTAAAACTTTTGGAATAAGCGAAAGCCCTAGAAAATTTCGCTATTGGAAAATTAGCAACTACATAAGTACATCTCTTGCCTTCTTCCACTCCTTTAACTACCTTATCTTTGTAATCATTATACATCACATGGTTAATAACAGTTCTTTCTCTTATAAACATCATTTTTCGGTCTTTAACGTAATTGTTAAGAATATCGTTATCATTAACAGTGGCGAATAGCTTATCATTGCCAATTTTATCCAATAATGTCTCTTGGTAAATATTTTCATCGTCTCTTTCTGATATTATTTGGTCCCGCACAGCATTAGCTTTGTTGGTCACCCATTTGTGGTGGTTCTTTCCTATGTCTTCAGGTGCGTTTATGGGCAAGGTGAATTTGGACAGTGTTAAAAAAGCTGTCAAGTTTGCCGTGTAGAACGCTGTAAGGATAAGTATAAACAACCACCAAGTTGAGAATAAAAGACGTGTTGAATCTGAAACAAAAAGGACATATTAAATAGACTAACGATAAAAAGCAATTTTTGTGATTTTTGTCGAAAGCAAAAATAGCAATGGAAAGCCGCCACCAATTTTTCATATTTCGGTGTTCAAATGTTACTGGATTGGCATTTCTGCAAATTTACAATGGTGTATCACCATACGTTTATGTCTACATTATTTATAGCTTACATACACGGCGATTATAGTCCTATAGGATACAAAAAATTATAATTTTTGAGTCAATTTATACATATGACGTTAACGATATAAATACGTTTTACGCACGTCCAGTAGTTATCCCAGCCTTAAGTAGTATGTATGCCTGTAAATAACAATTGGACATCCATCTTTAAGGTAGGGGGATTGGCACCTAGACAAGCCAGAGACGAACCTTCTCAGCCCCAATGATACACACAGACACTCCACCATTAGCCCATAGGTAATATTAATTATACAATGAGGGAACGTCTATCATCTTAATTGGATGTCATGCAAAAGTCCTGGGAAATAAGACCTATTTATCAATCTGGTTTTTGTTTTGAAAGCAAGTTTGATTTTTTTTTTCGGTTTACGTGGGGACTGAACATGAGGCTTTTATTCAATATTACTCCCTAGATATTTTGCTTTATCTGTCCACTCTATAGATCGTCTGGGCACTTCTAATATATATTCTGGTATTTTTTCGTTATTTTAGGAAAATTGGATGATGCCATTTAATAGTTCTGTTAAATTGTATTTTTACTAGGAAAGTTTTGGGGTAGTTCTGATTTTTTTTATTCCATATATCTTTTGGGGTGCTTAATCTAAATCTGGGGTTTGCAGACAAAATTTCGTGACGCAACATTAAAAAAAAAACAGAAGAAACCGTTTTTTTTTTCTTCTTTTTTCGGGTTTTTTTTGCTTAAAACTCGAAAATTATCAACTTTTGGTAAATGGTCTGTTAACAGAAAATAAAGTACTTGAAATTTTCTACAAATACCAGTATTTAGTTTTTTTTTCAGACGAATCTTTCGGTTTCTAGTGCGAGTTGAAAATTGAAAATTTTTAACATTTTATGTAAAACCCACTTTTAAATTTTAATATTTAATTTTTATGTATGCTGTCATTTAATAAATATTACATAGTTTTCCACACAAGTAATTAAAACGAAAAAAGGGAAAAATTATACAAATTCAGTAGGTAGGTAGAACTCGTAACAAAACAAAACTTAAAATCTCATTACTTATGATCATATATTATTATGATTATAAATTATAATATGCAAAATTTATATGAGCCGTTGTCTTTTGGAAGGCCCTGGCTGAGGTTCTTCGATAACGATGAGTCCTGATTCTGCTTGTCCTGGAAAATAAAAGTTTAAAGTTAAGTCATTTATCAAGAAGAGATGAAGATTGCAAAATAGATTGTGAGATTAAACATACCTTCCGCATCGTAGTGAGGTTCTTCGATGGCATCGGGTTCTGGCTCAGGGTCTGATTGCTCCATATGTGTCTCAGGAGAGACACATATCATATATCAAGGAGAGATGAATGCCTACAAAATAATTTGTCAGATTCAACATACCTTTCCCTCTTTCTTCAGTTTCTTTTACGTCTATGTCAGAGCTGTCTTCTGGAGGCTCAACATTGTTACACAGTCCTTCGCATAATGCGCATATTGGAGAACAATGGAGTCCCGCCTTCCTGCATCCACAATTGCGTTGACAGCCCTTTTTACATTTACATGAAATGTACCGGAGTATTGAGTTTGGTGCAGGGTCCAAAGTAGTTGGTACTGGCACAAGACCACTACTAGTTTTTTGCCATCCCCACTCATATGGGTCTTTTTGTTGCTCGTTAGTTGTGGCTTGACTGGATAACCACTGCTGCACCTGATAGTTACTTCTGCAGGACTTCAAGAAATTTCAGTTTCCCTTGATTAAACAATGCAGAAGTAGTATCACAACCACTCATCGCATGCAGGAATAAAATATGATCAAATAGGATTTTCTCAGCAGCCAGATGAGGGTTGTAGAGGCTTTGCAAAACCTTTCCTTTTCCTGGCTTCAAAAAAAATACATTTTTTATATCAGGGCTACAAAGGCCAATCAAAATGACCAGTAGGTCGATATCTTCTCGCACCACTGTCAAATGTTAATTTGACGGGGCCATCTTAAGAGCTGTTGAGATAATTAGGATATCAGCATCTTTCACAGCTTGCTTTGAATGAATTTTTGCATCATGAAGTTTCTCCATTAACATAGAATATAAACCGGTTCTTGTTTTTTGGGTTTTCAAGAAAACTATCCTGCGACACAGTGGGCACCATTATTTCTCTTAATGATATTGCAGCAGATTGTTTTCTTTGTGCTCTTCTCAATCGTTTTAAACGCTTGGTGCTACCACAAGCCTCGCCAGGGTAGCTATCGAAAACGACAATAGCACTTGATTTGTAGTTTGATTTGACATATGATACATAACTGCCGCATATGTCTGCATATGTCTGACCTTGGCGCCATTTTACCCGGTGTAACAAAAATCCTCCGTCGATGACATATTTTGTATCGGTAAACTCAGTCTGTTCAGTAGGTGTAAAAGCCTTGTACAAACTGGATTTTGTTCCTTTCCTCATCCCATGCTCATCAAAAAGAGCAAGAGGATAGGGTACTAAGTTTAGGATACTAAGTTTGTAACGTAAAAATTCTTGCAGCTCTTTATCTGAATGTTTCGCGATAATCATTCGTTGAAAAAGTGTGATGGGATTGATAACTACAGCCCTGTCTTGTATTTGAATGGAGCTGTTCATGATCGCAAGAGGCAGCACTCTTTCGCTTCTTTTAAATTTTACAGCTTGAAAATCACAATCAACAATGCGCTGTATACCTGTCTTTATTGTAATTAACTTAAATACTAGGGAAAATTAACTGAAAACCTTCCAATACAAATCTAAAAAGTGGGTTTTGCAGTCACACCGGTATAAATTGCCAATTTTCAACTTGCACTTGAGACCGAACGGTTCGTCTGTACAATAACCAAAATAGTGACATTTGTAAGTACTTTAATTTCTGTAAACAGACCATTTACTAAAAGTTAACGAGTTTTAAGCAAAAAACCGAAAAAAAGCAAAAAAGAAAACGATTTCTTCTGGTTTTTTAAATGTTGCGTTACGAAATTTTGTCCGCAAACCTCAGATTCAGATTTAGCACCCCAAAACACATATGGAATGAAAAAATCAGAACTTCCCCAAAACTTTCCTACTAGTATCACTTTACAGTACAAATTTACTGAATCATAAGAAATGAAACGCCTAACCCTCCGTTAGTGGCGTGGGCGTGGGTGACATACGTCACCCACTCAATTATTTCTACTCACAGATTTAAATCGGTAGGTGTCAGCGTTACCAAGACATCAGTACCTTCCAAGCAGTCTATAAGTGAATGTATAACAGGGTTATGTACAGTAACACGAGCTTAGTTGCCAAGCATTTCCATAAGTCTCTTAGTGGTTGATGACTATCACCCAAGCTACTAACCATGTTCTTAAGTTTATTAAAGTAAGTTTTTCAATTTGGTCTACTAACTATACTAATTTTTTAGCACATATTGATAGTACTTACGAATCCTGATTTATAATAATTTTAACTCGTGATTTTAGCGGATATTACTTTTGTTAGAACAAAGAGAATTCTAAGAAGCCTAAAGTTGAAAGAAGTAACGATCCTGACGTTTGGTTTGAAATGGTTCGCAAGTTAGGTGATAACGAGGATGAACCTAATACTGACGACGAAAGTGATTTTGGACAATAAGACCACGTGATTGAAAGTGAACCTAATATGGCTTCTAGATGATGAAGAAGCAAATAAAACTGATAGAAGTTATAATAGTTATCTATTCTATTATAGAAGTTATAATACTTATAGAAGTTATAATAAAGCAATCGAGCGGAAGGGTATTACACAAGAAAAGATGAAACAAAATGGAGAAAAAGAGGTCATGTAAAATACGTACGACCTCGAGTACATAACATATTAAAATGCCATTTACCATGACCAAAAGGTATTGCTCGAGAAAAAAGACTAAAATTGACATCAGAAGGCTCTTTTTTAATGAGATAGTGATAAACACAATAGTTCATTGCACTAATATTTATATAGATAAAATCTGTAACAATTTCCGAGATAAAAATGCATAACATAGAGATTTAACGAAAATTCAAGCATTTATTGGTTTATTGTTGGTCATAGTCTTCGTGATCATTTAGGAAAAACTTACACAGTTTCTACGATAATTAAAATGGAAATGGTCCGAAATCTGGTTACTTATCTATGAATTAATCCAGATTTCGCTTTTTGATACAATGCTTACGGTTTGACAGTGTTATTGATAAAGATAAGCGAAGAGCCATTGACAAATTGTCACCAATAAGAGATGTGCTGGAATTACTTTTGGACAATTTTCAATCTTACTTTTACTAAGTGAGTACCTCACAGTCCAATAACAACTTCTAGCATTTAGGGGTAGATGGTAGGTAACTTTAGGCAGTACATACCGAGTAACCGGCTAAATACGGCCTGAAATCATTTTCTTTAATTGACACCAAGACAGTTTACACGTTTAATTCAAAAGGCTATCTATGTAGGCAGCCAGAAGATCCTCAATAAGTGAGCAACTCGGGAGAAAAAGTTGTGTTGCGTTTAGTTGAACCACTATGTGAATTTTATTGAAATATTGCAGGCGATAACTGGTTGAATAGTATTCCTTTGGCGTAAAACCTTTTTACAGAAAAAAAACTAACTTACGTAGAAACGATGAGAAAAACAAACGGGAAATCTCAAAAGAATTCCCTAAAATACGAAATAAAGGGAAGCACTCCTCCGTATTCGGCCTCCAACAATGCTGTGCTTTGATGTCCTATTGTTCAAAAAAGAATAAGGCTGTACTAGTTTACCACATATTTTCCACCGTTAATATAGATGATTCTATTAGAGATAAAAATTAAACTAAGGTCGAGACTTTTTATAATATGACCAAAGTTGGCTGGCAAAGTAGACCTGGTTGACCAGCTTTGTCAACACAATATTGTTGCGCCCAATGCTAGACGTTGGCGAATGTTACTGTTCTACCATCTGGTAAACATTTTCGCAATAAATACTCTTTGCATTTACAAATATCACCATCATATGAATAAGAAAACCTAAGTTGGAAGTTGATCAAACCTCAAATAGAACGAGGGTCTCAAAATCCAAACATTTTAAGGCAGCTACGACAACATGCAAAACTGCTGCTTGGTATTAAGGAAAATGAGTAGCCAGCCGAAGCTAGAACCGGACCCCGATGAAGATGTTATGTAAATGAAAGGGTTCGGGATAAAATCCTCAGAAAATTCTGTTTTAAGTGCGGAAAATCGATTTGTGGTAAACATTTGGAATAAATCTGTATAAACTTCTGTGAAAATGAGGTGATGTAAATGTATTATCGTTTACTTAAAAATAAAGCTTTGTGCTAATTTTATGGTTTTATTTTGATAAGTTAACTGTACTCATTATATAAAATAAACTAAAAGTCCAAAAAAATGGCTAATAAACATTCGTCACATTTGTCCACCACGCCACTAAATATATCATTCTTAGCCATATCACTAACGGAGGGTTAAATATACAAATAATGGATCCCGCCAAAAATCCGATCGACAAGTTCCGCAAATATAAAAATGAAGGCGAAACACTCTACTACTCTAAAGATAATTTCTACCATCAAAATGTTATTTTTTGATTGCCTCACAATACACATAAATATGTCAAAAATTTCACACCTATTTCTGAAAGAGCCATTCTACTCTTTTACGTGAAGAAGTAAAAAATGTTTTTAAAGCTGTTTGCTATAATTGTTAATTTTTAAAAGTTAGTTTTCTTTTTAAGAGTTTTACCTGTTCTAGGATTAACAGTAGATCCTTGTTTCAGCAGTGCTCCATACACAAACCACATACACGTTGATAAAGAGTAAATCTCATTTTCATCATACTTGCATATTCGACTCTGGATTAGTATCATGAGGTAAATGATAGGTCCTACTACTAATATAGAAAAAATAATTAAGATCCAAACTGGTGTTGTAAACGGTGCTAGCAATCCTGACCCGGTTGCGGATTCAGTGGGTCGGTTCATCAAAACTGCCCATTCTGCGGTGTCAAAACTGGTGGAGAATATTATGTCATTGCGAATACTTTCTATTATGGGTAAAAAGGCAACTGCTATGTCTACTTGCTAAAATATATAAATAGATATAAAATGGATATCAATATGTATTACTTTTTAAAACAATAGACTTTTGATCTTTAGTAAAATACATTGTAAAATATAAATTTTAATATACACTCCACGACGGCTAAAAGATATTATTGGATTTTTAAGGATTGGATTTTCAAATGTAGGGTAGGCGTCAGAAGTTAGGAAAATCTTCTATTAGAATTCTGTATTGGCCAAGAACACCACATAAACTAGATTCTTTTGTTCAATCTTGGATAAAGGTATTTTCAACATATTGCAAAATTATTTTGCAAAATAAGTTTATTATAATACAATAAAGCCAAATAAACCGTATAGTCCAGAGAAATAAGGTGTATTTCCGTAACTTTGACCCGGCCAGGTATGTGACAAGATACCTGGCCAAATATCTTCATAAGGGTACACTTAAACTCATCACCAATTAGCTTAAATTAGCTTAAATACCTTCGTACATAGTACAAACTCATCACCGCCATAAAAGCAGGGATTTGAAAATAGACCCCAAGAGATTGGTAAACTCATCACTGGCCTACCTGCACCCCATGGCAGGTATAGAAACCCCTTGCAAACCGCTAAAATTTGGTAATTTGACAGAATAAATCCAAAATAGAAATATTAAATGTAAATGTAACTCATTGGTTTTTTTTTGCAAATTCCACAAAACTCTATTCATAGCTAGCTAAAACTATGCGAAAAGAAAAATTTCTCATCTGTCCTTGTTCCTTTAACATGGATAGTGAAATGCTCATTAATTACGTTTTGAGCCTACGTGGACGAAAATGATAGATATCAATAATTTCAAATTTCAATTGCGAAAGACTCTAAAATCGAATTGCCTTTTGTGAACTTGTGCGACGAAAGGGTGTAAGACTAAATGCCATACAACTGATGAGTAGATTTTATACCGTATTTTTTATTTGTTTCGCAATGGTGGCGGATCATTCTGATCAAAAATAAAAAAATTAGCTAAGTAAGGTCTTTAAGTCAACTGTAAAAGTAAACTGTATAACTAAATATACATTTTTAGATTTCTGATTAAATTGTTAAGGTCACATTGTTATAATTTCATTCAGAACATTTATAATGACAGTTTTACATTAGACACCATTTAATTAATTAAGTTTGATTGTTGGTTATTTTCTAGATTTTAATTGAAATAAGAATAAGAAAATTAATATTTACAAAACTGTTAGATGTTAGATATAAACCAAAGTATGGTAATAACACATAGTAATAATACATATAAAAGTCCGGAAATAATAATAAGTGCCATCGGTGTAATATTAAAGATGCTATTCTGTTAAAAACAACCTAAATCATGCCACATGCAACATTTTGTATAGCAGAAAATAATTTTTGGTGGTAGACCAGTTAATTCTAGAGAACTTAGCTATTTTTTTTACTTGACACAATTTCCATATTTCGTGAACAGTGGTAGAGTGAAACATACTGCATATTTGAAAGTTTAAAAAACACAAATGTATGTCAATATTACCAAAACAACGCGTCTCAATATTGAAATGCTCAAAAATCCGCAAACAGTAGAAAGGTTTCAAAACTATATCGAAACTAAACACATAATTCATGAGGACCTAACAATTAGTGAACAATGGGAAATGTGTAAAAATAATATTAAAGAGGCAGCAAATAATATTCTAGGGCCAGAAAGACCACCACCACGTAATGACTGGTTTGATGCTGAGTGTGAGGTCATTACAAGAAGAAAGAACGATGCATATAAACTGATGCAGCAAAGAAGAACCCGAGAAAAACAGCAAAAATATAAAGATCTCAGAAAAAAAGAGAAGTGCATTCATAGAAGGAAAAAGCGAACTCACAAAAATAGAATATTGGAAGAACTTGAGGTATTAAAAAAGGAAAACCAAACAAGAAAATTCTACAAAACTCTGAATAACGCAAGAAAGGAATTCAAACCAAGGCTCAGACTATGTAAGGATAAGGAGGGGCATATACTAAATACAAAAGAAGAAGTACTGAAAAGGTGGGTGGAACACTTTAAAGAACTACTTACTATAGAAGTAGAAGATCCAGATCCAAATCAACCACCAGGAGGAGCAAGCAACAATTCACCATTAGAACCTCCGTCAATTCAAGAAGTACGAGATGCAATAAAACACCTAAAAAACAATAAATCTCCAGGAAGTGATGGTATACCTGCGGAACTTATCAAATGTGTAGGTGCTTCTGTGACTAATCAAATATATAAAATAATACTGAGAGCCTGGAATGAGGAACAAATCCCGGAAGAGTGGTGTATTGGAATCGTTTGCCCGCTACACAAAAAGGGTGACCAATTGGAATGTAGAAACTATAGGGGAATAACCCTCCTTAATACAGCATACAAAATGTTTTCGAGGATCATATATGGTCGCCTAAGTACATATTCAGAGGAACTTCTCGGGGAATATCAAAGTGGCTTTAGGCCTGGTCGATCAACAACAGATCAGATCTTTGTGCTAAGGCAAATACTGGAAAAAACCAATGAATTCAATATCGATACATACCATCTTTTTGTAGACTTCAAATCTGCCTATGATAGTGTCCTAAGAAATAAATTGTATGAAGCAATGAATGAATTCCACATCCCCGATAAACTGATAAGATTGGTTAAGGCTACAATGCGTAATGTGGTTTGCAAAGTCGAAATACAGGGCGAACAATCACAGGCGTTTGGAACGCATGTTGCGCTGCGACAGGGAGAAGCGCTGGCGTGTCTCCTTTTCAACATAGCACTGGAAAAGGCGATCAGGGATGCCCGAATAGACAACAGAGGAAATATTTTTAATAAATCATCCCAAATTTTGGCATATGCAGATGATGTGGACCTAGTTGCCCGCACAACACGCAAGCTAGAAGAAATGTATACCACCTTCTCAAATGTCTCAAAATCTATGGGCCTGCAAGTAAATGAGGAGAAAACTAAGATGATGGCATCAACACCCAACAATAGAGCCAGGAACATCGGTCACCAATTCACGGTTGATAACTCTACCTTTGAAGTGGTTGACAAATTCACATACTTAGGCTCCCTGATCACCAAAGAGAACGCCATAACGGAAGAAATCAAGCGAAGGATAGTAATGGCAAACAGATGCTATTTTGGACTGAGTAGACATATGAGAAGTAGAAACTTAAGCCAAAAAACAAAAATAACTATATACAAAACCCTTATACAGCCAGTGTTGACATATGAATCGGAGACATGGACCATCTCCAAGGCAGACGAAGACCTTTTGCTTATATTTGAACAAAGGATCCTGAGAGGAATATTTGGTGGCATCTGTGAAAATGGTGTTTGGAGGAGGAGATACAACTACGAGGTATGCCACAGATATAAACAAATATTTAGTGGTAAAGGCATAGTATCTCTTATAAGAATAGGGAGATTAAGATGGGCAGGACATCTAGCAAGATCACAGCAGAACTACCCTCCTATAAGAATCCTTATGTCACAACCCGTGGGAAGCAGAAAAAGGAGTAGGCCAAAACTCAGATGGAAGGATGGTGTAGATGAGGATGGTAGAAAGATAGGCGCAATGGATAGGACTGCCTGGCGTAATAGGCTTGGGAAGGTCGAGGCTCTTTCATAGGGCTGTAGCACCATTGATGATGATGATGTCAATATTGTACTTTAAAGTTTTTTAAGAAATACTTTACAATTCTCTTGCTAGATATTTTTGATAAATACGTAGTAAAATAAAGTGTCAGGATTGGAAAATCATTATAAATAACAACTAGTTCCTGTGTAGAATTTCAATGAAATTGCAAAAAAATATACCGTGCATTTGGATTTATTCTGTATAATAAATATATTTCTAATTAGTTAATAAGTTTTTAATCGGGGACTATTTCCAATATAAACGAAAACAACACATCGTCATAAATATTTTCGTTATAAAGTTTATTATCAAAAATATACGTAACTGAATTTTCAGATCTCAAAAGCTTTTAGATTGTAACGAAACGAAACGAAAAGTGTAACAGGTAACAGGCAATCTTCCGCATTAGAAATCAGTGTCTTGGGTCAAAAATGCTGGTGATGAGTTTACCTATCTACGGTGATGAGTTTACCTATCTCTAAAGGATTCGGGTGATCAGTTTATTATATCTCAAAGGGTCTAATAATTTTATGGGGGCTGTATAGTGATGAGTTCGTACACGTCCCTTCATAATCCTTCAATTTTATTGTATCTTGTACTTTGTTTTTTATACAGTGTCATGTTATGTTTTTTAAATGTATTTTATTTTAGAAACAATAAATTTATCTTTTAAATAATTGATAGATTCGACCATTACTTAATGGAAATTCATTTTATGTAACAATAAAACACTGAAAACTTTGTTTTCAAACTTCGACAAAAATTTATTTTAACTCTTATCACTACAGCTGTTTCGTCTGATTGCCTTTCTCAAGTGATATATTTTTGGCATTTGTTTACACTTTATAGTCTCTAATGAAATAGGTTGAGAAGGGAAGAACTGTTGGTCTCGAGTTGGTCATTCAGAATTATATCTGTGTTTTTTTAATTTGTTGATTTTCATAGATTCTAACAAGGATTTTTAAGGAATTTTAGGATTTTAAGGAATTTTAAATTCGCCGTTAAAAGAATGATTGTGATCTAGAAGGTGAAGTGCGTATATAGAATCTGTTTTTCTATTATTGAATGTCCTTTTATGTTCTGCTATTCGTTTGTTAAAGTTTCTACCGGTTTGACCGATGTAAGTTTTTATGCAGTCGCCACATTTAAGATTGTATACACCACTGTGTAAGTGTTTTTTATTTTGGCTCTTGTTGTTTTTGATATATTTGCCTAGGTTGTTATTTGTTCGGAAAGCTGGTGTTATTCCTTTCTTTTTTATGTGTTTGGTTTTTTTTGTTGTAATTTTGCCTGTATATGTAATCGAACAGAAAGTACTGGGTTTTTTCTCTGGTAGTGGAAATACTTATTTCAGGGCTTTCTTGTGTAGTTTTTGATTTAACATTTTATTAATTGTTTGTTCATTGTATCCGTTGTTTACGGCTATTTGCTTAATTATATTTAATTTTATCTCAAACAGACGACGTACCAGTATGTTTCACAGGAACTAACAGGCAACTTGACCAATTTTTATCGTATATTAATTCATTCAATAGTCATATTGAATTTACAATAAAAAACGAACAAAATCAATCTATAAATTTTTTAGATTTACAAATTATCAGATATAAAAACAAACATGACTTCTCCATATTTCACAACCCTACCCATACTGACACGACTATACACAATTCATCATCCCATCCAACACAACATAAGCTGGCAGCATATCATAGTATGTTACATAGATTAACAGAAATTCCGATGTCAAAATACAACTTTGAGATAAGAGCCAAAATAAAAAACACTTACACAGTGGTGTATACAAACATAAATGTGACGACTGTCCAAAAACTTACATCGGTCAAACTGGTAGAAACTTTAACAAACGAATAGCAGAACATAAAAGGGCTTTCAATAATAGAAAAACAGATTCTACATACGCACTTCACCTTCTAGATCACAATCATTCTTTTAACGATGAATTTAAAATTCTTCACATTCAAAATAAAGACCTTAAGCTATCCTTGTTAGAATCTATGGAAATCAACAAATTAAAAAACACAGATATAATTCTGAATGACCCACTCGAGACAAACAGTTCTCCCCTCCTCAACCAATTTCATTAGAGACTATAAAGTGTAAACACATGCCAAAAATATATCACTTGAGAAAGGCAATCAGCCGAAACAGTTGTAGTGATAAGAGTTAAAATAAATTTTTGTGGAAGTTTGAAAACAAAGTTTTCAGTGTTTTATTCTTAAATAAATTTATCCTTCTCTCTTGTCAGCTTTTCAACTATAAAAAATGATTTTTCCATGGAAACAGCAGAAGAGTTATTCAAATTGTTCTAAGTACTAAATTGCAATGTTTTTCCAATTTTTAAAACGATTTTTCCCGATTTTTTTTTAGTTCTTTTGAAAAAATAACTCTTTCTTTCGTGCTTATGCTACCCGTAGAATCATTGTAAGTTCATTTTTTTCAGACAACAAAAATGCTGTTATTTATATTATATTTATATTAAATAATTGCCTCCAACTCGTTAAAATACTTAACTCTTTACTAGTAAACACAACTTCTTAAAATGATATATTTTTGGCATTCAATTTTTAATAATGTAAAAAGTTCACCGAACTCAAAGGAGGAAAGAAAAAGTTTCGGTTATTGAGGTATATAAAACTCCAAATACTTGTCAAATGTTTAGCCAAGTCAACGTCCCCAACGTGGCACTTTTTTTACCTTACTTCTCTGGACTAGTACTTTTCTTTTTTAAAGTTAAATGTGTCGATAGCAATTAAAGTAAACTGTGTACCCAAGCTTAATCGAGCCATTCAGAGCGATGCTGGGAATATTTATATTCCACTATGCATCAACAATTTACCCATATAAAGTACTATCGTTCTTAAGGAAGATAAATATACGAAAGATGGTTACGTTTCGATTTAATTTGAGTCTCTTACCACTCCCTAACACCTGTTTCTGGGTCTAAACGTCATCAGATTTTTTTCTCACTAGAGGTCTCTAGTAGCATACTCTGGTAATTATTTTTCCTATAATTGCCAGAGTAGTCAGTGCGTTTTGATTTAGTTTGAGTCTTCTAACAAACTCTCTCTGATAACGGGTAAACCCAGAAACACGTGTTAGGGAGTGGTAAGAGACTCAAATTAAATCGAAACTCAAACGACTTTCGTATATCTTCTTTTTTATTTTCGGAAGTAGGTAGTCACGACATATTCCGGAATCAAACTTAATCTAGCATTTCATGGAGTGGCACTTCTTTTTTTCGGTTTGTAATTTAGTATTTGTTTACTTGTTCATTTTAATCTATTCTTTCTCCAAACTATTTTTTTTTGTTTTGTATTTTTATTAATGACAAGCATTTTTATAGAAGGTTATACCCCTCTGAATGTCTTATTACATGGCCGAAATATTGTAACTTTCCAATTTTTATTGTTTTTGTTATTACTGTGCTCTTTGTCATTCGGTGTAACAAACTATTTCTTTTCATATTCGATCAACCCAATTTATCCTCAATACTCATAGGTAGATCGACATCTCAAAGGCAACCAATTTTTTCATGATTGTTTCTGTAGGAGTCCAGCTCTCCATGCCAAACAGCAAGTGGAGAATATGTAGCAGCGTATTCCTCTGATTTTAAGGTTTGATATAATATCTCTATTAATGAGCTTTGACTTTTTTAATGCGTATCCTTATTAATTTGCCCATATCCCAGTTATCGTTTCTGTCCAAATAAGTCATATTATGGACTATTTCTAACTTTATACTAAACAGATAAAAATGTGAACTTAATATATAAACATAAGGTCTTCACTTACGTCTTTCTCCAAAAGGTTTTTTACATTTGCTTTCTTAGCGTCGCCCAAAAATACATGATCTTGAGGCAAAACTATGGAATAGTTAAATCCGTACTTCTCTTGAAGGATGTTTAAAATATCAAACGCAATACCTGTACCCACTAAAGATCCATTAATTCTATCATATCCACTCAGCTCTCCATTCTACAATAAAAAATATAAATTTTAATCAACGAGTATTTAAAAAAAGAGTTTTAAAAATTTTGATATTTTATTTGCAAAAGTTTTTGCTTAAATAAAAAAATTTGGTGAATTCCATAATATGCATCTATTTACACAGCTAAACACCCTGTAATTGAGTCTGGGTAGGTGCGTTATGCAGAACGAATGGGTTATCTTGAATGAAGGTAATATGAATACCTTTGCGCAGGGTGGCTTGGGCTCGGTCATAGATATGACAAAAGTCTTTCTCTATTTGGAAACGATGTTGCAATAATGTTGAGTAAGAGAATAAGGAAATTACAGCGAGTTCTGGGATTAAAATGTTCAAGATGTAAAAATAGAAGGTATAAGGTAATGAGAATCAGTACATGGTGCGGTTGCCTTTAATGAAGTAATTGCTATTAGTTTTTTAATGAGGTGTTTTGGAGACGGAACTTTGAAGATTAAAAAGCTACTAGCATAACGATATAACAGAGCAGAAAACAATTGTTATTTGTTCTTGTTCCGAGAACGAAATTCATTAAGGCGAGACGAAATACAGTATTTGCGAATGGGAAATATGAAGAGGTAAATAAAGGGTATTTGTTTTCACACGGAACCGATGTGAAGGTAATGATGACAGTAAACTTGAGTGATTCAAGTGATTTCTAATCCAACTGAAGAAAAATTTTTAGTTCCTTTAATCTGACTGAAGATAGAAAAGACGCCAAATTCAAATTTTTTATCACATAAGAAAAGAAGAGTACAAGTTATATGTAAAATCGATGGAATATTTGCATGAAAACTTAGTAAGTACAAAGTTGTTTTTTTTTTCGAAGGTTGGAAGTATGAAAGGCGTTTGAAGACTTTTTGGATAAGAGAGAACTGACAGAGTGAAAGGCATATTAAATGCAACAGTATGGCTTTCACGGTATACCGATAGTGGATGCAGTGTTTAAACTCAAAGAAATTGCTAGGATAGTACGACCGTGGCGGTCTCAGCTTGCGTAGAGGAGGGACTGTGAACTGAGTAGGGGTCCTTCAGCACTTTACGCAAGACAGACTGGGCGGGGAAGTCCTCAACCCCGACACGGCGCGTCCCAATGGCTGATAGGGAACGATCCTGTAGATATGCAGGACAGGTATAAATAAGGCTTAGCCAAATAAATACCCGCGGATCAACTGAGGACATGACACAGGTCTGCAGCTGTGTTATTAGTGGCCCGTGGCTGAGGAATAAAATTCCTGACAGGTGCGAAACCACAGAGTCGCAGGCGGCAATCAAGTAGATTTAACCGGCTGTGATACTGCGAATACTCACCAACCCGTCTGGCAAGTGTGGTGTTTTAATGCCAATATACCCCTTAAAAACGCGATGTCAGTTTTTAAAACAAGATATGATAAACAAATTGGGTTTTGCATGTTCGAAGGTGGGCCTGGGAATGAACTTGACCAAAACTAAGTTTATGACAAATTTGGTCCCCAATAACCATTTGACTATTCAAGACAAAGTG
This sequence comes from Diabrotica balteata, assembly GCA_918026665.1. Lineage (NCBI taxonomy): Eukaryota > Metazoa > Arthropoda > Insecta > Coleoptera > Chrysomelidae > Diabrotica > Diabrotica balteata. The sequence continues at coordinate 67,434,821 of OU898276.1, read as the reverse complement.
GTAGAACTGGTGGAGAAATATACGTATTTGGGTCATGTAATAAGAATCAGCAGGGATAACCAAACATGTGAGATCCAAAGACGAATTACTTTAATATGGGCAGCCTTTGGAAAACTGCCAGACACACTTAGGGCCAACATACCAATCAGCCTCAAAAGAAAAGTGTTTGACCAATGCGTATTACCGGTCATGACCTATGGGGCGAAAACTATGACTTTAACCAAGACCACGGCTTCGAAACTGAGAGTGGCACAGAGACGAATGGAACGGTCTATGCTGGGAGTGACGTTGAGGGACCGAATAAGAAACGAAGATCTGCGAAGAAGGACGAGTATTACCTACTGATGTTGTGGAACGCATAGCGGAACTAAAATGGAACTGGGCAGGCCATGTAGCGAGAATGCACGATTCACGATGGACGAGCAAAATTACAAATTGGAGGCCAAGAGCAGACAAACGCAGTAGAGGAAGACCACCTACACGTTGGACCGACGACATCAGGCGTATCACTAAAAATTGGCAACAAAGAGCACAAAATCGTGAGGAGTTTAAGGGAGGCCTATGTCCAGCAGTGGACGTGATAAATAGAGGCTGGATTATGATGATGATGATAAAAACAGAAGCCGTCTTGTTAGCAGAAAAGCCAACACTGAGGAAGCAAGACAACAGTATAGAGCTAGTGCAAATTTTAACGAACGTACGTATAAGTAGCCTATAGCCTTACTTTGTATTGAAAAAGTTTTCCTATGTAGACTGATGACGAATTTTGGCAGACTCAGGGCAAGTGCGAGTACACCTTTGTGCTTGGTAATTTAGTGCAAACAAAGCTGAATATTTTTAAGATCAAGAAATATGCCTTTAAGTCCAGATAAAAAAAAACTTCGCAGGGTTTTCAATGAACGCAGTGTTACTACTTAGGTAATAATTAAAGCGAATAATTAAAAATGAAAAAGTATACAGGGGGACCGAAGATGTGAGAGGCAGTGCAGATAGACGGCAGAAAGCCGGAATCTTATCACTACTTTTAAGATATAGGTCACTGAAAACACAGGGAGTTTAATTATCTGACTCAACTGTTCACGAGATATGATTTTGACTTATATCTGAAACGGATTGGTAAAGAGAAGACTAACGTAGATACCAACGAGTGTATACAGGTACTACGGAGCATACTTTGTATGCACAAAATGACTAAAAAAAGGAGAGAGATATACATAGGTGAAAGGAACCAAGTCAAGGATCTGATTAAGCTTCGTAGTCACAAATAATAACTGCGAATTTGCATAAAGGATGCGCAGTGTCCTGCGTATTTGATAAAATAAGTATACAGATACAGGCAAACCAAAGAAAGAGTGAACTAAGTTGAACTATGGGGAGTGATGAATAATACAATTCTAATCCAACCCTTTTCATACCATTTTATTTGAATGCGCTGGACCATATAGTCTAACAGACAAGAAGCTGTAAAAGTATTAGTGTTACCATAGATACCTTAAACTTATCCAAAATAAACGTTACTACTTAACTAATGAATAAGATGATTCCACCAAAGTAGCTTTTTATCAATTATTAGATGACAAATATATCCTAAGACCAAAAATGGCACTAAAAATCAAAGCTAATCAATCAGTGCAAAGTGCTGTCATATTTCCCCATAGCAACATACACAAAGGCATTTCTCGATAGAAAAGCGATCATCAACAAGGATTATGGACGTTAAAAGTAGACGAGGTCAGGCCACCTATTAGTTCAGGTACACTTTATTGATCCCTTTTCAAATACCACAAGGATTAAAGAAGGGAATGAGTCGGCAACAATACTGTTTTATTTAGCACTGGAATGCGTAATTAGAAAAATACGAGAAGTTAAACACAACACACTTATCAATAAATTAGTCCAACTAGAAGCATATGCAAATGACATAAGTATCATGAGCAGAACTAAAGCAACAGGTGAGATTACGTATACAAAACTCAAATCACATGCTAAACAAATAGGTCTATAAAACACAAAAAATACTTAAATCATCCTAGTACACAGTCGATAGGAAAGAGGACCCTACATGACAGTTGACAACTTAGAAAAATTAGATAGCTTTATCTATTTAGGAGTCAACACCACAAACCACAACATTGATGATGCAGAGCTTATCAGAAGAATCATCCTAGTCAATTAAATCGCGTAACGTACATAAAAAACCTAAGTTACGAATCTACAAGTCCATAATCAGACCGATAGTGAGGTATAGAAGTAAAACTTGTGTGTTTACTCAAAAATCTGTAAATCGCATAGACATGTCGGCTATAAATATAAGAACAACAGGTACGGAATCAGATATTATTATGAAATATATAATATATATAAAGAACCACCTTTATGTATACAGCCTACAGCGTCTTCAATGGCAGGCCATGTATTTGCTATGAAAGAAAACAGGCTTCTAAAAAAACTGATGAATACAAGAATACAATGAAACAGACCTATTGAAAGACCAAGAAAGCGATGGGAAGATGATGTGGATGACCACACAAGAAATCTCTTTGGCAGCCGATCGTGGAAGAGAATGGCTACCGACCGTAACGAATAGAAAGGTTTGCTGAGGGAGGCCAGATTTCAAATTGGGCTGTAAAGCCATTTTATGAATAGAAATTAAAATAAATAAATCAGTTTAAATAAAGCATTGAACTAAATTCAAAAACCACATTTTCATCACTTATTTATTCATGTTAAAAGTAGATATTAAACATACCTGTAAAGTTGTGATTAAAAGAGTTTCTGTTGCAAGGTCTTGTTCTAACTGAATAAGTTGTTGTTGTCTATAATTGCTTAGAGGTTGGGCTAGAAAACAAAAAAATAGATATAGTAGTATAATTATAAAATATTTGAAATATTTATTTCTGCAGCTGTTTCACTAAATTACTGAAAATCATCTAAAAGATGTTGGATAGTTTCTGAATAAATTTTATTTTTGAAGTATCACTGTTACTTTAGTCGTCAGACACAAAAATGCACTTAACTTCTAAAAATTATACGAATAGGCTGGAAATGATTTTAGATGGAAATGATTTTATGAGTAGGAAAATGATTTTCTATTGACATCCTAACATTAAAAATTCATATGTGCTTAAGCCAAACTACTGACTGGATTAATTTATATTTTTTATAGACAATTAAATAAATTATAATAAAAACTATTGTTACTGGTTTTGCTTTCCACATAAAGTAACTGTATTTTCATTCATATATATGTCCATTAATCAAACCATGACAATGACATATATAGGGTCATATGTTCAACAATGAACCACACGTACACAATGAACCAATCAATCTTTCGTTAATAATACGCATTTTAGAAAAACGCCGGCACCACTGTACGAATGTACTAGATAACCTAGAACTAAATCTCAGTTATTGTTTTGCCACCACGAAATGTGCACGTGTTATAACGGATTATAAAAATTTGAAGGCATCGAGTAAAATTTTCAAGGTAAGCATTTTCGGTTTTATTTCTTACATGGGTGAATTATTTTAATTTATTCTCTGTGGTACGATACATTGATACATTAGTTAGTGTTTTGGTATATAACTCTAAAATACACTGTTGTAGATAATGACTTATTGGTCTTTGATTGTTATAAGGTGCGGTACGTACACAATGAACCAAACTATGTTGGGACACAATGAATCATGGTTCACTGTGTACCCTTCCAAGTTTTTAGATTTATTTTTATTTTCAGGATGGGTCGCGTTAAGAAAATAGAAAGAAAGAAAGGCGCACATACTGTTGATCAAATGAGGACAGCATTGGACTTAGTAACCAGGGGTATGAGTATTCGAAAAGCAGCAGTAGAAAGTAATTTAGCATATCCTACATTAAGGCGATACGTTGAAAAAAGAAAGTGTGCTCCAAACGAAAACATAAGATTTGTTCCTAACTACGAGACGAACATGATTTCACAAGTGAACAAGAAGATGCTCTTAAGACCTACTTGAAAACTTGTGCACTTATGTTTTATGGATTGACATCTGTCGAATGTAGAAAGGTTGCATATCAAATGGCTCAAAGGAATAATATCAAAATTCCTGATTCATGGAGGAATGCAGAAATGGCTGGCAGGGAATGGCTCCGAAGTTTTAGGAACAGGCATACAGATCTGTCTCTGAGAAAACCAGAGCCGTGCAGCCTGGCACGTGCGACAGCATTTAACAGAGATAATGTTAATCGCTTTTTTGACAACTTATATGCTGTAATAAATCGAAATGCCGCATTTTCTGACGGTACAAGAATTTACAACTTGGATGAAACTGCAACCACAACGGTGCAAAAAACTCAGAAAATATTGGCACCAAAAGGGAAAAAGTGTTTGGGTAAAGTCACCAGCGGTGAGAAAGGGACACTAGTAACAACGTGCTGTTTTATATGTGCCGGTGGTTATGCTTTACCACCAGCAATAATTTTTCCGCGGAAAAATTATAAGGATTTCATGTTAAAAGGCGCCCCCACTGGCTCTTTAGGCCTTGCTACGCCGACAGGATGGATGAATTCGGAGTTGTTTGTAGAGGTAATGAAACATTTCATTAAACATAGCAGAAGCTCTCATGATAATCCATCAATTTTAATATTCGATAATCATGAATCTCACTTATCAATCGAAGCCTTAGATTTGGCAAAAGCTGCAGGGGTTAATATTGTAACTTTGCATCCCCACACATCGGCTAAATTACAGCCACTTGACGTTGGTTTATATGCGCCGTTCAAGACGTATTATAACAGTGCCATAGAGTCGTGGCTTCTAAGAAATCCTGGTAGGCCGATATCTATTTATGATTTAGCTGAATGTATTGGAATAGCACACAGTCGTTCCATGACTCCTACAAATATAGCCAATGCCTTTAAAAAATGCGGTATATATCCCTTTGATCGGGATATCTTTACAGATGAGGATTTTTTGCCAAGTGAGGTAACAAACAGACCATGCCCAAATGATGAAAGTTCTAATAATACAAGAGACCTTCAAGGAGGTGAACATAACGATGAAATCACTGTGCCAAATGAAAATGACAGTTCTTCAACTAATAACATTCAATCAGAAAACCCCAAACATACGGAAAGTCAAGCAGGACCATCATTTATTCCACCACAACAATTTATGCCTGCATTGAAAGCCCAACCTCGTCAAAATAATAGGAAGAACAGAAAAAGTAAAAAAAAGTATTATTGCCACAGATACACCGGAAAAAAACATTATTGAACAAGAAAGGTTGGAAGCTAAAAGAAAGAAGCAAATGAATGAAAATAGGCAAGCTAAGAAGAGAGTGCGTTTTGTTAATGACGATAATACAGATTCAGAGGAGGATGAAATAGATATCCTTGAGAGTGACAGTGACAGTGATAGTGGAGAGTATGAACAAGATCTTCCAGTTTTAAATCCAAATTTGTTTAGTACCCAAGGTTTTAACCCTAACGTAGAAGATTATGTCCTGGTAGAATTTCATCCACCAAGGTCAATAGTATATTTTGTGGGGAAGATATTACAGATAGAACAAGATGGGGAATATCGCATATCATTTTTAAGACTTAAGGATAAATATAGTGAGCAGTTTGTTATGCCCAATGTTCCTGATATAGCTTCCGTCAACAAGAAAGATGTGAAATATATTTTGCCGAGACCAAAACTATGTGGCAGCACAAAACGACAACAATCTTATTTTGCGTTTACAGTGTCTTTTTCTTTATTAAATATCAGATAGAAATTATACCTATCTTCAATTTTATTGTCCTTTTCACCTATTATTTTGCTTTTATATAATAAAACTTTGAAATCTTACTGTTGTTTCTGTAGACCTAATTTTTATTAGGTATGTTTAAAATAAAGCAGTTTGGTTCACTGCGTACGCAGCACTAGTTCATTGTGTACCACCCGTGGGACACAATGAACCAACGGCACTTAAAGGAAAAAAACAATAATAACTCAAAAACATTAATTTTTATTGCTAACCAAATTATGTGTAATATATTACTAATATGTGTTACTTATACTGGTACAATTTCGTGCTTCTAGGTTAAAAGGGAACTGATATAGACAATTTTAAATTTTGAGTGGTTCATTGTTGAACACAGGATCCTAGTGACAATATAGTTATTTTTAATACAAAATTTTTAATATATTTATAATGGTTTGTTTTGTGGAGTTCAATAGTATTAACAACTGTAATCTCACGACTAGTAAGTAAGACAATTAACAATTTTAACTAGTTAATTTATATTTCTTTTTATAGATGTCTTGAAAAAGAATTAAATAAAATTCGAAAGCTTGACAGTAAGTCAAAGAGTTTTCTTTGTCTTGTGGGCCAAATAAACTGACTGCATCCTCAAAAATCATAATTTATATATATATATATATATATATAGGATATATATATATATATATATATATATATATACATATATATATATATATATATATATATATATATATATATATATATATATATATATCATACAAGCCTAACTACAAAAAAAAAACAGCAAAAAAATGAAATGATCATACGCGTGATATCGTTAGTTATCGTATAATTTAGCTGTCTTTATAAGTTTTACCAAGAAGCCTATCAGTAGCGGAAAATTTATTTTTTTTAGCATATGGTATATTAAGAACACATAAAAACAATATTTTTAAAAAAAGCCTTAAACGGAGTGTTACAAACGAACATATAGTATATTAATATACTCTAAAATATTTTCGGTCTCATTCAGGAATTCCATCTTCTTAGTTTTTCTTGCTGTTGTGTCAATACCTTCCTTACCTCTTTACTTCTTTTATTTGAATTCCTTCTTGCTATGTTTTAGTTTCTGGTGAAGTTTTCTCGTCTCTATTGGCTGATTTAGTTCTGGTAGTTCTTGAACTTCTTTATTCATAGTTTCTCTCTTCTTTATGAGGTAGATTCTCTTTTTCTTCCTTATGTAGTTATTTATATTACTCCTCTGCTTGTTGGGTTCTGTACTCCTGTTGCATCATTAAATATGCTCTGTTTTTTCTCTCTATTATACCCTGATATTTTTTGTCAAAACAGTCATTCCTTATTGTTCTTCTTTGTTAACCTTTCATGCCTAGTAATTCTTAAGCTGTTTCTCTCATAATGTTTCTGTATCCTTCCCACTCTTCATTTATGTTTTCCTGTTTTAGTCTGTTTTTTAGTTTAATGGTTATATTTTGTTTATATTCTCTATTCTTGTTCGTATTTTTAAGTCGTTCTACAGTGTACCGTTCATGTTTGCAACCGATTTCCTTTTTAAATGTTTAAAATTCTGGCCCACCCTACTTTTGTTCCAATAGTGTTCAGAATCCGCATGTGCGAACGTTTATTATATTGGATTATTGTCTTGAGTCTATAATAAAATGATGTATCATATTTACTGTAAGTAATCATGTTTACTGTAAGGTTCAAGCTTCAACTTTCTTGCAGGTAGTGTATATGAGAGTCCACGACACAACTCCATACAACAGTATAGGAGAAATATAACATATATGTATATATATATATATATATATATATATATAACATATATAACATATAAGACATAAGACACTAGCTTGAAACAGACAACCTTATGCCCCGAGGAGTAACAATCAGTTTGTTGTTACCTTTGGACATGTCAAAAAAATGACATTCAATTTTTGTGGAAAAATTGAAAGTCATTCTAGTCATGGCCTTTATCAGAATTTTATCAATTTTTAGATTGTCTTTATATATGAATTTGAATTTTGGCTAGTACTTGACCTTTGAAAGTTCAATTAGGATAACTTTGTTTATAATATAAACATGTCACAATAATAAAAAATATTACCTTATTAACATACTGGTACGAAATGAATAAATGGTAAATGTAAATGTACAAATCTGTTTGTCCTCTTTAGGCTGATTTATAAACTTTGCGTTGGCGTTGGCGCTGGCGTTCGGCGTTGACCTTGGCGCTAGCTATCATAAATTGCATTTATAAACTTTCGGTTGACGTTGGCGTTAAAGATCACATCTTAATTTCTTGCCTTATATTTTTGATTTGGTATTATTAATTTTTGCTTGAAAATTAATACAATGGAAATGCTCGGCCTTTGTTAGGTGCAGTGGCACTGATACTTTGTATTCGAGCAGCACTGAGCCTTCGAAATAAAAGACAACGTCGATACAAACTGAGGCCCATTAACCAGAACAGAAAGACAAGAGGTAATTTTAATTATTATAAAAATATGAAAAACTGGTATACCCAGCAGTTTTTTAAATACACCAGGATACAGTTTCCAGTATTTGAAAAATTACTGCAAATGTTAAAACCAAAACTAAATGTAAACTGTCGCTCTGATGGAATTTCTGTTGAAGAAAGGCTTGTTATTATCTAAACTTTTCCACTTTATAAACACATGGAAAGATAAACAAATAATTTTGTTTGATTTGTTTGACAAACTTTGTCACTTTTTCGATATTGCTATTGGCTGCGATGACAAAGATACAGTTTTATTTTATGTTCTGAGATCGTGATGTTAAAACTTTAGACTTAAATATTAAAACTTTCGAGCAACCTCGTATACTACACCTTTAGTTAAGTTCATTTTACACCCCTCGAGAGGGTATGCCGGTAGTGACCAGAGGAGAAGAGAAACACAGGCAGTCACAGTCCACAGTCCACAACCGAGTCTCAACACAACATCATTACGCTTAGGACGCTATTTTTAAATTTACTGTTTACAACATATTTTATATGTGCCTTTTGACTGCACTATAGTTAAGTTTAACTGATTTTTTCATTTGACCATGTTGTAACGCGAACGTCAGCGCCAGCGCCAACGCCAACGTAAAGTTTATAAATCAGCCTTAAGTACATATTGTTTTGCATGTTGTCGAGATACAATAGAGCTTGTGTGTCAAATAAATAAAAAGTTAAATAGCATAATTTTTTTTTCGAGCATATCCGATTTGTTCTTTTCATCATTTTAATGAAAGTTATATTTAAAAAAAAAACAAAAAGAATTTAATATTAATAAATCTTTTTCATTAATAGAATCATCTAATCTGTTTCGAAAGAATATAGTTTTGAAAGAATTTGCCACAAGAAAAATAGTTTTCTTGTGGCAAATTTGAGTTAAATATAGTATTTATATGAGATTTAACCACAATTAATTATAATAAAAATTACATTTGACGTTTTTTGTGGGAATCAATTTTTTTTTATTATTGAGTTAATGCCTCGACAACTATGATCATTGGCATGGTACAGTCCGGTACCTAGTGTAGTGCGTGTGTGTGTGTGTGTGTGTGTGTGTGTGTGTGTGTCTGTGTGTGTGTGTGTCTGTGTGTGTGTGTGTGTAGAGTAATTGTCTTGATACTTAGCAAAGTCGACATCATTGTCTTTGCTAAGAGACGCTAGTTGTATCCGAACATCTGCGATCCCTCCGGTGAGTACCGATCGCACAAGGATAGAAATTATTTTCTTTAATAAACGAAAATTTCTCCACCCAGATGAGATTCTAACTCACGGCCTTTAGGTTTAATAGTAGACGCTCTTACCACTGAGCCACAGAGGGGTTTAAATCAAAATTTAAAAATTTAAAAACAAACAAAAAATATATTTGAAGTGTATGTATGATATGTTTGTTTTGGCCTTACCACCATTTGATTGTTATTAAAATCAAATGGTGGTAAGCCTTTAAATGAAAAGTTGTCTTAGAATGTACTTTAATTTAAAAAATCGTATCGTCTATATTTTAGGCAAAGCAGTTACAGAACAATCTATAAAATACAAACAATATAAAGCAATACAATTTTATTCTCTGCTTTAACTCCAAGATTTAGCAAACTCAACCATAATTTAATGCACACTAGTCCAGTCGTCAGAGATTTGCCTCTAAAAATCATACGAAAATACTGAATTTTGCTGAGAATGTCGGTAGGAATGTAGGTGGTGAAAACGGAAAACAAAGATTTACCAAGAATCTGCATGCCGTAGAAAATATTTCGAATAAAAAATGTAGCTGAGATAATTTTAAACGAAAATGTAAAACTCTTTGTATACAATGAACCGATCTCTCAGTAGCAACGTTTGAAGCGACCGGCGATTTTAAATATCAGTTACCCGCGCGGTATAATTTTAAATAAAATTTGTATCAACTCGACAGTAAAAATTCGATATCTTTGGATCAGGGTGTCCTATCGATAAAAATCAAACTGCGTTTTAAAGCCGAACTTTTAAGGCACCTCTGCGTTTAAAAGGCAACTTTGGTTATCGTAGTTGGGGGCAAAACACACAGTTTTTTTATCTCCTTCCGTCTTCAGAAATTATAACAGTTTAGAACTTTCTTTCTTTCAATGTTATTACGGGAGAGCTTACATATTGTTTTTCCATTTTAAGTATCGACAGTATAAAATGTCTAAAACCCCTAATAAAAGAGATTGTAGACCATTAAAAGAAACCAATATTTATTGTAAAACATACACCTACCTTAGTACGAACGTCAATGAAAATTGGTACCATTCCATCGAAATCACATAGAATAGTAGAATAGAGAAAGCAAGATCTGCATTTCAAAAAATGGCTGAGTTATTCAAATGTCATGATTTATCAATTCCCATAAAAATCAGGTTACTACGATGTTACATCTTTCCTATACTGTTGTACGGAGTTGAGTCATGGACTCTCACAGATGCCACCTGCAAGAAAATTGAGGCTTTTGAAATGTGGCTTTATCGTCACATCCTGAAGATATCGTATACCGACCACATTACTAATGAGGTTGTTCTGTTGAGAATGAAAAAAGAAAAAGAGCTGTTAACCACAATAAAAACAGAGAAAATCGAATACCTTGGTCACATCATGACGAACAGCGAAAGATATAGACTGCTGCAACTAATCTTGCAGGGAAAAGTAGAAGAAAAACGGGGACTAGGAAGGCGAAGGATTTCCTGGCTGAAAAATCTACGAACGTGGTTCAACACAACAACCACAAATCTTTTTAGAGCAGCAGTGTGCAAAGTGCAGATTGCCATGATGGTCGCCAACATCCAAAACGGATAGGCACTACAAGAAGAAGAATCTTTATTGAAAAAAATCAAACGTTAAATACAAAACGTTAATCTAAAAGAGAACTGTATTTAGAATTGTCGACAGAGAATCCTACTACTGAATTTGAAAATCTGAAAGAGTTGGTTTTTATTGGCTTTGAAAGATTTAAAACAATATCGTTCTTTCGAAAAAAGTCATCTTCCGTTATCTCAGGAAAACAAAATGTGGGCAGTCGCTTAAAAAATACGCCTTCATACCCATCATAATTAATATTGCAGACTTTGGCGACAAATAATCTGTACAATTTTTTTTCAAAAACCTTCACTACGACAAAGTCATTAGGTAAAATATTTGGTACAACATCATTGTCAATCACTTTAAAATGCCACAAGAAAATAGCTTCAGAACAATAAAGAATTGTACGCGCAACATTACTCTAGATAAAAAGAATTTGAATTGACTGTTGTAGGGAGCATTAGAAAGAAGAAGAGGGAACTGCACTCTAAATTACTTTAAGAATCTCATCCCCTAAAGTCAAGTATGTCAAAAAGAAGAAAGTTGGATTGGTTCCTTCAAGTTTGCATGATGAGTACTGAAGACATTTTATAACAATACAAAAAGCCGGTAATAACGTCGTTGATTAGCTGTACTCCTCCAATGGTGTTCGTTAAATATTTCATGCATAAATTCCCTAGTGATTGCTGAAAACAAAATGATTGGAAGAAAATTAAAACTTTTAGCATTTTCTCTTATGGATGAACATCTTCGACTCCGCGCAACAGTAAAAATATAATTAGACATCTGAAATTACTTTCTAAGACTTCTTCTTCTTTGTATGTAGACATTACTTTGTCTGTTTTTCAATGTGCCTCCAGTAAGTTGTGGTTCCATCGTTTTCGTGGTCTTCCTACTGATAGTCTTCCTATTGGGGTACCATCTCTTGTCGGTTTTATTACCCCATTTGTTGTCATTCGGCTTCTATGATCGTTACATTCTACTCTTTTATTTCTTACCCAATCCTTAATGTGTTTTGATCTCTGCTATTTTTAACATTCTTTTTGTCGTCTGTGTCAGATCGTGTCAGACGACTGGAGTATAACAACATTACAGTAATTATTAATTATTTGATTTTGTGACTATAAATCATTATCTACTATCAAACCTTCAATTTATATTTCCATCTAAACATATGTTATATTTTATGATAGTATACCTTCTGTGAATAGTGAAATTACACCCCAAATAAAAAATTTATACTTGACAGATACAAATTTCCAGAACGAGTAAAAAGACATTTTATAATGGAGTATAATGATAACTTCGATACATAAGTCGATATGTAAAGTAAATATTACACAATATTTATGATGTGTATCCGTAATATTATGTACTATGCTAATACAACTTCGCTTTTATTAAATTTTTTAATTTCCTTTTTATTCGATATAAAATAAATATTATTCAATATAGAAATATGGTCAAGAATACAGTCACGAATAATTACGCACATTGAAATGTTTCTAATTTTAACCCTTAATTTGTATTTGTATCTTATAGACTACGTCATTTTCAAATATTCAAATTGTCTAACTCTTAGTGTCGTTACATACTATAAGAAAAACACCCGGCCCGGGTCTTTAACGGTCCGAGTGTTTTTCGTATAAATCGTACCAGGGCATTTAAACATATTAGTCTTTTCACATTATACAAGAAACGGAGTAACGCCCGGGCCGAGACCGAATACCTCTCGGATCCCTGCTGCTTCGTCCGAGTCTCGGACCGGGCATTTCACCGTACCGAGACTTAGTGGGGCATTGGCGTAAATATATCACTACACACTGTTCCTGTAGTACTCGGACGCAGTGATCCGAGAGCATCTGGGTTGTACTGGTGTTGTGTGTGCGATCACTACTACTATGACGTCCGAACGGGAAATTGACTTAGACGTGCTAATAAGTTTGGTAGAAGATTATCCTGTAATTTGGAACAAAAGTTCGGAGGAATATAAAGACAGGAATAAAACAAGAGATGCTTGGAGAGAGATCTGCATCAAACTGGATGAAAACTTCGACCAAGTAGATGCCGTGGAGCGCAAACAATTTGGTGAGTACATTTGGCTATATTATATTATTATTTTGTTTTATATGTCCACTACAAGTTATTGAAGCTCATATAAGATTTATAAATTTTATTATTATTGTGAAATAAGTATCTATAGTAACAATTATGCAATTTATTAATCTAAATTTTTGAGTTTTGCCACGGCACAGAGCCTTCATCTGTTACAAAATAGTCAGCTAAAACGTTTCGTATGCCAGTCCCAGCTTTTTGACCATGACTGATTTGATGTGTAGGTATATCATCAAAACCATCGGTTGAAACGGTGTCCTCAAAGTTATAACCGTCCTTTTCCCTTACAAAATTGTGAAGGACGACACATGCTTTAACAATATTAACCGCTAAGTCTGTATGGACATTAAGAGGACGATGAAAAATTCTCCACTTATTTGCCAGTATTCCGAATGTGCATTCTACATACCTTCTTGCTCGACAGAGGCGGTAGTTAAAAATTTTTTTTTTATAATTTAAGTCTTTCCCTGCAAATGGTCTAAGTAAATGAGTACTCAAGGCGAAACCTTCATCTCCGATAAAAAAGTAAGGTATGTCTGGATTTAATGAACCATAGAGGGGCCTAGGATTTGGTAACTGTAGTTTTTGAGTCTGAATGTTTTTCCCACAAAGAACTTTCTTTAAAAAACCGTTGAGTCACATTCACTTCCGTATGCACCAACGTCAACGTAAATAAATCGATAGTTGCTATCAGCAACAGCCATCAGCACTACCGAAAAATAGCTTTTATAATTAAAGAACATGGATCCACTACCAATTGGTTTAATTATTCGGATATGCTTGCCGTCAACGGCTCCTATACAATGTGGAAAATTTGCTCTTTCTTCAAAACCTTCGGCTACATTTTGTAATAGTTCGCTATTAAGTTTAGGCAAAAAGTCGTCGGTTAACTTTAACCAAATAATATTACAAACTTCTCGCACAATGTTCGCTATTGTAGATATTCCCATTCGATAACTGTAATGTAGATCTGTGAAATAACATCCACTACCGAGGTACCTGAAAAAGAAAGTAGGTAACTGTAATTGATCATAGTTTTAGTAGGAAAATGGCCCTTGGTGAAATTTTCTAAATTATTGATATGTTCACACACACACGATATGCGAATTTTTCCGGAGTTGGTTCATACAAACAAAACAAGCTTTGCGCTTTTTATCTCCGGTTCCACAACCCCTGAGGTCAAGGGATATTCGCGGCCGTTTCTGAAGCTCCAACAACTACTATCCGGGCAGACGCCCCGCCGATTATTGGATTACAGAACTCCAGAAGCATGACGACAATAGAATAGGCCGAAATTGTTTTGATATGTTATATTTCTCATCATCCTGATCAAAAGTCTCCGGGCCCAACTCAATCCTATGACTAGTTTTTGAGATACAGGGTGTTAAACTTTAAAATGGATTGAATTTATGTTACACAAAAACGTTTACTACAAGTTTAAGTAGTAGTAAAATGAAACCATTTTAAACTGTAACACCCTCTATCTCGAAAACTACTCATAGGATTGAGTTGGGTCCATGGTTGATGATAATTACAACATATCAAAAATGTAGAAAATTTCATCAAGGGTCATTTTCCTACTAAAAAGCGCGGGGTCCTTTGACTTGTTCACTATGTTCACCTTGAAGTCACACAAATTTTACACGATTCTCTTATTGCAGGTACATTGGTTTTGAAACGTTGGACAAATATTCGAGACCAATGGATGAAGTGGAAAAAGAGGGTTAACGACGTAAAAAAATCAGGAGCAGGAGCATCAAAAATAAGAAAGTATATTTATGCTGAACAATTAAAGTTTCTGGAGAAAATTCCGACCCACAGACCAACAGAATCTAATATTCCAAATGAAGGCGAAGAACAACACGAAAGTGAAAACGATTCACAACAAAATAAGGACCAAGCTACTGGCACCCCTGTAACAGAAGTAGCACCAGAAAAAACAACTACCAAACGTCGTGATGGTGCTCACAAAGTAACCCAAGGTGCAAACAAAAAGCGTAGAATGGACGAGTTTGAATTGCGAATGCTGAAAAGCTTGGAGTCGGATGAGCCGCAAGACCGGCACTTACTGTTTTTTAAAGGCGTCCTACCTTCTATTCAAGGTTTTAATGACTCCCAAACTATTGAGTTTCAGATGGGAATTTTACAGTTGGTAAAAAACATTAAATCGGGAAATCCTCATCTGCCGGCTGTCAACCAACAAACGCCTCTCTACTATTCTACGCTACACAATCCATATCCTCCAGCGCACCCTCGACCTCAGCAACATTTTGTACCTGGGACACAAGACAACAGTCAAGCTACGGCTTTTAATAATACACAGACACAGTCCAATATGTTAACTGCAGCAACAACACATTACCAAGAAGAGTATACTCGTCAAACATCAACACCTCTTTCAACAGAAGCAGGGACACCCTCCTCACTTTCTTCATTCTTGTCAGATATGGATTTTTAATACAGTTGTTGTTATTAACTCAATAATAAAGCTTATTTTTTAGTAATAATTAATTAAACTTCCCAACTTACCTTAATGTTACTGCCAACATTTCTATAGGTGGAATACAATTTCTTAAGTGGGTATTTTCTTTCTGGATATGAGGTTGTAGGTACTTTAGTAGTTCATCAAAAGTAGAAATAGACATTCGAAAGTAATTGAAAAATTTCACATTATCTTCCCTTAGCTGGGAAAATAGTGTCTGAAATGTACCAACAATATACCGTTGTGCAACTATTGGATGAACCCAAACAGTTCTCAATTTTTTTGTTTGCGACGATGTCTTAATAAAGAAATAATAATCATTTTCTTACGTCTGTCCATAATGAAAGAACACTGAATACTGCACTGATACTGAAAATGATGTGAGGTCTCCGATCGAGAGAAATCGGATAAACAGGTATGCGCTGTGTAAAATTCATATGAAAAACACTCGGACCGTTAAAGACCCGGGTCGGGTGTTTTTCTTATAGTATGTAACGACACTTAAATAATTTACTCATTATTGTCTGTTAAATGTATTACGTATACTTCTACTAAACTCAGAAAGCTAATAGTGCTGCCATCTATAGTGATCATTCAAAGTTATTCACAATTGTTTTCACTAGAGAACGACTAACTCGTTTCAATAGAAAAGTATGCCACGGCGCAATTTTCTACACATAGATGGTTAATACGGGCGATACTTACGGCCTCTGGAACCTTTTATACTGTGCTTACGGGAAGAATAACTGCGTTTGCCGTCGAATGCGAAACATAATTTGTTGAACCTTAGTATTATATATGATATCTGGGATTCGAGGAGGTTAAATGCTAAATGTTTGGGTATTACTTTTGGTAGACAGCCTCTGTGGAAAGAATAGATACACAATATAGTAAAAAAACAGAAAAGGGAGTAAACTTTCTTCGGGTCGTATCACATTTATGATGGAAAGCAGATCCAAATATTTCTATGTTATTCTCTAAAAATAATATAAGAGCTATAATCGACTGCCGATCAATATTATACACTGATGCGTCACAGTGTCATAAAAAAAATCGTAAATAAAATAAAAATGTCTGAAATTGTTTATGGGATACCTATAGAGAAGTAGACGAATTAGTAACCTACAAGTTGAATGTTGTGAAATGCTAATAGATAGAAGACGAAAAAATGTTGGCACCAGACTTTTAATTAAACTGTATAAAAAAAAGTTAAATATACAAAATAAATCAGCTGTTTTTCGCAAACTTAACAGAAAAATATTAAATAAAAAAAGGAAACCACAAGTATAGAAGATTGCTGTTTAAAAATAATAATGTATAATAAATAAATATGAAATAAACTTAAATTATAATATTGACTTTAATACTCTGAAACAAGTTCAGGTATAATTGTTAACGGATATACTATAGCAGTGCCCTTATCTTTAAGAAATTAATGTGTATCTCTGACAATTCACAAATATTCAAAGATTGTTATGTGCTATGTACAGATGCATCCAAAATATTGATGGTATAGAGTGTGCGCATTGGGATAAAAATTATAAAAACAGAAAAATGTTTAAATGAACTTTCATCATAAGTATATTATACACAGCTGAATTAAGAGCGATAATGCGAGCAGGAAAATATTTATTTACTATAAATCATTTAAAGTTTATAATTTAGAATGAGAGCAAAAGTGTTTAAGTAAAATTAGGGCCATAAATCCTAAACCAAAAGTAAATTACATTGAGTTATACATCATCATCATTCTGACTTTACAACCCAACGTGGGTCCTAGTTTCCTCCAGAATTTTTCTCGAGTCGTCCCTATCCATCGCCTTTCTCCGCCAAACACGTGTTCCCATATATCTCATGTCTTCATCCATGTTATCAACAAAGAATATAGAGAGTCTATTCTTCGTTATCAAGGAACCTTGTTCTGGATCTTTCTCTTCTTCTCTGACCAATAGGTCTATAAAGTAGCGTTTTTCTAGCTGGGTCATTTTATTCCATCTGCATTTCATGCATTATCCACCTCAGAGGTCCTATCTTAATATGTTTTACGATATTAGGTTCTGGTATATTCTGTAAAATTCGAAGTTGTATCGTCTTTTCCACACTTCATTGTCATTCACTGCTCCATAGACTCGCCAAGTACTTTTTTTTAAACAACCTACCATGTTTTCGTTATTTTTAGTTAGAGCTCAGGTCTCTGAACCATATAGTAGGATTGGGTGTATTATTGTTTTGTAGAGTTTTATTTTTGTATTTCTTGATATAATTGTGGATTTAACGAGGCGATTAAGTCCAGAATAGCATCAGTTGGCCATGAAAATCTGCGGTTTATCTCTGCGGTAGTATTATTTTCAGTGTTAAGGAGCGCTTTCAGGTATACAAATTCATTCACTGTTTCGATGACGTCGTTTCCTATAGCAACTGATCTTAGTATTTGTGGTTGCGTGTTTATTTTCATGTACTTCGTTTTGTTGATGTTTATTAATAAACCCTTTCTGTAGCTAATTCTTTTAAAGCTACATACGCCTGTCGTACAGCGTTTTCCGTTCTCCCAACAATATTGATATACGTATTACTTTTCTTCTTCTTAGGGTGCCTGTCCGTTCCGAACGTTGGCGATCATTCTGGCTATGATGGTTTTGTTGGTTGCTATACGAAATAACTGTGTTGAGGTCTTTCTATACCATGCTCTCAGGTTAGCAAGCCAGGATATTCTTCTTCGTCCTGGAGCTCTTTTCCCTTTATATTTTACCTTGCAAAATGCTTTGAAATAGCTCGTATCTGCCTTGGTTTCTCATTATATGTCCCAAGTACTCCAGCTTACGGCTCTTCACAATGTTGACCAAATCCGCGGTTTTGTTCATCCTCCGCAGTGCTTCTTTATTGGTGACTTTGTCTGTTCATGGTATCTTTAGGATTCTTCTGTATAACCATAATTCAATCGTCTGAAGTATTACTTTTAGCAAGGCCAAATTGAATAGTATACAGGAGAGAGGATCTCTCTGGTACAGCCTGTTATTTATTTTAAAACGTTCAGACAGTTCCCCCTGAATTCGTACTCTACATTCAACTTTTTCAAGAGTTAGTTTTGTTAAATATATTAAGTGGTTTAGTATTTCTAGCTCTTTTATTGCTTTGAACTTTTCTCTTCTATTCTCTGTGATGAGTATCAATGCCATATTCCAAATGTTTTTCCAAAATTTATTTCAGCTTTAGCTCTGACTCCAGCTTGGTATTTTCCTACTATCCGTTCTGCATATGCTGCCATACGGTGATATAGTACTGTGGAAAATATTTAATACGCTGAATTTAGAAGCGTAATTCCTCTGTGATTAGAGCATTCAAAGATACCTCCTTTTTTGTGTATGGTGCAAAATATTCCACTACTACTACTACTACTACTATCGGTTTACAGCGTTCTCCGACGCCTTCCGACTTCTAACCGCCATTCTTCTCTATTCAACCATAAGCCTGGAGGGATTTCTCTTTCCTCTAGTTCTTTTTCAATTGCCTCTCTCCAGCTTCTTCTCGGTCTTCCTTTTTTCCTTCTCCCTATTCCCTAGCAAAATATTCCAATATTCCAATTATTAAGGAGGGATTTCTGTATCCGTATTGTTTCTAAGCTGCTGTAATGCCAATATGGTATCATGACCAACTTCTATATATAGTTTAGCTAGGAGATTATCTTTTTAACTGCATCTTTAACTTCAAAAATCGTTGGTGGTTCCTTTTCCCTCTAATCTGTTCCCCTTGCCTTATCTCTTTCGTCTTCCAGGTTTTCTTCTTCTTTCTCATAATACATAATAGTTATACATAATAAATCAAATCAAAGAACTTCAGCAACAAGGTAAAAAAGGTTAAGTTGGAAGGAATTAAAGACCATTGTAGAATAACTGGAAATGAAATATTAGATGAAATGGCGAAAACGCGGTGACACGAGCAGTATTAACCCATTTTTTTTGTACTATCAGAGATGTAAAATAATACATATGAAAGAACTTAAGAAATAATGGAATAATGGAGGAGAAAAGTATATTTATAAGAACATGAATTAAGGAAGCCATTACAGAGCAATCAGAAACCACATCACGGATAAACCTTGGTTCTTTAAACTAGGCTCAAGACAGGATATGGCAAGAACTATGTGCAGAATAAGGTTTAACTACTATCTTATTCCATCATATGTTTAACATTAATTTATATGATTGTCCACAATATACTTGTGGTCAGATGGGTAACCTACAACATAAAATTTTGGACTGTTCTCTCATATCTAATAATGTTAATATGTATTTAAATTGTATTGTTTGACTGATGTCCGCTGTCTCATTCATTTAAGCAACATTAGAAAATAATGCGTTGTTTTTTTTTTTATTTAAACAAATATATCCGCATCAACCACTAAGGGTTATTAGTGGGGGGACATACACAAACTATAAGATACCTAAATATTGTTAGGTAAAAAAAAATATATTTTTTCACAATGTGGTATATAGTTTAGTCATTTTAAGATAACTTAATAAAGACTGTAAGTTGGACGTTAGTACACTTTTTAAAATGTCACTAAGGGCACACGCAATTCTCTCGTTCTGGTACACTGGACACTCGACAATTATTATATGTTTCACTGACAATTGAAATGCGTAATATTAATTATATAAACTTAAATTGTAATAATTACAATTATTGTAACTATAGAGTAAGTATTCCTTTAAAATTTGGTACAATATTCATATATTTATATTATAATATCGCACCCTTCGTGCAAGACTGCAGTAACTCAAAATTTTATGAAATTGAAGTATTCATGGAATTCGATTGTAAACATGAGTATCTATCCCCTGTAAAACTTTAGTAAATAACAAATGCTTAACAGGCTAAATATTACAACAACAGTTTAACTATTTTGCGTTTTTGTACATAAGTTCCGTGCAAAACTATTGTAATTCTAATGTAACAGAGTTACAACAGTTTTGCACGGAACATTGCAGTGGTTTCGATAACAAGCAATGAAAGGCATGAAAAAAGTAAGATATTTGTTATTTTAATATCTATATCTGTGGTATATAATTTTAATATACAGCATGTATACGTAATCCATTAACGGCCAAAACAATAAACAAAGATTTACGAGGCCAATCTATTCATATAAAGGAATAACAGTTATCTTAAAACTTGTGTATTAACAATATTGACAGGATAAAAATATCTATTCTCAGAAAACTTGTTCTATAAAAACTAAACCCCAAATTGTATTAAATCTTTATGCAACCTTCCGGGGCGATTGTCTGATCATATTGTCCTCCCGTAATTCCCAACTTTGACCAAGGTAGTGAATTTCAATAATTTTGTTAATCACTGTACTCAAGCTAGCCTGATTTGCATATTTTTATTATAGTCCTTTTGTTTTAAATTTAAATAAAAATATTGAAAGTTTTACAAATCATTTTTCTACCTTGTTATGACATTGTCATTAAAAAGCAAAGGAATTAGGGCTATCAGAAACATATGCAGAAGATTAAATTGCCCCTAGCGATAAGCCGTTTTATTAGGTATCTATTTATTCTAGGTAGCTATCTGATTTCTTGGAATCTATTAAATGTAAAGTTTAATACCATTCTAAACCCCGATTGCTGTTGGGTACAATTTTTCTTTACTTACCCGATGATTTATTGTGTATTAAATGTAATGTTTAGTACTATTCCTATCGTTGTCGGAGATTACTTTCTCTTTGCCTACCCTGAATAACTCATTAGAAACGAGTTTTCAAGGAAGAAGTACGAGTAGGTATATCTTAGTAGTGTAGCTTTCAATATAATCTATTATTAGTCCTTGCAAGTGATAGATGCAGAATTAACGATTTCGAAAATGTCAAAATTTAATAGTTGCAGAACATTGAGGATTTTATCCCTGTGTGTGCAGATAAGTGAGGATAGCAACGACATGCAGAGTAAGTTAAATTTAAATTAATTGTTGTATTATAATCTATCTATCTACTCTTGTTTTTAAATTCAATGGTGAGAATTTCTACGACTAGTGTAAACTGAACGAAATAGGTGCGTTTGATAAAATACTTCTACTTTAAGCGAAATGGTTAAAAGTACATAGACACAATGTATTAAAGAAACAATAGTACTGAAGTATATTTAGACAGATATAAAAATTCTGCAATGTTGTAGAAAAGATAGTCTGCACACACTTTAAGTACAACTATGATGACGAACTATGAAATTCTTTTAATCTAAAAAAATCATCACGAGCTACCCATAATATACGAGACGTGCTACTTAAACCTGCCTACAAAGAATAGCCAAAAATTCAAATGGTCAAAAATAAAGATTTAGTATACTTATGCCATTCGTATGATACCAGAAGCCCACCACAGTTTTTATAAAAATATTTTGGCCCAAGATAATATACGAGAAGAGGACAACTAACAGAAAATGTGTCTACACTTTTTACAATTTTCTCCGTGCAAAAGTGTTGTAACTTTAAAATTCTAATACTAAATTTGTAGTGATTAACAATTTTCTAATGCAAAAGTGTTGTAACTATGAAATTCTTAATTTTTTTAGCAATCATATTATTTTATTTAAATTTTTATTTTTAATTAATGTCATATAGGCTGAAAAGCATGCAAAATCATAATTAAGTGTTAATTTTTCTTAAAAAGTGTGTCTTATTTCACCGATATTAGCACGAAAATAAACAAAATCGTCTTTATCTCGAAACTTACTTATTCTGACACTGCAGTCTTGCACTGGGGGTGCGATATATATATATATATATATATATATATATATATATATATATATATATATATATATATATATATTTATCAAATTATTCTCGACCGTACTGTGTTAAATATGATTTGTAGTCTCAGCAATTGGTCTGTGTGAAATAAAACTCTATTTGTTATTTCTCAATATTTCGTCACGATTTTATTTCACACAGACCAATTGCTGAGACTACAAATCATATATATATATATATATATATATATATATATATATATATATATATATATATATATATGTATATATACATATATATATATATATATATATATATATATATATATATATATATATATATATAAGAGATCAGTACTGATATTAGATTTAGGATAAAATTGTTTACAAAACACTAACTAATGAGTAAAAAGTGTAATATTGACGAATGGAGTTAGTATCCGCAGTCATATAAACCCTAACAAACAAGCAAACAACTATCACTAATATTTATGTCAATAAAAGAATAAAGAAGGCAAAAAATAACAAAAAAAAAAACAAAAACAGAATAAAAATGAGAAGAGTTTATAAAAAAATAACTACGTCAAAAAAACAATCGCTTTAATAACCAAGACAGTAATTAATAATAATTAGTTGTCATAATAAACCATTAGGCATATAATTTTTAAAATGTTTATAAAAACTGTATCTATATTTTAAATCTAATTTAATATAGATTTTAAATGCAACACTCTTTACCTTCTTCAATGTCACAAGTAGAGTTCAAACACAAGCCAACTAAAACGATTTCCGCCAGACCCATTATTGTTTCTCTTTGACACCACTTTTCATTTTCACCAGACCATCGGCATTGAAGTTTAAATGCCTTATGTGTTGTGATTGTCCACTAAGATATTAAGAGTTGGTCAGCGCATGTCACATGTCGTGTGTCGCATCATTTATCATTGTGTTATATCCGATAGCTTTTGCCACCCTTATTATTATACACTAAACATTGAATTTTTTTATGTCAGTAGGTGAAAACGATGGATCATTTAGTCAGCTGTTTGTTTTTACCCTATATTAAAATATGAAAGGAAATTTATTTCTGAATTATGTCCTGACTAGACAAACTGTTTGCTTATATAATTTGCCTTCACAGAGCTGATTGCAGATGAATATATATGCGCTATTTTGTTTCTAGTTTCAGATGTTTGTTTCTACATAATTGTAATTAAACAATATTTTTCTTCATTATTGTTGTTATTGATAAATTGATTATAATGAGTTTTTAAGTTAATTAGTTATTCTACCTATACTACTCTTTTAGGAATATTATAAATATTGCCATTATTATTGTACTGCATCACAAGGGAGGCAACAGAATTGGGAAGTACAGATCTCTCACTCTCTTATGTCATTTATATAAGCTCTTTGTAAGAATAATTAGTAGCAGACTAGGATCTAAGCTTAATTTTCACCAACCACTACAGCAAGCTTGATTCAGAAGTGGCTTTGGAACGAATAACCTTCTTCTTCTTGCTGTGCCCTGCACCATTATTGCGCGTTGACTATCAAAATAATTATACTAATTTTATTGACGGCAGCTAGGAAAAAAGACGCAAATGATCTGATTCAAAGGATCATGGTTCTAAGCCATGATGTTCTTCTTCGATCTGGCCCGCTTCTTTCATCTATCTTGCCTTGTATTATTAAACGAATTATACTATACCTCTCTTAACTGTTCTGACCACTTCCATAACTTTTCCCATCCGCTGCAAAACAACTTCGTCACGAAACCTATCTACCAATCTTGTTCGTAGAAGTCTTCGATGCAGCCAGTTTTCAACGACTTCCAGTTTTCTTAAAAGTATATTCGTTAAAGTCCAACCTTCGACACCATGCAAAATAACATAGAACTCATAACATCTTACTAATCTGATTTTCAGTCTCAAAGTAATATTGTTTTTACATAAGATTTTCTTTATCTTAAAAATGCAGCTTTGGCCATCTATATTATAATTTCTTTGCTGCTCATGTCCCAGTTTGCATTTAAATACAGATTACAACCAAGCTAAGTGATACAGTTGGTTTTCTCCAGTTGGTATCTAAAAGCTGTTAACACTTCTGGTTGTATTGGCGTTTTACTGACAACCATCACATTCGTCTTTATGATGTTTAGCTTCGCTCCACATTCATTATACCTTGTGGCAATTCTATTATTCAAATGTTGAAGTTCTTCGTAACTATTTAGAATTAACATCGTTTACCGTTTGCAATTACTATCCAATACTTTATTAAAAACAAAATTCAAATAGACGTCAAATATTAGTGAAAACAAAATACTGGCTTGTCTTACTTCTTTTCTTCTCTTCGTGTTTGAAGCTCTTTAGAATTATACTAGGTAATCCTGATGTTTGCACATTGATGCCAGAAAAGATTTTTAATATTCACCATTGTAAACTCCAAAAACACATCTGCAGAACACGATGATATCCCACCAATATAGAAACACCTAACTTTCACAGCAAAAATAGTATTGCTAGATTCATTAAACACCTGTTGTTTAAAACACAAATTTCCAAAACTCTGCTCTCATGCAATAACTATTCATCATCATCATCTTTGGCTCGACAATCCTCTGTGGATCTTGGCCTGCTCTAAGATTCGTCGCCATTCTGTTCGGTTTTTGGCAACATGTTGCCATCTTCTGATTTTTAATATTCGTAAGTCGGTTTCTACTCCATCTAACCACCTAATTCGCGGTCGGCCTTTGCTTCTTTTTCCTACAGGTGTTCCTGTGGTTAGCTTCTGGCATTCGTATTATGTGTCCAGCCCATCTAAGTCGCTGTGTTTTAATGAACGTTATGACATCTGGCTCATCAAAGAGCTGATACAATTCAAAATTATATCTTCTGCGCCACTGCCCTTGGTCGTTTACAGCTGCAAATATTTTGCGGAGTATTTTACGCTCAAATATTCCCAAAAGTCTTTCATCTTTCTGCGTTAGAGTCCATGTTTCTGCTCCATATGTGAGGACCGGCCTCAGCAATGTTTTGTATATAATAATTTTAGTTTTTCTTTGAATGTTTCTTGAGTGGAAATGCTTTTGGATTCCATAGTATGCCCTATTTGTAAGATTTATTCGTCTTTTGATTTCTTCGCTTGTTTTATTGGTAGCAGTCAATAGCGACCCAAGGTATGTGATGTTGTCAACACGTCCAAAGGTATGACTTCCAAAGACTGTTTCTCGTTCCTCATTTGCTATCGGATCCTTTGTAACCAACATGTATTTGGTTTTGTCTTCGTTGATGACTAGACCGACCTGTTTCGCCGCTGTTTCCAATTCTAGGAGATATTGCTCAACATCTCGCTTGCTACGCCCTATTATGTCAATGTCATCAGCATATGCTAAGACTTGTATCGATCGATTGTAAATAGTACCGCCATCCCTAATTCGTGTATCTCGGACTGCCTTTTCTAAGGCAATATTAAATAGGAGGCAAGCCACAGCATCTCCTTGTCTGAGTCCATCCTTTATCTCAAAGGATCTAGAGCTCTCTCCCTGTATTCTAACAGTGGCTTCTAAGTTAGACATTGTCATTCTCGTTAGTCGGATAAGTTTCTCTGGTATACCAAACTCATGCATTGATTGGTATAGCACTGTTCTCTTGACACTGTCGTATGTGGCGTGAAGTCGACGAATAGGTGATGGGTTTCAATATTAAATTCTAATGTTTTCTCGAGAATCTGTCTTATTGAATGAATCTGGTCAATTGTCAGGCAATAACTATTCCCATTATTAAATCCAACAAGTCCAAAGATATACTCCCATCAAACCCTCCTGTTTCTCTCCCATGCAGCATATGAAAAATAGTGGAATTTTTTAAAATCTTTGTCTAACAGCATCTTCTTCTTCTTTTTCTTCTTCTTTATAAACAATTCTGCTTGTTCATTTGCGGATTATTACCTCTGTGAAAAGTTGTCACTCCATCTTTTGGCTGTTTGCTTGATTAATTGATTCAATTAATCCCCTTGTCTTATTCCGCTGCCTATTTCTATAGGTTTTGTAAGTTGTCCATCTATTCTGACTTCCATTTTGTTGTTTTGGTACATGTTTTCAATAGTTTTTATAATATTTAGGGCAACTTCTCTATTATACAGAAGATGGATTACATCTTTGAGTCTTACTCTGTTAAACGCTTTCTTTAAGTCAATCAGACACAGAAATGCTGGTCTATTATACTTTAGTGATTTCTCAGTAATTTGCTTTATATATGCTCTATTTATATGCCTCTAAAATTGCATCTGTACGATCTTCCATTACGGAAACCCTGTTGTTTATTGGCTAATTTTATTCTCTGATTTATTAGCACTTAAAAAATTTTAATTGTAAGTTTTAGCGTAGTATTTAACAAATTTATACCTCTGTAGTTTTCTGTCTTTTTTTTTCTTCTTTTTTTGAACCTTTCCTTTTGTTTAGGACATTAAAGATCTCCTTACCCCCTTTCAAAGTGGTTTTCACAAGGGACGGTCTACATTTGATAATCATCTCTTATTACAGACCTTAATTAATAAAACCTTTGCAAAAAATTAGAAGTTAATAGCAATATTTTTTGACATAACCCTGGCTTTCGATGGAAACAGTCTATATTACCAACATTTGGTAATTATAGAATTCAAGGTAACATGCTTGTATTCATAAAAAATTAATTATTCGTTCTGTACAAGTTACAGTAAATGGAACCACAAGTTCTCCAAAAACACTAGATAATGGACTTCCTCAAGGGTCCATTTTAAGTCCAGCCATATTTTTAGTAGCTTTAGTAGCTTTAGTAGCTTTAGTAGCTGGCAAAAACTCAATACGTTGTTTTTAATATAAATAGCATTCACCATACAATTAATTTAACAATAAATGATTTACCTATAAAACAGTCAATGCAAGTAACTTTTACAGGGCTACTTTTTGATAAAATATTAAATTTTTAACGTGCATATTAATAAATTACAAAAAGCATTCCAAAACCTGTTAAACATACTGAAAATCTCTAATAAAGTTTGGGGTGGCGACTGTAAAACATTCATTAAACTTTACAATTCACTCATTGGAACTAAATAAGATTACGGTGGCATATGCTACAATGCAGCAAATAAAACGTCTTTAAAAAAACTAAACAGCATACAGGCTGCAGCTTTGATATTAGTACTGGGTTCCTTCGGAATAGCTACTATTAGTAGCTTACAAGTTTTAGCGAGAGAACCACCTCTATATATAAGACGCCAACAGCTATCTCTAAACTATATAGTGAAAATATTAGTACGGAAACAAATTCCAGTAGTCCCAGTACTGATTTTATGAAACAAGCTAAAACTAGTACTCCTTTTGTAGAACGAATAAATTCATTTAGTTTGATATGGATCAGCTAAGTCGATCTCTACAAATAAGTGTTAATTTTTCTCCATAGACAATCCAACCACTTACCATTAATCTAACCCTCACAAAATACCCCAAATCAACTACAAATCTGATCATCATCAAACACTTGTACTCCGAAGTTATATCTCATGATAGTAAAATCTTCAGTGATGCCTCTAAGACTTATGAAGGAGATGCTGTAGCATACTACTGTAAATACACTACTCATCCTATATCCATATATATACAACCTGTTGCATCCTCATAGGTTGTAACGACTATTTTACTTACCTCAGGGTAAGAACATGGGGAAGAAGATTGGGCAAACAAAATAATCGAAACTAGTGCGTACGACACTCAGAGGGTTGTTGGAGAGAAAATACATATTATACAAGAGCATACTATATAACAAATTAACACAAACTTACGTATTATTTGTTTACAAAAGAAATGGCTACAAAAATTCTTGAAATGGTTCCTAGGTTCTAATATGGCCAAATTAGATTATTAAAAAACTTATGGAGATCCTTTTTATGAAAATACTGTACAATTTAACCTTATATATAGAATGTCTTTTATATATAATAATCAAATTGAAATTGTTTTACAACAACAATGGATTGGAGCAAATGTCATATGTCAACATAACATTTTAAATCAGAATAAAATATGACATTTTTTTAGCTACGATTCATAACATAATATAAAACTTTAATTATTACAAATTGTTTTATTTTAATGAAAGCAATTATTAAAAATGTCTATATAACTTGGAAAACATAATATATTAAATTGTTACCTTAATTCACAAAATTTTGAACTTAACTTTGAAAAAGAAAAAACTTGCTACATCTCTGGGGAAGCTACTTGGACATATTCTTTAAAAAGGAACAAGGAAACCATTTCCATACTCAGGAACAACGATCAAATCAGGTCTGGTGGAGAAACAAAGCAGACGACGGGGACATCCTATACAATACTTTTCGAAACGGTATCTATACAAATCTTCTAATGTACTCCAAAACAATAAAAATGGTGGTGAGTTTTTTCTAAACTGACATATTACATAAAGTCTACTATTTTCAACCAATTTTGCCGGTCTCTTTACCGACAAACCAAAACGTCTTCTCCGTTTCAAATCTTTTCTTCGACTCACCAAACTAATCACAATTCAAATTTCCCTTCCTGTCTCCGCAGCTAGTTTTACCTACCAAACCTAAACAAACAATATTACCCCTCGCTCGTTCCTAACAACCTTGAAACGACCAAAACAACCTTTTTTTCAACCGGAATATTAGGGGACTCATGTATACAAATCGTTTTCAAACTACAAAAAACATCTTGAAATATATACTCCTAAATTGGGTAAAAATAACACGTATTTATTGGTTATTCTAGCGTCCCTAATTTTAAACCGCAGTTTCTACCTGACATTGTAACAAAAAAAAATACAGATTTCTTGGTATTTTTTACGCGTACTGACGAGATAAACAAATAGGGACATATTACAAAGATTTAAAACCGAATTTATATTATTATATAGACATTAAATATAAAACGCTACAAGGTGAGACCAGAGCAATTTTGGAAGCATTAATTTTCTTCAAAACGTAAGGTGAGGATAACTGTGTCATCATCACAGACTCATTAAATGCCTTATAAGGTGTAAGACAAATATACCCTACAAATTTTATGTTTCGGGCAATAAAAAATAAGTTAGATATAATTTAATATTCTTGAAAAGTACCGTAGCATGTAGGAATAGCTGGAAATGAGAAAGTAAACAACCTAGCAAACACAAGTCAAATCAACTCACAATATACAGCAAAATTAAGAAGTTACAACGATCTTAAAAACCTAATTAAAGTTCACTGTATACACATATACAGTTCACCGAATGATTGCCGGTACCTATAACCATTCTTTCACTTGCTGACCAACAGCTTCGGGCGGACGAGTTGGTAGATGGTAGGGTACTCTTTTGTTCTGAGGCTGAGAAACCGGCCCCAAAGGCGGAAGAATCAGTGGTTTGGTCAACGGCATAAGAATATATGAGGCAACGAAAAACCCACTATATTAAGGATTTCTATGAATATCTCTAGTACAATCATAATGGCTGTACAACATAACACAAACTCGCTTACTGATCATGGACATTGGGGACCCAGATCCAGCAAGAGAGGTGATTCGGTGATTCCAATGACCACGGGGCCTCCCGGGTCGTTAATGTGCAAAATCCCCGTGAAATACCCAATAACACCTAAGAATTGTCTGAAGAGAATATCCACTTAAAACGTTCTATGACTCAATTAGGAAAAATCCAATGCGCAATCAAAAAAATGAAATGCTTGAAAATAGCAATAATGGGCACAAGTGAAATGAGGTGACCTGGCTCGAGCTATATGCAGAGTATACTATTGAGGATTAGAAAATGGTAAATATGAAAATTTATTGGGAATTATCACACATAAAAGTATAGCCAAACATGTCAACAACTTTATACAAGTGAACTATTGAATCCTCTTGTTACAAATAAATACGTCACCGAAGAACATTAACATTATACAAGTCTATGCACCCACAGCAGACCTCAGTGATGAGGAAATATCAGAATTTTACAAACAAATAAGCAACCTTTTAAGAGGTATACCGAGATATGAACTCCTTATAGTCATGGGAGATTTCAATGCTAAAATAGATATTGGAGAAGAAAGGCAACATATAGGTCCTTGTGGATTAGGATAGAGAAAACACGAGGAGAGCTCCAGTACTAGACTAGACTAGACGAAGTACAGTCTAAATTTCTTAAACTTCTTGATGATAAATCCTTAAGAATATTACGTAATACCTTTAATAATATCTATGACACAGGCATTATTTCAAAAGATTGGCTAGTTTTCGAATTAATTACGTTACCAAACAAACAGGGAGCGAAAAAATGCAGAGAATATAGGCTAATGAGTCATACACTAAAATGTTTTCTTATTTGAAGAATATACAAGCTATGCGAAGAGAGACTATACACAGTTTGGAGCTTAGGTACGAGATATGTACTGTTTAGTGTACATGTATTATTCCAAAGATGCAGAGCAGAAGATATGACTTGCGATATCTACGCCTGCTTTGTGGACTACCAAAAATCGGACACCGTTCAACACAGATAAATGATTGATGTTCTAGCAAAAGCCCAAATAGATGATAAAGACCGGCGGAAAATACAAAATTTATACTGGAACCATTTAGCCACAACAAGAACAAATCTTGAAGATGAACCGATGGAAGTGATTCAGATTATTCGAGGCGTTAAACAAGGATCTATACTCTCCCCTATGTATATTATTTAACCTATATTCACAGGAAATATTTAGTAAAGTCTTGGATAATTGCGAACACGGAATCCTTTTAAATGGAGAACGTCTAAACAAAATTCGCTATGCAAATGGCACCGTTATTTTTGCAGAAAGTTTAAACAGTTTACAGCAACTAATAAACCAAGTAAATTAATTAAGTGAAAGATTTGGACTACAAGTATACATATCAAAAATTAAATTTCTGATCATCAGCAAAAACAAAATTAGAGAAGCTTATCGAGAATACACCAGTGGACTGATTCAAACGGTTTACCTATTTTGAAACAATAGTAAACTAACAATGGGATCACTCACGAGAAGTAAAATTTAGAATAGAGAAGGCTAGGAGTACATTCAACAACATGACCAAACTCTTTAAAAGCAACAACCTTAATCTGGAGATAAAAGTAAGGCTCCTACGATGTTAAATCTTATCGATATTATACTAAAGAGTTGAATTCTGGACACTCACTGAAACGATGGAGAAAAAACTTGAAGCCTTCTAGATGTAGCTATACAAAAGAATCCTAAGGATATCATGGAAGAAAAAGATAATCAACGAGACTATACTACGAAAAATGCGGAAAGAAAGAGAAGTGGTTTATTCGATTCAGAGGAGAAAGTTAGAATATCTTGGACACATAATAAGAAACAGCACGAAATACAGATTACTAAAAATATTCCTTCAAAGCAAAGTATTCGGAAAACTAAGAATTGGAAGAAGGAGAATATCATGGTTCAAAAACCTGAGGAAATTTATTCTCCACAACAACTAATCCATTTAAAGCATCAGTTAATAAAATAATTATAGCCAGAATAATCCCAAATATTTGCGACCACCAAATAGCCACCAAGAAAAGTAGTATAAACATATGGAAAGACCACTGGAAAAATCCAGGGACTAAGCTAAATGAAATATTTCCTTTTGTGAAGGCCACCTTGTATAATCCAACTAATAGAAGAGACCAAGTAATAATTAACCATAGAATGAATTTATACTAACTGAGCATCTAAAAAATTTAAGAAGAATTATTGACTTCTTATAAAAGGTAGTTTAAGGGTGAAAAATTACTAGCGGCATAATAAATTAGGCCAAATCTAGCAAGACACTGAGATTTCGTATTTCTTAAAAGATTTTCTTTTGCATCTAGCTAGTGTTGAGCTAGCTAGTGTAGCAGGCGACATTAGAATTATAGACTTCCAACAAGGGTTAGTTAAAAAATTAGCTAAACAATTACTAGAGTGGTAATAAATTTGTAAAATCCTACCAAAAAACTGTGGTATTTCAAAAATTTATTTTTAATTCCGCTGGCTGAAATATTAAGCTAGCGGGGACTTTTCCAAATATGATTGGTTTAGGGGTGGAAAATTATTATGGTGGTCAAAGTTTAATAAAACAGTAGAAACTTACCACACTTTCTCGTTTCAGTTATAAGTAGAGTACAGTGAAATTATATAAAAAAAGATTTTTTCTGAAGAAAAAGAGCTGAAAAATTACTGGGGTGGTAATGAATTTGTAAAAGCCTACAAAACACTGTTGAATATTAAACTATAGGAATAGCTACAATTAGGGGTAGTTTTGAGGAAGAAAATTATTGGGTTTGTAATAAATTAATGAAAAATTGTCGATGAAACATGTTTTAGGAAAAAAGGTTTTTTTTTAATTCTGCTAGTTTGATTAAGTCAGCAAAATCACTGCCAATAATGTGAAAAATTATTAAATTAATATTACTGTCTATTAATATTAAATACACCCAGTGCTTATAATAAATTAGTGAAAAATTGGTGAACAACTATCATCATCAATCAGCCAACCACGTCCACTGCTGGACATAGGCCTCCCTTAGTTCTTTCCAGTGTTCTCTACACTGGTCCGCTTGTAGCCAGTTTTCCGCAACACGTTTTATATCATCGGTCCATCTAGTCGGTGGTCGTTCTCGGCTTCTTTTATAGTTTCTAGACCTCCATTCCATAGTACGTCTTGTGCACCGTCCATCTTGTGTTCTGGCTAAGTGCCCTGTCTAGTTCCACTTAAACGTCGTGGTTCTTTCGATGACGTCTTAAACTCCTGATCTTTGCCTGATTTAATGGTTTGTTATGTGGTCTCGAAGGCTCGAAGGTGTTAAAGTCTTTGAAAAAAAAAGAGGTTAAATCTTTGTAAGTGGGTATATTTAAAAAACTCTTAAAGAGCTACATCAAATTAACACGAACGTTTTCGGAATAATAATTCCATCATCAGGTTAAAAGTGCAGGTTAACATACCTGAGGCACTAAAATATTAGGCATGTTAACCTGTATTTTTAACCTGATGATGGAATTATTATTCCGAAAACGTTCGTGTTAATTTGATGTAGCCCTTTAAGGGTTTTTAAATATACCCACTTACAAAGATTTAACCTCTTTTTTTGTGATACGTGGAATACAGCCAGCTGCAGGAATTATTTTCCTTGTGGATTTTTTAAAGTCTCTGGTTCATAAGTTTGTACAGGCAAAATACATTGGTTATTAAACCTTCCGCTTGAGACACATGGGAATTAAACTTTTTAGAATATGGCTCAATTTGCCAAATGCTGCCCATATCAGGCTATTCGCCTCTGTATTTCATGTGTTTCATTGTCTCTGCTTATTTTGATCTCGTATCCCAGATATTTGGGTCTGTTTGTTGTATGGTATTATTGTCAATAGTTATATTTCCACTCATTACGAGATTTGTCATAAGTTTAGTTTTCTTAAAGTTTATTTTTAATCCTGCTCTTTCAGACAAACTTTTAAGCGATTGTCATAGAAACTGTATCCTGTAAGTTATCTGTGATTAATACAACATCATTTGCAAACCTTAGATGATTTAAGCTTTCTCCATTGATGCCCATATCTTGCCATTGAGTGTTCTTAAATATTGACTCTAGAGCTGTCGTGAACAATTTTGGTGAAATATTGTCTCCTTGTCTAACTCCTTGACCTAAGCTGAATTTTTCTGTATTTTGTGTAGTCGTATACTTAATGTAGCGTTCTCGTAGATATTTTTGAATAGTGTCGTGTATCTGTAATCTATCTATTCGGCTTTCATTTGGGGCTTCCAGTATTGTTTCAAACTCTACAGAATCAAAAGCCTTCTCGTAATCGACAATTGCAAGAACCAGTGTACTGAGAGTGAACCAGTTACAAGAACAAGTACTCGATGCACTTTTCTATTAAGTTTTTTATGGTATGCAAATGGTCATTTGTGCCACATACCGCCCTGAAGCCTGCCTGTTATTTGTGCTGATAGAAATCAAGTTTAGGTGTTAGCCTCTTTGTTAAGATTTTCATAAGGAGTTTGTACATATGTGTCAAGAGGCTGATGGGTCTATAATTGTCTAATTTAGTAATATCACCTTTTTTGTGTAACAAGACTATCACTGCATTGTTTCAGTCTTTTGGAAACTTACCCGCATGTAAATATTTATTAAACAGTTCACTTACTGATTTTAATAGAATTTCTCCTCCTGCTTTTATTTCCTCAATAACGAGTCCATCATCACCAGACGATCGATGGTTCTTCATTTCCTTTAAAGCTGCTCTTACTTCTGATACACAGTAACGTAACGTAAGTCTTTACTCGTGTCGGGAAATTGTCTTGTGGTCTTTAGCTGGTATTGAGATCTTTATAAAACTTTCTGATTATTTTCAGAATCTTTTATTTATCTGTTGTGGCCTTTCCGTCTTTATCTCTTAGCTTGTATATTTCTTTTTTACTTTGTGTGAGTTTTCTTTTCATTATCTTTAAACCTTTTTTATCTTCTACTGTTTGAGTAATTACATTAGTATTATATCTTCTTATATCTTTTCTAATTTCCGCTGAAATTCTTTTATTTAGTTTTCTATATTTTTCTTTGTTTCCCTTTTCGTTCTCGTTGAGGTTTCGTTTTATTTCCATGTGAACTTTTGTATGTTTGCTGATTTTTTCACTTTTGGTGTCATTTTTCTTGCAGAATTTGAGTTGTGTGCTTCTAACCGAGTCTGTTATTAATTTATTGTGATCGTTAATACTTAAAGGTTTGAGATTATTACTCTGTAAAGTTTCGGCTATATTTTTATGTATGAGCAACTATGGCATAGGTTAAATTGTATTCAACTCGTGTGTTCCTTCTGGCTTAAGGGTTCTTTCTCTCTATAATATTGTTATCATACCACTATGCTCACCGCTTCTTTGAATATTTGTTTTATCTGCTGCTGGCAAATATACCTCGAGTCTTACTGGCTTTCTGCAAAATTCTTAGTTTAATAAATTGTCAAAACATTTGTTCTATCATTTTTTTTTATGTTATTCTATTTATGTTCTATCATGTTATTTTTGTTTTGGACACATTTAATATAATTAAAATATTTTAAGGAAAAGACAATTTAGATTTGATGTCACGTATAGTGCGTCTGTGTATCCGCTTACACGTATTTCGCATTTAAAGGGCTCTTCAGAACGGCTATTCACAGTCACTCTGAGCGTGAAAATAAATCTCTCCTGTTTTAGAAAGCAACTCTAACATGGCTTCGTATGGACGCAAATAGCGACATTCATATTTTTGCTTTAATCTGTGGCTTATAAGAATTGCAATGCAAAACAGACGTTGATAAAGATGTTATTAGAGACATGGAGAATCTAAAAATGGTTTCTAGTACTCGTAAAGAGTATACTGAAATAAAAGAAAAAGACAGTTAAGATTTGATTTCACGACTAATGCGTCTATGTATATACGTATATACTTATACGTATTTCGCCCTAAAAGGGCTTCTCAAAACGGCTATTTACAGTCACTCTAAACGTAAAAATAAATCTCTTCTTCGTATGGATGCAAATAGCGACATCTGATATTGAATCCGTAAACTAATTTTCGAAACCAGTTCAGATTTTTGCTTTAATCTGTGTCTTCTACGAATTTCAAGTCAAAACAGACGTTGATAAAGATGTTATTAGAGACATGGAGACTCTAAAAATTGCATTCCACAACATATCTCCTCAACTAAGCAAAAATTCTTAGCAAATTGGATTCTCGTACTCGTAAAGAGTATACCGTAATAAAAGGAAAAGACAGTTAAGATTTGAAAATTCTTAACTGTCTTTTGTATGAATTTGAAAAAATCTGAATTGGTTTCGAAAATTAGTTTACGGATTTAAAATATTTTATTTTCATTTCTTGCTTCCACTTTCGCTTCTTCTTTATCTTGTGTTGCAGCTAGTTACGTTTTCTAAGTATTGTTTTGAAGCTAGTTTATTTTAAAGTAGTTACTATTTAAATGGAAATAAGCTACAATTGGAAATGGAAACGTCAATAAACGTATTTTAACCTTTAATTGTGGCTTATTTTCATATATATATATATATATATATATATATATATATATATATATATATATATATATATATATATATTATTGTGATATTCAAAGTCTTAGTGCGCCAAACAATTAATTAGCTAATTAATTAATTAAAATTATTAAAATGATATGATTAGGATTCTATCACACTTTTTAATTCTCTTATCTCAGGGTTATATTTCTGCTTCAATATCTATGCTTCACATGTGAAAGGTAAGGTCCAAAGAATACAGGAATAATAAAAAACACATATGATATAACACTATATATTGAAATAAAAATAATGAAATAAAATTCACACTCAAATGTTTTCAATAAACAATATCTCATATAATGATTCTTAAAATTTTGTTCTACGTACGTGAACCTTCAAAATTAATGGTACAAACAATATTAGTTAAAATCTTAAAATCCCAATCATTATTCTAAATCTCTTAATCAACAAATTTATACATTTTCTAGTAATTCTAGTAATTTCAAGTAATTGTAAAAATTGTGTTATCAATAAAAGAAAAAAAACTACAGAAAAACAAAACGATCTCTCTCTGATCATGAGTGGTCCAAATCCTTGTTCCTTGTAGCCTATAGTATCTATTCTTAGCAGCTCTCTAGGTAATCAGCAATCTTGCAACAAATTGTTGCAAGTTTATAGTCCTTAATGATCTCCTTCAAATGCACGAATCATTCAAATTATGATAGCCTCTTCTTCTCTCGATAAACTGAATCTCTCGTTGGCCCGAGTGAAAAATGACTCTTGGAATATCTTCTCTTTACGATAAACTGAATCTCTCGTTGGCCTGAACAGTGACTCTTGGAATATAAGTAGAAAAATATGACTTACAATATTTTGCTGCTTCAGCTTCTGTTAGATACACTAACTCCACAAAAAACTCACTAACATTCAACATTACTGCTTGCTACCTCTCGGGAACCACCAGAGAACAATGACTGTTTGCCTTGCACACTTGGAAAACCAAGTGACTATCTTTTTTTCTTCAAAAACTAACCAAAGTCTCATTCTCAAACCAACCATCCCACCTTTTTCATTCTCATCCAATCAAAACGCGTCATACATCTCCCATTTCTTCATTTCAATAACACAAACAATTTTTACCTACAATTATAAAATTTCCTGAAACTTATTTACAAAATAATCTTTTCCTGCAATTCTTAAGAACTAACAAAAACATATCTTTCTAAAATCTATTCTATTGTCCTAATTACTGCACAACATTTATTTGGAAAAACCGCTTCCATTGTCTAGGATTTCACTTAAGCTTTTGCAGGTCACTCAAATATATTTTAACAAAGAAAATAATTTATGCATATCTTACGTTTTGTTCAATACAGGTAATCCAAAAATTTAAAGACTTTCCTTCTTCGAAATGTTTGTTGTTTATTATCCTACTTATCTGAATTATTTTAATTTTTTGGAACTTTGAAATATTTTAAACAAACCAATATTTTCTCGATTTTACATATCATAACAATATATATATATATATATATATATATATATATATATATATATATATATATATATATATATATATATATATATATATATATAGTCAGAAAAGAAGTCTTTGCTGACAACGTTAGAAAACGGAGCTTTGAGGTTTATTGGATTTATTCAGCGGTGAAATAAGTGTACTCTTTTAACTAAGTTTCAAGCTTTCGAAAATGTTTATTTTCATCATCAGGAAAAACTGAAAATAAAGCGCGACTGTTAGTAAAGCATCCTCGAAATTAGTTATAGTGAATGGTTGTAAAAATCGAGAAAAAACTTACGTTAGTGAGGTTCGTCTTTCGTGGATGTTTCACTTACAGGTGACAATTTTACGCACCACTCATTAATTGAGTCAACATTTAAAATATTTAAAATATATAAAAATGGCATGGTGTATAAGACCAAACTTGGTAAATTATTATACTTAAACACATAAGAAAAAGACAGTTAAAAAGTTTTAAACAGCCACGTGTGCCGGCCAACTGTTGAATGATAGGTTAAGAGTAACTGTCAGTCCTGGACATGGCAAATGACAGTACTTCTTCTTATTTCTTTGTCTTATGTGGTACTACTATTATTCCACATTAAATTTTAGCAAAGGTTGTATTAGAAAAACAGAATTTTATAATGATACTGTGAAAAAGTGAAAAAGAAAACATAGAAACCTGGAAACTTTACAATGAATCAGTCGTTTAAGCATCATTGAATTGTGATGAACTATCCAAATATAATAGGTAGGAGTAAATAGTGCTTAATTGATTAATGTCACTCCTTTTGTTCATTGCGTTTGAGTTTTGTGCAATGAATGCCATTTCTAAAAAAAGTCTTTTATTTTAATTGGACTCAGTAGCTAAAATTTTGACTAATTCGTAATTCATAATATGATGTTCTTTATTCACATGTTCTGCAAGTGCAGATCTTTGTGGATATAGTCTGCTGTCGCTACGATGACTGATTAGGCGACTGCCTAGGTTACGTGTGGTTTGTCCCACAAGTAATAACTGTAATTTGGTATATGTTTTTCTTCTCTTTGCGACTTAATCGAATCAGTTGAAAGTAAAAACGTTTTAAAGACACAGATTACTCAAAGAACAACTAACATTTTTTTTTAAAGGAGAAACTGTCAATAATGTATGATTTTACCATTTTTTTTAAGATTTATTTCGATTATTGTTCAAATATAAAAATAAAAAAATTAAACACCTTTTTTTGGACAAGAAAAACAATCTGAATGTATTTTCTTGAATGAAGAATGACTAAAAATATGGTCTGTACTCATCAAATCTGAAAAAAGAAGACAATAACACTTTTCTAGACATAAAACTTTGTAACTGACAGGTTAATTACTTTATCGATCTACTTTATAGAATAGTCTTTTATATTCGTACTATCGGTATTTCAACTCGAGGATCGTTAACAAAAATAATGATGTATTTTTATAAATGAGAATATAAGTATGTATTGTATGCTTTGTTATAGTATAATATATACTAAGCTTAAAAGCTTTTTTAATATTAAATCGATATGTAGCATTCAATTTATTAATTAAATTCGATCTATTGTTCAGTTTTAATAAGGAGTTAATTCAGAAGCTCGATTAGCAACCAAACAAATTACTAAAAATCTGTCTAAATTAGGTATGTTTATAATTTTTATATAGGGCGATCAAATTTTGTGACAAGGTCCGTTATAATTGTGATTATAAGAGAAACCAAACAAAGTTATTTATAGAAATAGAAGGCAGCTTTAATCTTTAAATTTTAAAATTAGTTTCAAATATACAGAGTATTCTATAACACTGCACCGTATCAAAGTTATGTTTTTTTATGAAAAAAGTGAATTTTATTTTAGCTGACCCAGCAAACTTCGTAACGCCTTAGAATCAAAGAAGTCCAATAAGTTCAATAGAATCTTACCAATTTCAATATCTAACAACTGCTACAACACAATTGCACTTTGATGTTGTTGCAAAAACACGATCATGTTAGTTGCCTTTATGCATGTGTTTAGTTTAACCGCAGCAGTTATTTGGGGAATAATTAATAAATAAGGAACAGTCTGGCAATAAAATCATGACTCCACCAACAATATTGCGCTATTTTTGGTGAGGTTGTAATTCGGTGTCATTAATTGGTAATTTCGAGGCAAAATATTCAGTTCGTCCGCCTTGCGTAAAAAATTGCAGGCTCTGACAATAAAATTAGTAGCGATTTTGCTGTTCTTCGAACATAAAGGAATAAAATTCCACCAGATCCAATGTTCATATCTTTTAGCGAAGTATCGAACGCAATCTTTTGTTGTTGATTCAATTGTAGAAAATATGTATGAACTATTTCGGCAAATGCATTACTTTTAAATTGTTGTTCTCTTTGTAACTGCTGGTCTCTTTCATAAAGTCGCAAAGGAAAATGAATAATCTATTTACTGTCAACATTTAAGGGCGCGTTCTAAATTTTATTTGAAAGATATTTAACCCTCAACTGGTATGGTGATTTAATTATCTTTTTAAGGTATGCTGGATAAATGGTGACCCACGAATAAAAAACCTACACGATTTGAAATACGCAAGATATGTTATTTTTTAATTTAATTATTTTATTTATTAAACCCTTAGAAAACATATACAATAAGAAAATAAATAAAAACAGAATATGTACCTAATTATTATGAATTATTCATAAACATTGTATTTCTTGTACGGTTATACGAAAGCTAACTAAATAATAATTGAAATATTTAAAAAACTTAAATATAATTAGGTACTCCTTTTTCCAACTTATTTTTTTTTATCTTGTAAAAAAAGAAAAAGACTTTCACGACTTCAATGCTATGCTTCCTAACAAATACTCTTAGTACAGAGCTTCCCAAACTTATCTAAACCGCGACCCCTTTTTGCTAAAAAATTTGATCGCGATCCCCCAATTTCCCCCCTCATTTATTCAATATTATTTGACAGAAATAGCGTGCCTAATTTACAATATCTGATGGTTTCTCAAATTTAATTTTACTTTTCTGTTTAAGTTTAAATCAAAAACAATTAATTTAATTTAAATCAAATAATTTTAATGATTCTGATCTGTCCCACTAGTAATTAGTAGTAGGTACTTCTGCCAGAATAGCATTTACAATAAAAATAAATAATAAGAAGTCGACTGCACATTATACACCGCGACATATTAGCTTGTGTCTACATCGCAAAACTCTTCCATAATAATCGCGAAAGCGCTCGCTACTAGATGGCACTCTGGAACGTTCTCGTAGCCTCGTTTTGGCTTTATATAAGCGGCGATGCGCAACGAAACCTCAGTTCGAATCCAAACAGCCTATGGTAGCAAACGCGGTGTTGAGTAATGAGTAAATATTTTACGACTTACGTATTCCCGTTTACGTATTTACGTCTACGATAAATTATAAATTATGGATAAGTTTTAAAAAAGAACTGCAGAACCATCTACGTCTAAAAGTGGCAGTAGCAGCAATAAAAAGAAAACCAGATTCTCCATTGATGAATATCCTAAATATGGTTATACCGTTATTTCCAATACACCACAAGGTGTTATTTATGGACAAGTCTTGTCAAAAGAAAGCATGAAGCCATCAAAGTTACTTCGACATTTAAATAGCAAACATTCAGATAAAAAAGACAAGCCCGTAGAATTCTGTAAAAGAAAGCTGAACGTCCTTCACAAATAGCAAGACAGTTTTCCCTTGACAACCACTACTAACGAAAAAGCATTATTGGCAAGTTATAAAGTTGCTTATCGTGTTGCCAAAACTAGTAATCCGCAGACAATTGCTGAAAATCTGATTTTTCCAGCAACTGTTGAAATGATACATATAATGTGTGGGGAAAGAGAGGCTGCAAAGTTAAATACAATACCTCTGTCAAATAATACTATCCAAAGAAGAATTAGTGATATGGCAGAAGATATTCAAGCGCAAGTTGTGGAAAATCTTAATAAATGCACGTACTTCTCTCTTCAAATGGATGAATCCACAGATATATTTAAGTGTGCCCAATTCATTACGTTTGTAAGATATGATACAAATAATGGCATTCAAGAAGATATTTTATTTTGTTCTCCATTGGAGACCAATACCACTGGAAAATGTTTACTCGACACTTTTGTGAAACGTACAAGTAAATATGATATTGACTGGGGTAAATGTACTGTTATATGCACAGATGGCGCTAAAGCTATGACAGGACATAAATCTGGTCTTGTCGTCAAATTACAAAAAATAATGCCTAATTCCAAATGGAGACATTGTTTTTTACATCGAGAAGCTCTTGCATCCAAAGCTTTACCTCCTGAAATGGACTGTGTTATGAAAACCATCATTAAAGTTGTAAATTCCATTAAAGAAAAAGCTTTGCAGAACCGTATTTTTAGAAAAATTTGCGAAGACATGGGTGCTTTATTTGAAAATCCTCCATCACACCAAGTAAGGTGGCTTTCAAGAGGCAACGTCTTAAAAAGAGTATTTCACTTAAGAGCAGAGCTTTTAATGTATTTAAAAGATGAGAAGTCCCCATATGAAAATCAATTTTCCGATTCTATTTGGCTTCTGAAACTAGGTTTCCTTGCTGATATTTTCGAGCAATTAAATATTTTAAACAGTAATTTACAAGGTCGCGACATTAATATAATTACAGCCACAGATAAAATTCAGGCGTTTTTAAGAAAAATCGATTTATGGTCGACCTCACTTGGTAAAAAACAGCTCGATTCATTCCAGTGCCTTTAGGAAATTATGGAAAATGTATCCAATTAAAGTGCTACAAATTTTGAACAAGTTTTTGCTGACATGCATGTTACTTTGCTAAATTTAAAACAACAGCTATGTGATTATTTCCCCGAAGAAATTCAAAACAGTTACGACAGTTGCAGATGGATACTAAATCCGTTTTTAGCCGATTCCTTTCAGCATGTTGAAATTCCAATAAAAA
Source organism: Diabrotica balteata (assembly GCA_918026665.1). Taxonomy (NCBI): domain Eukaryota; kingdom Metazoa; phylum Arthropoda; class Insecta; order Coleoptera; family Chrysomelidae; genus Diabrotica; species Diabrotica balteata. Next base: position 67,391,840 of record OU898276.1, on the reverse strand, counting down.
TGAAAGAAAAACTTATTGAAATATCAAGTAATGGAATCCTTAAACTCCCATTTTTTTCCGAGAACTCGGACCAATTTTAGACCGAAAAGATGAAGGAATACCCCCAGTTGGCGAGTGAAGCTGTAAAATGTTTGGTTTCATTTGTAACATCATATTTGTGTGAGTTAAGTTTCTCGTCTATGACTGCCATTAAAACAAGAGTTAGAAATCGTCTCGTACTTGAAAATGATATAATTGTGTGTGTATCTCAAATACACAACCTAGATTTAAAAGATTAGTTTCACAGAAACAGGCGCATAGCTCTCATTAAGATTATAATATTTGACTTTGTTTTGCTCTTTTATTTTTACAGACTTTAGTTTTATATTTCGTCTGGTAATTAATTGTTAATTTCTATTAACGGCGTTGTTAAAATTAAAATACAGGATCTAACAAAGTGGTGCTTTTGTCTTATTTTGGAAATGTTCGGCAACCCCCCTAGTAACTTATGGCGACCCCCCCAGAGGGTCGCGACCCCCACTTTGGAAAACTCTGCCTTAGTACATACTGAGCACATTTTTGGATGTTTGTTGTCGTTAGAACACTTGTGACATCGCCGTCTTTTCTTATCATGGGGATTATCTTGTCTGGGTTGTTCCCTTGGAATATTTCTTATTTTAGCCCTGATTTGAAGATGGGCCTTGATAAGTTCTCTTCCTAAAGAAATAATAAATTGTCGCCTGTCCATTGTCTTACTATTATCTACAGCACTGTTATAAATAACGTGAGAATTTACAACCATAATATTTCTCATTCCATAAAATATCGTCAGTGGCTAACATCTACTTCTTCGACCTACATTATAACAGGCGCACTTTTGGTCTAAGCTGTCAACTCCTCCTTTTGTTGAATTATAAAAATTAATAATTTCGGAAAGATTTTTTTCTCATTATTTTTGATTGTAGCTGTATGGTGTAGTGAAGACAGCATTATGACAGCTTTAGGCTTTTTAGGCACATAAGATAGGAGTGTTAGATCGTTTGTATATCCAAAAATTGTTGACAAAGCGGGGCGGTCTTTATTAGGCAAAAATTCAGGGGGAATTTGTTTTTTGTTTTTTTCGCAATGTTCCTGTATACGTTAGTCTACATTTTTTAAATTCATTTGCCAATTCAACTAATGAAAACCAGTTATCAGTCGTGATATTTCGATTACTGTTTACAATAGGCTGTATAAGTTGTAAAACGTTAAGTGTAGGAATGGATAATTTTTTCGGATTGGGACAATCATCTTTTCCAGCATATATAAACGCATTCAATAAATAATGTGTCTTAGAATCACACAAACACATTATTTTTATGCCATATTTATTCGGTCTATTCGGCATATACATTTTATATCGAAATCTTCCCCTAAACCCCACCAGGCGTTCAGCAATAGTCATCAACTGACCACAAGCATAATTTTATTAACAATTGGCAATCATAAGGTTAAATATTTCTGAAATAGCGGCAAGTTTATCGCCATTCTGGATTCGTTCATTTCTTGGGACACTATTCTCAAAGCGCAACGTAGCGCATAAGAAACAAAACGTTTTAGTGTCATAGTGGCGCGAAAAATGTCGCGACTTGTTAGATCTGTCGCGATCTTCAAAAACTTACATCCTCCGTATTTGATTTATACGCACCAGGCAGTAAAAGGAGACCAACGAAGGCTTTCATTTCAGCTTTTCCTACATGGTTTGTAAATTGACAGTTTAGGGCCTCATCAGCGTAAGACATTGTCAAATCAGTAATTCTTTAATTTGTATGTTCGATTATAATATCTAGCATATGATCGTCAAATATCAAATTCCATGATTGTATTGGTTCGGCTGATTTATTTCTGTATGCATCACCTATCACCGCAGGTATGCGTGTTCTGATTGTGTTTTCTTTTCGAGTTTTTCCGCAGACTGGAGGTATTTTTGATCACTTGTATTTATTCTTTAAAAAAAAATACTGCCCTGCTACTTCCAATTCTTCCTTTTCATCTTTTTCAACCATATCGGATTGTCCTTGAACAATTTCATTTTCACCTTGCTGATTTTCTGGTTCTTCTAACACTGAATCACTATCATGATCGCTTAACTCGCTCTCATCACACGAATAGTCACTAATATAAGCGTTTACAGCTTCTTCTTCAAGTTCTTGCTTCGTAAGAGGTCTGTTGCGGCGGTTCACTATGTAAAACAGTCAAAAAAAATAGTGTCACTAAGGGTATACTGGGTCAAATCTAGCCCGAATTCTTGTGTTTTCGGAAAACAGTCGCCCGCACGCACAATAGTCATAGGTCAACTGAGAGTACCGTTGACCGTAGTACCGTACAAAATAGGAGAATTCATAATTGGCCAGTGCCGTGCGCCCTTTGCAATATTGGTTAAATTATAAAACTAAATTTGGTCAGGTCAATATTGACCCATCATACCAGTTGAGGGTTAAGTTACATAAAAAAAACTATGTCTTGCTATGGTCTGTTTTTTAACCAGGAGGAGTAATTCAAATTTTCCGCGCCGTAATGCTTGTTTGTAATTGGTCCAACCGCAGGCAAGTTTACTCCACTAAATTATGACATACTGACACTAATGACATTTGTAAAATTTTGTGAAAAAGTCAAAACTTATATCGACGATTTTTTGTATTTTTTGCGTTATTCGTTACATTTTTAGATGTTTTGTTTGCATTTATATAAAAAACAGATCTTTTCAGAACTATTTAGCGACATATTAGTGTTATTAAGATAACAATATGGATTCAATGCCAAGTACTAGTGGTAATTATTCTTCTTCACCTTAAAAACGCCAAGTAAATTTGGGTCATTTATCATCAAATGAGAAACAATGTATTATAAACATGAAGCATTGGCTGAAGCAATTCAGGAGATTGGATTATTAAGCTTAAAAATAATGATCAAAGTCAAAGTTAACTCTTCTGGTAAGACAAAAAAACTGGATTCAAGAAATTAATAACACCAGAATAAGAATATGGTCTATGAAGTTTAAAAGTACAGTATTTCAGAAATCTTTGAACTCTCTCTAACTTTTTGATACATGCATTTGCATAGCTTTGTGCATATAAGATCTATTTGCAAATTAAAAGACAAAATTCTGTGAAAAACCATACTTAGATCTGTAATATTATTGACTCTCCGGATCAAAATATTCTCTAAATTATAATTAAATATCATAGACTCAAGAGATATATAAAACTGGAACATCCAATATTTAAATATATATACATGGGAGTAAATATAAAAAACGTCCTTCTTTTATTGTAATAATTGTAATATATATTGGAGCTGAATTAAAAAAAAGCATTATTCAAACATAAATAAACAAAGTTGTCCGATATTGATTACTCGATTACCGATACTGATTACTGATTACTCGATACCGCAAGGCCGAGATAATAAAAAAAAAAAGAAAGATGTATTTGGTGACTTTTTTAGTAACTTTCTTGGGTGTGAACCTGTCTTTTTGGTTTACTCCTGCTGGTTAAAAAACAAAGTATAGTAAACAAAAAATAAAAATAAAAAGGACAGACCAAACAATTGAAGTAGCATACTATTACAGTTTATTTTATTTTATATTACTTTAATTTTATTTAATTTTGTTGTAATTTATTCACTTTTATTTCATTTGATTCCAATTTATTCTATTTTGTTTTATTTGATTCTATTGTAGACTATTTTATTATACCTTATTCTACTTTATTCCATTTTATTCTAATATATTATATTTTATTTTACTCTACTGTTTGTCTCAAGTTGGTCATTCAGAATTATATCTGTGTTTTTTAATTTGTTGATTTCCATAGATTCTAGCAAAGATAGCTTAAGGCCTTTATTTTGAATGTGAAGAATTTTAAATGTGTCATTAAAAGAATGATTATGATCTAGAAGGTGAAGTGCGTATGTCGAATCTGTTTTTCTATTCTTGAAAGCCCTTTTATGTTCTGCTATTCGTTTATCAAAGTTTCCACCAGTTTGACCGATGTAAGTTTTTCGGCAGTCGCCACATTGAAGTTTGTACACACCACTATTTAAGTGTTTTTTATTTTGGCTCTTGTTACTTTTAATATATTTGCCTAGGTTGTTATTTGTTTCGAAAGCTGGTGTTATTCCTTTCTTTTTTATGTGTTTGGCAATTTTTCTTGTTATTTTGCCTGTATATGTAATCGAGCAAAAGGTACTGGGTTTTTTCTCTGGTGGTGGAAATACTAATTTCAGGGCTTTCTTGTGTAGTTTTTGATTTAACATTTTATTAATTGTTCGTTGTATCCGTTGTTTACTGCTATTTGCTTTTGCTTGTTTACTGCTAAAGGGCTTTCAAGAATAGAAAAACAGATTCGACATACGCACTTCACCTTCTAGATCATAATCATTCTTTTAATGACAAATTTAAAATTCTTCACATTCAAAATAAAGGCCTTAAGCTATCTTGGTTAGAATCTATGGAAATCAATAAATTAAAAAACACAGATATAATTCCGAATGACCAACTTGAAACAAACAGTTCTCCCCTCCTTAACCTATTTCATTAGAGACTATAAATTTGTAAACCCAAGCCAAAATAGATCACTTAACAAAGGCAATCAGCCGAAACAGCTGTAGTGATAATATTTAAAATAAATTTTGTGGAAGTTTGAAAACAAAGTTTTCAGTGTTTTATTGTTACATAAAATGAATTTCTATCAAGTAACGGTCGAATCCATCAAGTATTTTTACTTCTGTCAGTACCATTGATATTATATAGTAAGGATGGAACCTATGAATAAATATTTTCGTCCAAAGTAGTCGATAAAAACGGCCAATATCAGTGGTGTACGAAAAACATTCTTTTGGTACAATAATTATGTATTTTTAAAACGGTACTTAAAACGCATCGCACGCCACTGATGTCACTGGATGCAAAATATACTCAGTGACATTAGAAGTATTACACCCAGAAGAAATAATTTCTCGAATTTAATTTTTTGACAACATAGTAGATTTGCATCAAGAATGAAACGATAACGTTGTCAAGAATTGTTATTAAGAACTAATAAAAAAAAATAATAATAACGTATTTGGGGACCCTGTAGCTAAATACACTTTTGTAAAAATCTAGGCATTGACAAAATAAGATGACCGATGTCTGCTTGTGGCACTTCGTTCCAACCAACCTGAACTTTACGTAGGACAGTCTCCTTTCCATCATATTCTTCCCGTACTATCATATATTTAAATCTGGAGCACGGGGTGGCCACCGCAAAACATTAACGCCAGTTTTTTGGAGAAAGTCTGAAAGTTTGACGAGCAATATAAGAACGCGCGTTATCTTGCTGAAAAAGGACGTATCGACGACATCAATATAAGGCAGTAAGGTGGTTTGTAACATGTCATTAACATAACGAGCAGCTGTCATATTTTCTCGAATAAATACAAATGGTGATCGGCTACCACAGGCAATAGCCCTCTAAACCATTACTTCAACTATCCTGTGTACATTCTTCTCAACAGCAAACTCGATATCTCGTGGCTCTCCACTGCGACGTCTTACCATCCTACGACTATCATGCATTTCTCAACAGAATCGTGGTTCATCTATCTGAATGTTACACTATGCCATTTTGTCACCCAATACTACCGTTCTCTGCACCAATTCAAATGTTGATGACAGTAGTCTGCAGTCAAAGAAAACCTAGTCGTGGGCGTAATAAAACCAGTCTAAAGACTTGAATGTGATGGTATAGTGTACGCATACTAACAGGTCTACCTGATACCCCAAACCATTGGTCAGCAATTTGTCGCGTAGTAGCAAAACGGTCCCGCAGAGCCAATAATCTAAACCTCCCATCTAAAAATTTCTATACGAACCGGTTTTCTCAAATCAGTCTCTTCTTAAATAAATTTAAAGATAAAACTTTATTTTTACAAAAAGTAAAAAAAATAAAACATTAATATTGTTATCATAGCATGTTTTAAATATAGTCGTCCTGTTGCCAAAAAATCAACTTTAAGAAACTATTCCTTCTGAGTGTAATCCTTCTAATGTCACTGAGTATATAAAAAAATTAATGAATTTATTAATTTACCAAAAAGAATACGTTAAATTATTGACTTATCGCACAAGGCAGGTAGGTCTCTTGTATTATTCTTAAATAGTGCTTATATGATCTGTTAATCCAGTGATATTCATTAGTAGCATGTTAAATTGGTTAGAGCGAAAGGTGGACGGTAATTTTCAATGAAGTTTTAGCAGGTTCAAGTAAAAGAGGTAATGAGTATTAAGAAGTTGTTGCTAAACTAATTTTAGTTTTTTTAGATTTTGCTTGGACTTTAGGTGTTGGAAAAAGGTTAATAGTTTTAAAGATGAATCTGCTTCAGGTAAAATAATTTTATCAAAGCTTCGTTTTGATTGATTAATTATGCGCGACTAGCATTCATTTGGGTACCATCGCACACGGGAATCTGAGGAAATGAAAAAACAGATCAACTAGCAACTACAAGCCATATCAACTTAGAAGTTACTACAAACATTACAAAATATCCTTATAGTGACATAAAACATCTGATTAAAAATCATTGTTATAATATTTGGCAAAATTACTGGGAAAATTCAGTAAGCACATTAAACCCAATATGCCCAAAGGTGAACAGCTCTTTGAATAACCCCACAAGTAGACGATTAAGTAATTATAAACCGTTTAAGAAATGGTCATACTGCTGTCACACAAAAATTTTTAATCAGTAAAGATCCACCGCCAATTTGCAATAACTGTTCCACTTCAATGACAGTGAAACACTTCCTGCTTGATTCCCCATTCCAAAACTAAAGAAGAATGCATGGAATTTCAGACGACCCCAAATCCATCTTGACAGATAAAAATTTAAGTTTATTAAATTAAGAGATATACAATTTTATTATTCTATTTAATGTACATAATCTTATTAAAACTATTGTGTTTGTCATCCCACTAATCCCCCTACGTGGTTGATGTGGTATCTTCTTCTTCAAGTTCCACTCCTATCGGAGATTGGAAATCATTCTGGCAATTATAATTTTGTTGGTTATGCGCCCGAATAGTTCAATTGAACTGCATCCAAACCATTTGATTTTACCCTGCATTATATTCCTTAGTAGTTCGTATTTTTTACCTCTCAAGATGTGGTATAAGTGTTTTAAATAAAAAAAGGATTGTTTTCTAAATGCAACTTAATGTTCATTCCGTTCTTGTTAAAATAAAGCCAATGATATTTGTGCCACCGCTTTTAGTTATTACGTTATTTAGATGGACTATAATTATATTGGAGTTAATAAAGAATAAAATTGTTAAAAAGCGTCAAAAAGCATTTTTCATTAGTAGGATATTGATTTAAATTAATGTTTTATATATGTATTTTAGAGAATATCGGGAATACCAAACTGTATTAAGCGTTAATCGGTTTGCGTGATTGTTGTCATTTGCTTTTACCAATTCGACTTCTATTTTTGTGGCGAAAAGTAAACAAACAATACAGAACATAATTTGTTTAAGTTTATCAAATATTTAGCACATACAAAATATAAACTTTTTTCAGCTAAATTAGAAAAAAAAAAGGTCAAGAATAAGAATTCAAATTAAAATCAATATCAAAATAAGACGTATAGTTTTACCAATATTATATTTATTCTATTTTATTTTAGCTTTTTTAAATTTCTTCTCTAAAAATAATACATGTTCAAAATTCTTAGTTTTGCAAACAATTTCCCTCAATTTTTTTTTCTTTTACGAATGATTTCTTTCTTAAAGTTTCGCTTTATCTTCCAGTCTAGTGACGCTCGTTTAACCCTTCCTTATTTGACATCATACTGCGTTTTCCAACTATAGAGTCATCGAAATAAAAACATAATTATAAAAATAAGGGCGAATACACAAATTCTGTAATGATATTCAGGGATATAGACAGCAGTGTTCAAGAAACTAATTACTTATTGAATTGGTGGTTACTTGATTTAGATTCAGGTTCAATATTAAAATAAAATATAAACACCCAACAATAATATTACTATCTTAAATGAAAATTAACCATAATTTCAGTTTAAAATACGTTAATTTTGAGGTTTCGGTTTCTACTTCGGAAATCGTTCTCAAAATACAAATTAACCAAATTATTTTGTTTTTTAACACCAAAAACTTTTGTTTTTAACATTTGCACAAAATTTATAATAATTTATTATCACTACAGCTGTTTCGGCAGAGTGCCCTTCTCAAGTGATCTTTTTTGGCATTTTTTTACACTTTACACAATAGTCTTCAACTGAATTATCAATAACAAAATTAGTTTAGGTTTTGAAAACAAATATTTTAAATATTTTATTGTTAGATAAAATAAATTTCCATCAAGTAACTGTCGAATCCATCAGTTATTTTTTTTTTGTTACTTTGCAATAAAAAGATTCTTGTAATAATTTAATTTTATTTGCCTAACTTATACTGACAATTCAGATATACTATATATACATTTTAAAGTATAGAACTTTTCGTATAAAAATGCTTGCATATCATCAATATTTACGACGTCAGAACACCAAAGCGTTGCCAAAACATCAGAATAGTTACAATAGTGAGGAATTTTTAAAATGTCAACTATTTGTCAAACTGTTATATTAACGGTAAATACACTTCGTTTTGCGACTACTGCAACATACTAAAATATATAAGAAAACATTTTAATACAAAATTATATATTATAAATTTTAAACTTACCTCTTACCTCTACTAAATAGTAAAAACCTCCCGCCATTATTTCTTGTTTATAATAATATATCTTATATGAAAGCTTATCAGTTTTCTACAGACTATTGATCTAAATTTAATTTTTTTTGAACCTATTCTCTATCCTTCCATTGTTGGATATAGGTCTCCCCCAGTTCTCTCCATCTTTCCCTATCTTGAGCTGTTCTCTGCCATGTGGGACCTCCTTGTTTCCTGATGTCATCTTTCCACCTCACCTGTGGTCTGCCTCTTGATCTCTTTGCATTGTATGGACGTCACTTTTCGATGGCATTGTTCCATCGTCCGTCTTGGAGACGTTCATTGTGTCCAGCCCATTTCCATTTCAGTTTTGCTGCTTGTTCTATCGCGTCTACTGTCTTTGTTCTGGTTCTGATCCACTGGTTACGTTTTCTATCTCTAAGTGATACACCCAACATTTGTCTCTCCATCGCTCTTTGTGCCTTCCTTATCCTATCCAAATTGGCCTGTGTAAATGTCCATGTCTGTGCTCCGTAGGTGAGCACCGGTATTATGCACCGGAGTTATATACCTTGCTTCGTAAGTATAGAGGGATTGTTTGATTTTTTAAAACGTGAGAAAGTTTGCCGAACGCTGCCCATCCCATTCTTACTCGTCTCGATATTTCGGCTGTTTGATTTTCTCTGTTAGCTCTGATTGCTTGTCCTAGATAGATATACGCATTTACCTGTTCTATTTTTTCTGTTTTTATTTTCATTGCCTCTTGGTCTTCCGTGTTTGTCATTACTGTTGTTTTGTTGAAGTTAATTTTTAGGCCTTTTTGCAGTGATTTTTCATGAAGTTCATTCAGCATTAATTCCAGTTCTTGTCGTTCCGAGGAGATCAGGAGTATATCATCCGCATATCTAAGGTGATTTAGGTATTTTCCGTTAATACATATTCCTCTGTTTTCCCAATCTGTTGATATAATTATGTCTTCGAGGGTCAAGGTAAACAGTTTAGGTGAAATTATATCGCCTTGTCGGACTCCTCATTTAACTTTTATATTATCCGTTATTAATTTGTCGTCCAGAATTACGGTCATGGTTGCGTTTTGGTAAATATCATGTATAATTTTAATATGTATTTATAAATGCAATTTATTATTATATAATATATTATGATCAAATTGTGTAGGAAATCAAAACATAAACAAAATTCGTACTCTAAAAAAGCGGCAACAATTCATACAATTTTGCCACACGCTGAACTGTTATTAAAATTTGAAGTATTGCCGTATCAGTTGCGTACAATTGCCTAATCTATTTAATTAAAATTATTATTTTGTCGAATATTACACTTAATGAGTTATTTCATAAAATTGATATTGTTAATAATAACGAAGGTTTTGATTATTTAATCAATATAATTCTAAAATTCCCAATATAATCATGATTACATTTTTGTGATTATTATACCATGTTGGCGCCTAGTAAAGATCGAGCAGCTCCGTATGGGTTTCGTATTATTAGCTGTGTAAGGAAAATTTGAACTCTATATACTTTGATTGAATCGCCTGGAACTAAAGATGACCTTCGTGCCTTTCAACCCAACTAGTTTCAAAAATTCCTTGGACAATAAGGTTGACGTTATGGAAATTATAAATATAAGTGACGTCACTTTATATAAATTGTGACGTGAAAATTTTTACTTTAAATGGTATAGATAACTTTAAAATAATATTGTCAATATGTTTGTGGTACGTCATAGGACGACTTTATTGAAACATTCAATTGCATGAAAATAAGTTTAAATTGATAATATTAGTAAAAGAAATTACAGCTGTGATTCGTCTTTAAAAAAAACAACGCCTAATCATAACAATAAAATTCTCTCATTATTAATTTCATTGTAAATTATGAGAAAAAAACTTATGAAACTATCTCATGGTAAGTATTTGGTATTGCATTAAGCTTACTCTCAATATTATTAATATTAACAAACTCTAATTTTGTATGTATGTGTCAATAAAACATAAATTATGTACCTGAGTAGGTTAATGACTTACTAAAATTGGTAATTTTTTTATTTCTTTATTATGCATAGATCTGTGAGCATACCATAGCTTGTGTAAGACTTAATGAGAATACTGGGACCTTTCATATTGAAAGAGGCGTTCGGCAATTAGAGAACATGTCTCCTAAATTGTTTAGAACTTTAGTATAATATGCCTGTAAAACAATAAACTCTAACGAGAAGAGCATCAATGTAGATGGAAAGTTTTTAAATGATCTTAAGTTTGCAGATAACCTCCTTCTCATTACAGACACTTTGAATAGGAGCAGATAATGCTCCGAGAGCTCCATGGTGCCACAAAGAGTGTTTAAATAGAAAATGGGTGTTAAAATAAATTTTCCAAAAACTCAATATATGACCAATTTATAGTCTCGGCAAAAATATTTTGTTTAGAGACAAGGATGTCGGGTCAGTTGGCTTCGATAAATATAATCATTTCTATAAACAAAATTTTGATCTGGGAATGGACTCTGTTTTATCTCGAATATTATCGAATATATTTATGGAAATTTTAAAATAACTAATTTTTCTGGACAATATGCTATCCACACCATTTACTCCACAAGCTACAGTACCACAGGACTGAATTGTAGCTCCAATATTGTACACAGTCTATAACATTGATCCCCCCATAAAGTAGCTCGGAATCCTCGCTATTTGCTGACTACACTGCGCTCCTCACTGCGGGCGCATACAAAGGGACGCTGGGACAACTGTATCTATTTAATAGAGCTCAAAATTATTTAAATAGAATTGTTGGGTGGTGCAATAGGTGGAGAATTACTATTAACGCTCTTATTTAAATCTCCCCACAGCCATAATGCTCGAGACCACATAACCGTCCTAGGAGCAAACCTTGATTTCAGAAACTTGGTGTCCTATTTGAGAGTTCATTTTAGTAGGACTCCCAACTGGAAGACCGACATATCAAACACCCTAAATGGGGTAAGAAAAAGGGCAAAACTCCTGGCAACGTTGTCTAGTAAACTTGGCAACACGTCAAATAAAACACAATTGCACAACTACAAGACTTATGTAAGACCAATAATCGAATACAAGGCATGTATCCATGCAAAATCCATAAGGAAAAAAATTCCTATAGCTGGCTGTATACCACGTATCACAAAAAAGAGGTTGGTCTTCGTAAGTGGGTATATTTATTTAAAAACCCTTAAAGGGGCTACATCAAAAAAACAAACGTTTTCGGACTAAACAGTCCATCATCAGGTTTAAATTTTAAAATGGCTAGGTTAAAATGCCTGAGCCACCAAAATACATGGGTAAAAACCCTTTAAATTACATATAGTTGTAAAAGATTATACATCTTGTTGTTAAAAAGCTGTTATGTTCAGTATTAAATTAAATATGACTTCAGATAACATACATTGCTGTTCTCCGTATGTAGAGGTTTACTCTCCGGCTCTGGAACTCACTTCAGCAATGTATGTTACCTGAAGTCATATTTAATTTAATACTGAACATCACAGTTTTTTAATCTTTTACAACTATATATAATTTAAAGGGTTTTTACCCATGTATTTTGGTGGCTCAGGCATTTTAACCTAGCAATTTTAAAATTTAAACCTGATGATGGACCGTTTAGTCCGAAAACGTTTGTTTTTTGATGTAGCCCTTTTAAGGGTTTTTAAATAAATATACCCACTTACGAAGACTAACCTTTTTTTTGGTTTTTTTTATGTATCCATGCATTACTAAATGCCTGTCAAATTAACATCAACTCAGCACTAATCCACCAAATAGCCAACATGACACGGATTAGGGACATAATCCGAACCCTTAGCAAGAGATGTGTCCTCCACACTATAGCTGTCTCAAACAATCGAGCCAAGCAAACACTCAAAACTCCTTGCCAAACCACCTGCAAGCCAAAAACGCTAATTAAGAGCCGTTACTAGTACGGCTAGTAACACCTTTGAATTACCTCGCCTTGGCTCATTTGATTGACCAAAATTCCTTTAGTGCGCTCCTAAACAGAAACGCCACCTTCTGAACCCCAGCTCTTAAGTGCACCACCACCAAAAACCAATCCGCAAAATCAATTCTGACGTTTATCACACCCTCCTACCTCCACAAAAAAGGAGCGGTCCTCCTTGAAGAGGCAAAAGCCTAAACAAGGTTAAAACATGAGAGAAGAAAACAAAATTTAAAACTCACATTATTCTGGAGAAATGTAGATGCTGCGCTCTCTATATTGCCTCATGAATTAGAGTTGTTGGACATATTCCTAATGAATATAAAAGATAAAGTAGAATAGATATTTACCATTAATAAGGGATGTAATAACTCATTACCTTTTCTGGGTGTTTTAATTTGAAAGAAAAACTATTGCATATGAGACTTATGTTTATAGAAAACCAACATGTACCAAAATATATCTAAAATACAAATCAAACCACAGCATCAATATAAAAATGATTATAGTTTTAACAAAAATTACTTATTCTAACAAAAATTCGTGGTTAAAGGAGGAACAATTATATTTTATTAAAAAATGATTATCCTTTGTGGTTTATTAATAAGGAATTTTACAGGTTAGGGAAAATGGAACAGAACAACATAAAACGGGATCCCATAATATTAACAAGAGAGCAAAATAATAGTATCGTACATAAAAGAATTATAAGAAAACTTATAAGAACGCGAAATCAGCTTATAAATTCAATCAACTCACATAAATAAAAAATTTAAATGTGTTTCAATTACAATACAAGGCACTGAAGATGATCTGATTAGACTGAAAACTCCACGTTATGCCATTGTATAAATTTTGACGACACTTTTTAAAAAAGTTTTAATTATATGTTTTATACCTAAATACAAATGTGAAGTATTTTAGCTTCTGTATAAGCAAAAAATTTATTTAAAATCCTTTATAAAAGATATATAATAAAATGCCCAAACGGGCTATCACAAAGATATTGCAAAACGTTTTCGGATTATTAAATCCATCATCAGTGCAAACGAGGTATACATGCTATGAGCCACCAAAATATATGGGTCCAAACCCTTTTGACCAAATGGGGTCCAAATTTGTATCATTTAAACGGTTTGGACCCATATATTTTGGTGTCTCATAGCATGTATACCTCGTTTGCACTGATGATGGATTTAATAATACGAAAACGTTTTGCAATATCTTTGTGATAGCCCGTTTGAGCATTTTATTATAGACCTTTTATAAAGGATTTTAAATAAATTTTTTGTGGTATATGGTATACAGCCAGCTACATGAACTTAGTTTCCTAGTGGAATTCTGTATAAACATTTAATCAATAGTCATTAACTGACCACAGGCATAATTTGATTGGGAGTTGACAATTATAAGGTTAAACATATCTGAAATAGCGAAGTTTTTCTCCATTCTGGAGTCGTTTATTTGAGAAGCCAAAACGTTTCAGTGTCATAGTGACGCGAAAACTGTCGCTTCTCATCAGTTCTGTAGTCCTTAACAAACGTACATCTTCATTGTTTGATTTAAAAGCACCAGATAGAAAAAGCAGCCCAATTAAGGCTTTCATTTCAGGTTTTTCTACATGGTTTATAAATTGACAGTTTAAAGTCCTTTTACCGTAAGACATTGTCAAATCCGTAATTCTTTTATTCGTATCTTTTATTATAACGTTTAGTATATGATAGTGAAATATCAAATTCTATGTTTGTACTGGTTTGGTTAGTTTATTTCTGCATGCATCACCTATCACATCAGGTATTTGTGTTCTTATTGTGTTTTCTGCTTGAGTTTTTCCGCTGGCTGGAGGTATTTTTAACCACTTGTATTAATTATTTTTTAAATAATACTTCCTTCCTATATTGAATTCTTCCTCTTCATCACTTTCAACCATATCTTATTGTTCTTGAACAATTTCATTTTCAGTTTGTTCATTCTCTGATGCATCCAACTCTGACTTACTCTGAATCACAGATACAAGCGTCTAAAGAACCTTGTTTCAGTTCATGTTTTGGTCTAAAAGGTCTTAAAGGTCTATTGTGGTAGTTCATTATTTAAAACAGTAAAACAAAAAATAATGTGACTAAAGGTATACTGGGTTAAATGTGACCAGAATTTCAATGGAATGAAATTCTGAAAAACAATTTCGATGAAATTGTGTCGTCCGCACCCAACAATAGTCGTAGGTCAACTGAGAGTAATATGGAAAATAGGAGAAAAAAAGTTTATAAACGAATCTTCTTCTTCTTCAAGTGCCATCTCCGTGTCGGAGGTCGGCACTCATCATACCTATTCAGACTTTTGAGACGGCTGCTCTGAAAAGTTCATTTGATGTACATCCGTACCACTTTCTCAGGTTAGGCAGCCATGGCATTCTACGCCTCCCTCTGCTTCTCTTTACTTGAATCTTTCCCTGCATAATCAGTTGGAGTAGGATCTATTTCTCTTCACGTGTAATATGTCCGAGATATTCCAGTTTTCTTGTTTTAATTGTGTTTAAAATTTCTATTTCTTTATTCATCCTTCTCAGAGCCTCTTTGTTTGTGGCATGTTCTGCCCACGATATTATCAGAATTTTTCTATACACTCACAGCTTGAATGATTCCAGTTTTTTTATTGATGTTGCATTTAAGGTACAAGATTCCATTCCATAAAATAAAGTCGAAAAAATAATAGCACCTCGCCAACCTAACTCTTAGTTCCAATTTTAAATCCCTAGTACATAATACTCTTCTCATTTTGTGGCAATTTGCTCTAGCCTTTTATATTCTGATTTTGATATCCTGAATGTAATCATTTGTGGAGTTAATTATTTTTCTCAGATATGCATATTTGTCCACTTGTTTGACGTTGGTTCCGTTTATTAGAAGATTCTCGTTTATTGCTTGGGTTTTCGATATTCTCATAAATTTCGTCTTCTTAACATTCATTGTTAGACCATACTCTTTTCCATACTCCGCTATTTTGGTCACCAGTGAATAAATTCCCTTCGTTGGCTCAGTGAAGATGTTCGTTCAGTTGTAATGGAAACACAAAATAATAGTAGCAGAGTTTAGTGACGAGACGAGACGAGACTATGGGTGTTGACCCGGGATTACTTTGAGTAGAGACTGTTGCAGTTGAGCGTTGAAGACTATCACGTTTGTTGAGTGAATATTGATTGAAAGCTTCTCTAGTCAAGAGATTTTAGTTTTATATAAGTTTTAATTGGGTTAATATATTCGCGGACCTAATGACATGTGTATCTAAGTTGTGTGTAAATTGTTTAACGTTCGTCAGCACTTTCGACTGATGTCCAAATTTTATTGTTGATAATTGACCAAATCTAATGTAACCTAATTAACTACGTGTGTGTATTTAATAAGAAATAAATTCATTCGGTCTACTGGGTGATAAAGATATACTGTCCAATTTCGGATATGAATTCTGAAGATTTGATATTGGACATACTGCGGAATCGGGCAATCTGGCCCAAGTGTCAATACTCAAAGTGTACATGTAAGTATTACATAACATAGTAAAATTCAAACATGATAAATTATAAATAGTTTAAGAATAATCAATAATCTTCCAACCGTACCCTAGCTGTCAATGTCCGACTCTATCTCTAGATTAAAATTAGGGCAATTGGATGAAAATGTGGAGAGTGGGATGTCGGCTTGGGAAGTCGACGGTACATTGTTGTGCCGATTATTAACTAATACAGGTACTTCCTGTTCGTTAGTCTGAGTTTGTGGATTACCTGAACGACATAGTCGTGCAACAGGACGGTACTTCCATAACGTGAGTATCCCAATTATTACCATTATAGTAATGGTCCCGGTGGCCACAAAATAATGCCAATTAGATTCTTGAATCGATCGCCACTGCGTATGCGTCATTTCTTGTTCCAGACTCTTTTCCTTAAGTAACACATGACGTAGCTCTCCTCCTGGTATTTCAAGGTAGGTGTTTAGAGGTGTGTTAAACCTGCGGGGTGTCCTCGCCACCAGTTGGGCCACGGAAGTGATTGGTGACTTCAGGTAACTCGTCACCGCTCTGTCCACCCCACTGCTAGTGGGGAGTAATGTAATATTTTTCGTATGGGCGATACATTTGGGTGAAAGCTTCAGGAATGTGACTCGTTCTAGTAATCTTTCGCTCCGATTTCCTCTCAATTTTAAGTGGTATGGCCGTGACTTTGAGCATGCTGTACTTATTTTTTCCTGTCACTATGAAGTAGCCGATGACTATTATAAATCTGTCGTCATGACTGACTTCTGTTTCTATAATGGGTTGTCGTACATATTCGTCGTACATCGTCGTATTTGATATTGGACACCAGTCTCTGAAGATCTTCAATTTTTTCGGCGAAGATCACAGTGTCGTAGGCACATTTAATGTTGTTAATGGGAACTTCATTTACCTTTATTCCAGATGTTTCACCTTCAAGAGAGTTTTTTAGGGTCTCTTTGGAGTAGGAATTAAAAAGAATTGGCGACAATACGCATCCCTTTCTCACTTCACATATAATTTTAATTAACGAATAATAAACGAATATCTTATATTAATTTTAAGGATTTTGTAAGATACGCCCAAGAGATTTATTTTGACGTAAGTTTTTAAACAATGACAAATCATTTACCCAATATAAATAGGTATACTAAAATCATCTTCGACTATCGCTAAATTAATTGTCTGATGTCGTCACACGTGTAATTGTGTAAAGATAAAATTAAAAATAAAACTTAACCTTTGACAGCCTCTGCTGATGTTAGAAGCAAGGGTGAGAATCAAAGTTCAGCAATAAATTAAAAAATATGTTAAAACAATTGTTTCACTGATAACATCTTCTTCCGATGACTTATTTGTAAACTTAACTTTGAAGTACCTGAGCATGGTAACCGCGAATAAGTAAATAATTATTTTACACATATATAACTAAAGTTTTAAATCAGATAATATTCCGCCAGGTGTTATCAGTATTAAAATTTATTATATTGCTTTGACATAAAAAGAAATAGATAGGGTATGACCTACATGAACAAGATAATTTCTTTATCGAGGGTGTTTCAAAAAGGTATGTCATAAATTGAATCACGCATTTCGGGGACAAAAATAAATTGATTAAATTCAACTTACCTTAGTACAAAAGTGTACACAAAAAAAAATTACAGCCCTTTGAAGTTACAAAATAAAAATTGTTTTTTGCGTTATCTCCTAACCTACTTGACATTTTGTAATAAAAATAGACACGTTACTTTCTTGTTCTAAAAGCATTTTTCATAAAAAAGAAACAACAAAATCTAAGCGCACAAAAAAATTTTAAGGGACGTGCCGCCTCAAATCTCCCCCCAACTTTTGAGTACGTTCAAATGAATTTTGTGGCATCATTAGTTTCACACATTATTTTTAAAAATTGTTTGCCTTCTATCACTTTTTTCAAAAAACGGCTTTTATTGAATTACGGCTCTTTTGATTAACATTAGAAAAATTACGTGTAACTGAATAAATGGCTTATAGTCCAGGCTGTGAGGCCGCTCCCGTTGGGAAAATGTTTCTGTTCTTCACGGATTCCGGTTCAAAAATGTCCCCTTTAAACAAATCTGAAGGGTGCCGGGCGAAATTTTTGGGCAGAAATTGTTTAAGCAATTTTTTAAACAAAGTCCAAAAATAATTTTTTTTTAATCTGGAAAACGATTTTTTAGGTTTTTTGGACCATTTTAAACAAAAAAAGTCTCTTGTCATTTTTCTCTAAAATTGATAGTTTTCGAGTTATAAGCGATTTAAAGTCTGAAAAACGCAAAAATACGCATTTTTGAGGCTTGAAAACACATAAGTAAATTATTATTTTTGAGGTTTGAGGTACTAGTACAAATTTTAGATTTATCTACTTTAGCTTCATACACACTTTCTTCATACTTTATGGTCATTCGCCAACAGTTTCATTCTAAACTCCATTTATTGTCGCTTACAGTTGTTTTATTATATTTTCTTAGCTTTTCGTTGATCTGCTTTTTGTTCTTCGTATTCTTCTACTACTTTTTTACCACGACACCACTTTAAGCTAACTCTGTGGGTCATATTTTTTTACATAAGACATTTTAACGTTCATATTATAATAATTAAATTAAATAATGTTAAAAAAATGTTTTTTTTTTGTAAAAAAGATGTTGATTGCACAGACACAAATGTCCCTTAATAATTTATTTAGGGACATAACTGCTAATGCAGAGGATAATTACTAAATTGCTGAAGTCACAAAACTAAAACATTCAGAAAACAAGAAAAAATGTATGAGGCAAACACGAAGATTTATATATGTAAACAAAATACACATAATAATGTAATTTATATTAAAAAGTACAAAAATGATATCACAATAAAAAAAAAACGAAAAGTGAAGTAATACTTATTCTTCGCGCATAATATTAGTCTTTGTGGGCCAGCTAACAATTTGTTATAAAAACTCTGGATATTTGCTACATCCAATACATAACTTTGTTGTTTTTGTATGTCAACAATTTTCTTATAATAAATCGGAATCTTTCCACTGCAATATGCCAATTCTTTAGGTAATATTAGTGCATTTTTTTCATTATTGTTAAACATGAAGGTGTGATTGTCAATCTGATAATAAAATGGTGTGCTATTATACAACTAAGTTTGAGTTCTCGTAGGAGTGGTAAAAATGCATGAATTGGCTTATTTTTAGTTGAACCTTTTGATTCCTTGAAATATTTTTATCACTGGGTTCCTCGGATAACATGTTTTTTTTTAATACTATGGTCACCAACTTAGTAATCAATTACGTCTTCAGCATTGATTACCACATTAAAGCGGTTATTTTTACATAAAGATTTTATCAGCTGATCATGTTCTTCCTTACTCTATATATGGTCTAATTTTCTTATTTTTCTTTTCTTCACCGCAAAATCCCTATCACAGTGTAGGAAAGAATTACACCCAACATGAAAATAATGGTCAATGGTCTTAAATTTTTGGAGCGAAATTAAAGCGGAAAAAATCTTAACACAGTTTATTTTATTTTATACACACCTTATTTTGAGCTCTACAACTGTCAACACTTCACAACATGTGTCTACCTGAGATCTCCCAAATAATAATTCAAAGTCTTCGTTAAAAACTTTTCGGTAGTATAAATACTTAAGAGTGACATATTCCGGAAATTTTTGTGGAAACATTTTGAATACATAAGAGTTATATCTAGTTTCCCATTTAAATTATGCTTTTCCTTGTAAGTATAGCGAGGTAACAGTGTGGGATATGAATTAATATGTTCACGACCAGCATCTGTAGTAACACCAGAAATTGCATTGCTTGAAAATACATCAAAAATAATATAATTAACGCAGCAACAGAATAACTTAAAGAGAGAAAATTAACGAACACTAACATATCAAGAATACAAAGATTGCAACGGCTGGACATGTGATAAGAATGGGAGAGGATAGGCTACCAAAAAGAGCACTAAATGCTAGAATGCAGGGAAAGGGACCGGTTGTAAAGCCAAGAAAGTACTGAGAAGACACAATAAACAGCACAAGCACAAGCTCTTTTAGGAGGCCATGTATGGTCCGCATATATAAACAGATTAAAACCTTTTGAAATGTGGCTTTATCGCCGTATCCTAAAAACACCATGGACAGCGAAAATCACAAATATAGATGTCCTTAAAAGAATAAACCAAGAACGCCAACTTTTCGAAACCATCAAGAAAAGGAAAACGGTGTATCTAGGACACATCATGCGAAATGAAAAATACCAGTTCCTCCAACTTATAATCGAGGGTAAAATTGAAGGCAAGAGAGGAATGGGACGCAAGAAAATGTCCTGGCTCTGAAACATAAGGCAATGGACAGGGATTAACGACATAAATCTCTGATACATATTGCAAGAAATAGAGAATTAATGGAAAATGTGATCGCTAACATCCATTAGTGTATTTGCATCTGAAGGAGAAGAGTATGGAGAAAATCATTCACAGACAAGTAAGAGTGAACGCAAAAAATAAAGGAGGCAAATGCTCAATTTGGGGTTTCGTGTCGTAGAAAAAGAACATATCAAAAAAGAAAACTCCATGATTTAGAGAAGTAAAGACACAATGTGAATAAAAATAAAACCTTTTTATAATACCGAACACAACAAACACAACAGACATACCATCACTATAACCGAATCAGAAATGAAACGAATACTTTAGTTAGACAAATAAAAAGAGTACACTGACAGAGCTTCTCACAACAGGTGGAACACAACTTCTACGGAACACTGAAAGACATATGGAGAATGAACGGAGGACAAAGAAAAGAGATAAACGAACTAATAAACATGAAACACATTCAAAAGGAAATATGGAAGTACTACTTTCGATGCCTACTTGCTAAAGGTGACAATAATTAACCACCAATACCAGATGTAAAGCCAAACGTACAAATAAATTTTAGGAAGAATGTGATAAAGCACTAAGGAAATTAAAAACAGAAAATCACCAAGAGAGGACAGAATACCGATTAAACTCCTAAAGTACGGAGAACCAGATCTGATCAAACAACTACTGAAAATTTAAAAAAATAATAGAACAAAACAAAATTCCTTAAACATGGATATCAAGCATTCTAATACCTCTCTTCAAAGAGGAAGACAAATCAAACCCAGAAAATTATAGAGGAATTAATTTATTAACCTCAACACAAAAATTAATAATCAAAGTGAAAACAAATAAACTGAATAAACTTATAACGCTAGCTGAAGAACAATCAGGTTTTAAGTCGGGAAGATCATGCACCGATGCTATATTTATAATGAGGCAGGTACCAGAGAAATCATTAGAACACAAAAAACCGGCATATTTATGTTTCGTAACTAAGTTTAGGTTTTTAAGATACCAAAAGAAAGACCGAAGCTAAGATTCATAGAACAAATAGAAATAATATAACAATCTTAAAAGTAAAAATTAAGAAGAACCTGAAAGAGGCCAAGACCCAACAAGGGTTGTCGAGCTAGTGATGATGATAATGATGATGATCCTTTTCATTTGTTTGTGCTTGGGGATGATTTATTGTGTTTGATTGTTTACATCATTAATTATGTATCATCCAATATATTTAAACACAAGAAAGAACTCAATCGTTATAGTTCACGTGAACGTTGAGTTGTAAAAGTAATTTAGAAAACATTAGTACTTATTCAAACATAAATAATTATGGTTCTAATGTTAACGTATTAAGTTGATTTTGGTTTTTTTTTATTTGGTTATCTGATTCTTAGTCCTAACATAATAGATCATATAAATATGCAACTTTTGTTACAAATAAAATAGATAACTTTAGTTACCTACTGTTGCACGATGAGCGCAAAAAATCGATATCTACACATAACGAAGTATCATCAATCAGCCAATCGCGTCCACTCCTGGACATAGGCCTCCCTCAGTTCTTTATAGACTTCTCTACACTGGGCCGCTTGTAGTCAGTTTCCCGCTACACGTTTTATATCATCGGTCCATCTAGTCGGTGGTCGTCCTCGGCTTCTTTTATAGTTTCTGGTCCTCCATTCCATAATACGTCTTGTCCACCGTCCATCTTGTGCTCTGGCTAAGTGCCCTGCCCAGTTCCACTTAAGGTTTTGTTATGTGGTCTCGAAGGCTCACTTTCAGCATTGCACGTTCCATGGCTCGTTGTGTAACTCTGAGTTTATTCGCAGATTTTTGCGTGAGTGTTAAAGTCTCTGCTCCATAAGTTTGTGCAGGTAAAACACATTGGTTATAAACCTTTAGCTTGAGACACATGAGAATTAAACTTTTTAGAATATGGTTTAATTTGCCAAATGCTGCCCAAGTTAGGCCTATTCGCCTCTGTATTTCATGTGTTTGATTGTCTCTGCTTATTTTGATTTCGTGTCCTAGATATTTGTAAGTGTCTGTTTGTTGTATGGTATTATTGTCAATAGTTATATTTCCACTCATTACGAGATTTGTTATAAGTTTAGTTTTCTCAAAGTTTATCTTTAAACCTGCTCTTTCAGACAGACTTTTAAGCGAATGAATCATAGAAACTGTATCTTGTAAATTATCTGCGATTAATACAACATCATCTGCAAATCTTGGGTGATTTAATCTTTCTCCATCTATATCTAATAACGAAGTATAGTTTTAAAATATATCTACTTTTAGAATAAAAATCATAATTCGGAATCAGGTGCTGGGTTAGATACCTACTTATTGCATTTTAAATATAACTGTGTTCAGAATGTTAGGAAACAGTTATCATAAAATAATGGCTTAAAGTCAAGTTACCTAGTTATAGTTTTAGATTATTGATATATTCTCCTAAGTAATAATAATATATTAAGCACCTCGACCCAAATGGGTTCATTGCTTGGTTTACAATCTTCCTCCATTTCTATTTGCTCTTCGCTTTTTCTTTCCTATTGCTTACGTTGAGATGTTCTAGGCTGTCATTGACTTTATGACTCTATCTGGTTATAGGCCTTTCTTTTCACGTTCTACCACCTATTGTAGCGCTTAACAAGACTTGTGGTATTTTAGATTGGGTCATTCTTTGGACATACCAAACCATGGTCCTAACCATGGTTTCATACTGCCTGATGTTTATGGATTTAAGATCTTTCTCTACATCGTCTATCCACCTTTTACGCTCCTATTTCCTTGGGATTTTCATCTCTGAATTACTCGTACAGCTCGATTATCTGGTATTCTTGCTAAGGACATGCCAGTTAAGTCTTTGTGACTTTACAAATTTACTGATATCTGAGCTCTGCATTAATTCCTCCAGCTCATAATTCATTTTTATTTTCCACGAACCATCGCTACAATGGGTTGGTCCAAATATATTTCTTAATATTTTGCGCACAAATATTCTCAATTTATTTTCGTCAGTAGTTTCACATTCATATGTCACAACTGGTCTAATTACTGTTTTGTATATTCTAAGCTTAGGCCAACGTTCCAGTAACTTACTTTTCATTAAGTCTTGTATTTCTTGACTGACGTTGTTGCTGTCATTAATTATTGAGTCTAGGTAGGGAAAAGTGAAGACATATTCGTAAGTATAGTTGTTTACCTGCAGATTCTCATAACGATTCAATTTTGTGCACTCCATGTATTTTGTTTTTTTTTTTATTTATATTAAGACCAAACGCAGTAACTTACTGTTTGAAATCTGTAGCTTTTTCACTTAGTACTCTTCCAATCTGGCTTATTATGGCAACATATTCAGCATATGCGCATATATGAGTGGATCTTGTATTAATACAGCTGTTTATATCTAGTTTTCTGATAAAAGTTTTCAAAGTTAGATTAAAAAGTGTTGCTGATAAGGTATCAACTTACCCAACTCCATTTTCAATATTAAATGCCTTTATTATATCTCCATAATATATATTCTCATTATTGTTTTGGTATCTTCCAAAATCATTTGTATAAGTTTAAATTCAAACTTTATTGGTGTATTTAAACTGTTAAAACAACTATGCAAACATGCATGTTTTTATCTATCGACTTCCTTAAACGCCTGTTTGAAATCAATATACAAGTTGTAACTTGGTATGTTATATTCAGCCAGCACACTTTTCGCATACCTCTTAACCTATAGTTAACCTGAAGCCACAGTGTTACCAATTATTTCTTCCGAAAATGATTCAATGTGGGTGTATACAATTCCTGATAATACCTTGTAGGCGATATTTAACACTTTTATGCCCCTTTGTACATAGAAAATATGATTCCTACTTTTCAATATGCTTCTAGTATCCATATGCGGCAGATTAGTTTATGAATACGCTTCCATAGCACATGTCCACTATTCTTTATCAGTTCTGCAGTTATTTCATCTATGCCAAGCGCTTTGTTATTGTTCAGATGTTTTATGATAAATATAATTTCTTTTAATGTTGGTTCCTCATCTAGTTGTTTTGCTGTGTGATGAATTATTTGTTCTTCTTGGTTTTGTTCTTTTTCTGCGTTAAAAAATTCTTGGAAATGCTTCTTACACCTTTTCATTAGTTCCTCTTTCTCCGTGATAATTGACCTTTTCATTAGTTCCTCTTTCTCTCTATCGTATAAGGATTTAATTATTCCCTTTTTTACATTAATATTGTGATTTGATTTGAAATTTAAATATTTATTGGTGTGTGTTGGTTTTCTATACACCTGAGTCTCATATCCAGTATCGTTCTTAGAGATTAAAACATCCAGGAAAGGTAGCGTGTTATTATATTCATTTTCCATGGTAAATGTTATTGTCTCTTCTTTATCGTTTATATCGCTTAAGAATGTGTCCAACAACTCTGATCCATGAGGCCATATTGAGAATACATCATCTACATACCTCCACCATACTGTGGGTTTGAAATTTTGTTTAGAAATGATATCTGTTTCAAAATCTTCCATAAATATATCGGCTAAGAATGGAGATAAACTAGAGCCCATTGCTAGACCACAATTTTGTTTATAGAATTCATTATTTAGTTAAAAATATGTATTATCAGTACATAATGTTAATAACTCCATTATAGCCGATATGTTTAGTCTTGTTCTATTCTTTGTTTCAAGTTAAGAAAATAACATTACGCTTATGGAGATCAGTGTTGCCAAAACTCTCAGATACTCTCTTTTGCACGGATGTCCAAGATATTCCCTTTGCTTAATTTTTGAATTTTCATTTTCAATTAACATTTAACTGTAAAGTCAGAATAACTACTAAATAAAAGCCTTATTATCATTATGTAGTCAGAGAACGACATAAAATAGCTGACATACGCACATCGTATTATTTTAAATTGCAATTAGTAATTAGATATACGCATTCCAAGCGGTCAATATTTTCTACTGATATCTATGATTCATGGCATATCGTATTCTCACCGAAAATCAAATAAACTGTCGTTACTATAATTGAAATAAGATAAAATAAAATTATCTTTTGTAAATACTATATATCTAATTAAAATCATTTTCCCTACTTTTCATCTCTTGTTTCGAATGGGCACTTTTGGTCAATTACGTTAAAAAACATTAATTTAATTCATGTTTGTGGAAACAAAAATACAAATTATAAAACCCTAAATTGTGCTTTTGTGCGTCGTGGCAACGCCGCGTTGCTATCGTCCATAAGAAATACATGGCCATATCTCCGCAATGTTATTTTCTAAACGTGGAACGCAGTATAGTTGCCAATTAATCATCACTCTCTAATTTTGTCTTGACTATACTTAAAGTCTTATTTAATGGCACTTTCGTAAATAAACTATTTATGTCAAAACTTACCAAAGTATTATTTGAATTAAATTCAATATTTGATAATTTATTTAAAAAATGTTGTGTATTTTTTATGAATGTGTCATTTTTATTTGTATAAGGTTTTAAAATATTTAATAAAAATTTTGATAGTTCACTACAAGGAGAATTCATGGTACTACAAATGGGTCTAAGTGGTATATTCGTTTTATGAATTTTCGGTACTCCATAAAAATGAGGAATCTTACTGTAATGAGGTGTAATTAATCCTCTCTGATAACTTGTTAAAACATCTTTAAACTTGAATAAAGTTCTATATATTTTGTTTTCCAAAGGCTTTGTTGGATCTTTTGTTAATTTTGTATAAGGTCCCTTTATTAATAGGTTTTTAATTTTATTTTCGTATTGAATTTTATCGATTATTACAGTTGCATTCCCCTTGTCTGCTGGTCGGATGATTATGGAGTCGTCATTTTTTAAAGTTCTTATAGCCTTAGATCTATTAATAAACGGACCTTATACAAAATTAACAAAAGATCCAACAAAGCCTTTGGAAAATAAAATATATAGAACTTTATTCAAGTTTAAAGATGTTTTAACAAGTAATCAGAGAGGATTAATTACACCTCATTACAGTAGACTCCTCATTTTTATGGAGTACCGAAAATTCATAAAACGAATATACCACTTAGACCCATTTGTAGTACCATGAATTCTCCTTGTAGTAAACTATCAAAATTTTTATTAAATATTTTAAAACCTTATACAAATAAAAATGACACATTCATAAAAAATACACAACATTTTTTAAATAAATTATCAAATATTCAATTTAATTCAAATAATACTTTGTGGTAAGTCTTGACATAAATAGTTTAATTACGAATGTGCCATTAAATAGATTAATAGACTTAAAGTCTTAATAAAGACTTTAAGTATAGTCAAGACAAAATTAGAGAGTGATGATTCATTGGCAACTAGAACAGGACTAAACATATCGGCTATAATGGAGTTATTAACATTATGTATTGATAATACATATTTTCAACTAAATAATGAATTCTATAAACAAAATTTTGGTCTAGCAATGGGCTCTAGTTTATCTCCATTCTTAGCCGATATATTTATGGAAGATTTTGAAACAAATATAATTTCTAAACAAAATTTCAAACCCACAGTATGGTGGACGTATGTAGATGATGTATTCTCAATATGGCCTCATGGATCAGAGTTGTTAGACACATTCCTAAGCGATATAAACAATAAAGAAGAGACAATAACATTTACCATGGAAAAAGAATATAATAACATACTACCTTTCCTGGATGTTTTAATCTCTAAGAACGATACTAGATATGAGACTCAGGTGTATAGAAAACCAACACACACCAATAAATATTTAAATTCCTCTTTCTTGCTGATAATTGACTCTTTGTAGTTCTTGCACACCGTTGTTCTTGTCATGTGTCCTTAAGTGTACCGCTGGGTTTCCTTGTAAAATTTCGTAGTCTCTCTTCTGTTATGATAGTTTGTAATTTATTGTATTTTTTTATTTAACATTTCTCTCTTTATCTTTTTACATATTCTCCTTTCATCCACTTTAGTTCTTCATATGCCCTTCTATTCAATCGGGAATTCCTTCGTAAATATTTCTGCCTAGTTAAATTTTTGCTATTAATTCTTCTTCTTGCTTTGCCCTATCCGTTTCGGACGTTGGCTATTAACAAGGCTATTTTGACTTTGTTTACGGCACCTCTGAACAGTTCGGTCGATGTTAGTCCGAACCATTGTCGCAGGTTATGCATCCATGAGTGTCGTCTTCTTCCCGGTCCCCTCCTACTGTCGATTCTTCCTTGGACTATTAACCGTAGCAGCCGGTACTTAGTATGCCTTAGTATGACATGTCCGAAGTACTCAAGCTTCCGTTTCTTTACGGTGAAGATTATTTCTTTGCTTTTGCCTATTCTCTGCATTACTTTCACGTTAGTGATGTGGTCTGTCCAGGATATCTGAAGAATACGGCGATATATCCACAGCTCAAAGGATTCTAGTTTCTTCAGGGTGGCTTCCGTTGTGGTCCATGCCTCTGCTCCATAGAACAAGACCGGGAAGACATAACACTTGACCAGTCTTAATTTTAGTTCCATTGAGATTTTGCTTGTGAACCACTTTTTCATATTGTTAAACGAGTTTCGCGCTTTTTCAATTCGTGATCTTATTTCTGTTGACTGGTCCCATTTTGTGTTGACTGTGGTTCCAAGGTATGTGAATGTCTACACTTGTTCTATTTTTCGGTTGTTTAATGTCAATTGCATCGGAGGTTGTTGTGTTCTGCTGATGAGCATGCATTTAGTTTTGGTTGTATTGAGTTCTAAACCATATTCTTGACTTGCTGTTAATTACTTGTTGGCAATATTGGTCAAACTATTCATCGTTTCTTTTGCTAAAGTTTTCTTTTAATGTCGTCAATGCTGTATTCGTATTTGTCGTTTGGATGATATTTTATTCGTCTTTGATGTTATTTTCTTCTTCT
Source organism: Diabrotica balteata (assembly GCA_918026665.1). Taxonomy (NCBI): domain Eukaryota; kingdom Metazoa; phylum Arthropoda; class Insecta; order Coleoptera; family Chrysomelidae; genus Diabrotica; species Diabrotica balteata. The sequence continues at coordinate 67,363,290 of OU898276.1, read as the reverse complement.
CTTTTATTTAATATTTGCTTTTTTTCTGCTAGTACTGATTTTTCTTCTTATGATTTTTAAACATATATGTGATCCATTTTCTTTGTTTGGCACCTTTTTTTACCTTTGATACTCTTTGTTTTATCTTCGACGTGACAAAGAAGTGATCGAATCGCAATTTGCGCCTCTATAAGGTTTAAGATTTGTTACGGGGGTTGCTAATCGCTTAGATATTAATATATGATCAATTTGATTAAGTTTGTTAGTACCCAGTTAGTTAGTACCCTCCCCGGGACTGTAATTTTGCCTCGACGTTGGTGGGAGGGCCGAGTAACTGGTCTTGGTCCCTGAAATTGTGAGGGGAGCACGACCAGTGAAACTAAACACGGTCCCTAAGCGTCCAGCGCCTGTGCACCGGGTGGCCGCCGGACACCGCCGCTGGACGCAAAAAAGGCGTGGCAATTGAGGCGAACAGTTGCGGCGCCTTCGCCTTCAGCTTTTAGTTTACCCTTCCAACTTCCCTATGGCTACTCCAAATTTCTCTAATCTCAGTCGCCAAGCTCCAAAACCCAGCGGCGGTGGGGTCCCACGCATTAGACGCGTCTGCCGGTGCGGGGACCCCGCCCTCGCTCCTGACACACACACACACACTTTTCGAACCTTCCTCGACAGACTATCTAGGAGTAGCCGACTCACCCTATCCAACTTCCCGCCTCCTCACACCCCAACAGGAAGCTCGTAGCTCGGAAATTGTCGGCGAGGCACTGGTGGGGTCACTGACGCCAAATAGGTGACACCAATAAATACCAGTAGAAGAGAAGACCAGCCCAACTGCATCTCAGCATGCATCACCGACTAGTCCTTATCCTCACGGAAGGATGAATTGCGAATTCCCGGCGCCAAAAACGGGGACCTTTTGGCTATGGAATGGTAACCCAGACAGAAGAGTCCAGATGGAGAAAACCAGCTTTTAAAAAATCCGCAATTCAAGCTGGAAGACATCGCGGCGAAGGATGAATGGCCATGCGTAGTTGGTCGAGAGCGATTCCTGTGAGGAACCAGGCGACACCTCACAGTAATTAGCCTTACTCGGGCATGCGGGGCTCTGCTCGAGTGGACTGCAATTCCCTAGCTACTCGTGGGAACAATATGGAAAGTAATATGGAAACCAATATTCCCGAACAACCCGTAGTAGAAAGCCCTGAAGGCACCACTACGCAGATAGCGAAGCCGACCAAAAGGAAGGCGGTCAGAGTCACCTCCCTAGAGGAGGTGGATCTAATGACAGACGAGGAGGTTATTGAGGCCAGGCTGGCCGGGGCCTCCAAGAAGAAAGTAAGGGATCTGGTGGGAAAAGGCCAGGATTACATTGAAGCCAAGCGCTCGGTGATCAAGGCCAACTTCACCAAGGTGCTTGGACGACAGGAGGACAATCCCCCTAAGTCTAAAGAGGAGGCGGAGCAAAAGCTGGAAATGGCTACGCAAAAGCCTACAAAGAAGCGACAAAGGTCGGACCACAGTACGCCGCCAGCGGAAGCCAAAAAGAGGCCGAGGAAGTCAGAAATGACTTTTACACAAGCCCTTTGCTCGGCAAAGGTGGCTGTAGTATGTGATGGCTTCCCCGGAGTCAAGATGGAACCCACAAAGCTTAAGGCAGTGCAAACATCCATCTTAGAGGCTCTGGAGAGAACGCCAGAAGAAGGGCCGCAAATCAGGCTGCTAAAGAGCACGTTCAAGCCCGGTTACCTGGTAATGACGTGCGCGGATAGTGCAAGCGCACAATGGCTCAGGGACACTACTCCCACTCTGAAGCCTTGGGAAGGTGCAAGCCTCCAGGCTAAGGACGAGAGTGAAGTCGAGAGGCCGTGTTCTTGCACTGTCTACATCCCAGACGAAGACGGAAAGAGGTTGGAGGCGGAAAGTGTGCTGACTCGATTAAGGGTCAGCAACCGAAAGCTCAACACCCTTTTATGGACCGTTTTGGGCAAAACACCTGCAGAAAAAGGGCAGGTATGGGTCTTCTCAATGGACAAAGAGTCCTTTGAGGAACTCAAAAAACTTCAAATGTGTCCTTACTTTGGCATCGGAAGAATTAAATTCCGTGTCAAGGATGATGGGCACATTAAGAAGGTTGCAGAGGCCGGACCATCGGGGTTGCAAGGCGTAACTGCCGCAACCTCGGCAGTCAAGGCTAAGCAAAAAAGAAAAGAAGTCAAACCTTCAGAGGGGCAAAGCCCTAAAGCAGTGCCAAAGAAGGTTAACACTTCGACCAAACACAAGGCTCGCCCTAAGGATGATAAGTCGAGGGAAGGAGCTAAAGAAGGAATAATCCCGAAAGAAGTCCGTACCGACTTGCAGGGGAGTGCTACAAACCCGCCCAGAAGGCTAAAAGCCACTGAGCGGGTGGCCGCTCCCATGGAAGGGGTAGAGGACACGGGAAAACCCGAAAGTTAGCCTTCAGTTTAGAGGAAGGCAGAGTAAAGGTCCTGCAGGTCAACCTTCATCATGCTAAAGCTGCGTCGGCGGTTTTGTGCAGAAGGTTTGACATGGAAGGCCTGGACTTGGCCCTACTGCAGGAACCATGGCTCCACGGAGGGAAGGTTGCAGGCTTGAAGCCGCAACAAGGTAAATTACTATACGATGCGAAAGGAGAGACACCTCGAGCATGCATTGTATATGGTAACGAAGTAAACTGTACACTGATTCCGGATCTTTGCTCCGGAGACTTTGCTACAGGTATTTTAACCGCTTCCACCGAGGAAGGTAGTAAAAGATGGTTGGTCTGTTCTGCCTACTTCGCTGGAGAGAAGGTCTTCCGCCCAGGCATAGTAGAGGACGTTATAACCTACAGCCGAAGGGAGAACCTTCATCTAATACTGGGATGTGATGCCAATGCCCACCATCTGGCATGGGGGAGTACGAACATCAACAGTCGAGGTGAGTCTTTACTACAGTTCATTTTAAGCATGGGTTTAGAAATAGCCAATATAGGAAATAAACCTACCTTCGTTACGGCCACGCGCAAAGAAGTCTTAGATGTAACACTTTGCAGTGAAAAAACGTACGATACTATAAAGAATTGGCATGTGTCAGAGGAACCTTCATGTTCCGACCATAGGCACATTCGATTTGATTTAATTACTTCGACTCGAATGGTGGCAAGGTTCAGGAACCCGAGAGAGACGGATTGGGAAGGCTATAGAGGCTCACTCGAGAAGTCTCTTGAGGGAGGAATCGGCACCATAAAAGATACGGAAGATCTCGAACTGACAGTCGAAACGGTGAGGGGAGCTGTTCTGGCCGCTTACCAGGAGAATTGTCCAGAGAGAGAAAAGAAAGGAAAGAAAAACACACCCTGGTGGAATGAACACTTACAAAAGCTTAGGGCAGATGTAAGAAGGCTATTCAATAAAGCCAAATTCAACCAGGACTGGGCCATTTATAGAGAAAAACTGACGCAATATAATATGGAGATCCGAAAAGCCAAAAGAGACTCGTGGCGAAAGTTCTGCAAGGAAGTCAAACAGGCTCCCGCATGTTCCAGAATCCACAAGGTCCTGGCTAAGGATGGTATTGCGAATCAGGTCGGCCTCTTGAAGAAAGAGGACGAAACGTATGTAGAAACCCTGGAGGAAAGCTTAATAATGCTCACCAAGGTACATTTTCCCAGCTCATCCATTGACAATAATCCTTCGGTAGAGGTGGCTCATCCCAGAAGGCCTACTAAGGCGGACTGGAAATTAGCTACCGACATCACGAGACCGGAAAAAGTCAGGTGGGCCATCAATAAATTCCAGCCATACAAATCACCTGGAATGGACGGGATTTATCCAGTCTTGCTACAGAAGGGACAGGATGTGATCATCCCGCATCTAACAAAGATCTTCAAAGCTAGTTTGGCATGGAGATATATTCCAACGGCATGGCGAAGGGTGAAAGTCACATATATCCCCAAGGTTGGTAGGGTAATGGACCAGACCCCCAAGTCATACAGACCAATAAGTCTATCCTCTTTCCTAGCAAAAACGTTGGAAAGATTGATAGACAGGTATATTAGGGACGAAGTGCTGATGGAGAATCCACTTAGCGATCGCCAATATGCATACCAGCCAGGAAAGTCAACTGACTTGGCGCTGGATGATCTTAACAGACTGCTCTCAAAGTCGCTAGATGACAAGGAGATAGCGGTGGCGACGTTTCTGGACGTGGAGGGAGCGTTTAATAACGTCTCCTTCGAGTCTGTAACGAACGCGCTTAAAAGGAGAGGAGTTCCTGCCTTCATATGCGAGTGGACAAAGGCGACCTTAACAAACAGGATCATTGTGTCCTCGTTAGGTGAAGCCACTATTGAAGCGAAGGCAGGAAGCGGCTGCCCACAAGGAGGAGTTTTATCCCCATTACTGTGGGCTACGCTTATGGACGACCTACTTAATACACTGTCCAGGGAGGGTTTTTACTGCCTGGGTTATGCGGACGATTTGGTAATTGTAGTCCGAGGACGCTTTACCAAAATAATTTCGGAGAGACTTCAAGTCGCTCTGAGGATGGTGGACAGCTGGTGTGAGGAAGAAGGCCTAAAGGTTAACCCTAAAAAAACATCTGTTGTTCCCTTCACCAGGAAAAGAGCACTGCAAGGCTTACAACCACTAGCGCTCAAGGGAGTAGAAATCCCATTCACAAGTCAGGCCAAGTACTTAGGTGTAATATTCGACCAGAGGCTGACATGGAATGCACACATTCAGAAAGTCACACAGAAGGCCACTATGGCCCTGAATACATGTAGACGAATGTGTGGTAAGAATTGGGGGTTAAATCCTAAAATGAACCTCTGGTTATACACAAGGGTTATAAGGCCCATGATAACTTATGGTTCAGTGGCGTGGTGGAACAAAACGCAACAGTCCGGGGCGATTCGATTGCTCAGTAGCACACAAAGGCTTGCATGCTTGAGTGTTACAGGAGCCATGAGAACAGCCCCAACGGACGCGCTAGAAGTTCTGCTAAACCTACCACCTCTACATATATACATACAGAGTGAAGCCAGATCAACAGTACATCGGTTGATCCAAGGCCAAGCTCCAATAAGTATGATGCAGGGAGCTGATAACTTAAGGCTATACCAGGACATAAAGGCAGACCCCGTTCTAGGAATGCCTGTAGACCGAATGGTTACGAGGTATAGTTTTAACAAAAATTTTCAAATTACAATACCAAAAAGAGAGGACTGGGAAACTGGTCCGCCGCTAACAGCAAACTCAATATGGTATACGGACGGCTCCAAAACGGATACAGGTACGGGGGCTGGAATATATGGCATAAAACCAAGGACGGAAGTCCGGGTATGTCTAGGAACATACGCGACCGTATTTCAAGCCGAATTAGCTGCTATACACAGGTGCGCTATGGAACTAATCGGCCGAAATGTAGATAACGACTCCATCGTCATCTATTCGGATAGTCAAGCGGCTCTAAAGGCTCTCAGTTCGGTACAGGTCGATTCATGGCTGGTATGGAACTGTTTGGATGTCCTCTCTCAGGTAGGAAGTCGAAACAGGTTGACACTTGCCTGGGTGCCGGGACATAAGGGCCATCGTGGCAACGAGAAGGCCGACGAATTGGCCCGAGAAGGCGCATCTACGCCACTGGTTGGTCCGGAACCCTTCTTTGGAATCGCAAATACGATAAAAAGGGCAGCCATACACAAATGGGTGCAACAGAAGTCTCTTGAGTGGTGGAACAACTCACCAGGACAGAGGCAGGCCAAACAGTTCATCAAAGAACATTCGGCTAAATTTACAGCAGACTTACTTTCGCACAGACGCAGGACTGTCAGAATGATAGTGGGTCTGCTCACTGGGCACTGTAGACTCAATAGACACTTGAGTCTCATAGGCCTGACAGAAGAGGACACCTGTCGTTTCTGTCTGGAAGAAGAGGAAACCGCTCTACACGTTCTGTGCCATTGCGAAGGTCTCGCACGAATGCGGTTTCTAGAACTCGGAGAGGAAAAACCGGAAGCACCAGGCTACATGAAAAGGCCACTATCAAGGCTGTTGAGTCTCATTAAGAGGACCAAGCTAGATGAAGTGCTTTAAAATAAGGGGGGAACACAATAGATCTGCAAAGGTCGCAGTGTATCAGGCTCTATTGGCCGCCCCATTTTCTACATTCTACATTCTAGTACCCAGTATTATCCAGATTGAATTTGGATATTGTTAGGGAAACACGTACTAACTACTCTGAGTTTATTTGCCATTGCCAACTGTGTCACCCTTATCCCGTTGTTGCTGGTAAGATCATGCAAGCTATGTCTACCAAAGGATTCTGTATATATTGGCTCTTTTCGCCTTCTTGGCGTTTATATCAGCCAGAACTGTAACTGCATCTCCCTTTTGCACATTTTCACATTCTACTTGTAGTTGGTCGGTTACTAGTTTATCGGAAATTTCTGTCGCGGCATGGATATTAATAATTATTGTAATAAAGAAAACAGAGGGACGTCTTTAAATTTAATTTTAATACAGGGCATCTGCCATCTGCCTACACTTATTTAAACGTTTCAATTTTAGGATTTTTAATGTAATTATTTTAATATTATGAACTGTACCTCGTGGGCGTATTTTACATATACTTTCATTAACTGGAGTGAAACTCAATATCGTGTTCTTACTACTGCAATCATAAAATTCTCCTTATATAATTCTTTTACCTTTTAGTTTACTCTTTGCGTACACTGATTGTTTATTATTTTGTCACCAAATATGATTCGAAGTATTTTTCTTTCTCATACTTGTAACACTATTCACTCAGTTGTTTTCATAGTCCAGGTTTCTGAGGCATACGTAATTATTGGTCTTATTACAGTTTTATACATTCTTAGTGTCTATTCCATGTTTTTCTAACTATTTTTCGCAATAATCTATCTAATTTTAACTTGACATCTTTATCAAAGATCCAGGTCTCTCTTTCGTAAAGTACCGTCGGTTGGATAATATTTTATTGTTGTTTATTCAATAATTGTACTGGTTGTTATGTTTACCTCACACTTTTATTACAGATTCCTACTTGGCTTTGCACTATTATAAGCTATGTTAAAAAAATATCTTTATCGTTGTTACAAATAACGAAGAAAAAAAATTAAACTATCTTAATTTTCAGTATTTTATTTGTAAAATAAATTTTATTTCATAATCAATAAAAGAATAATTCCTGAATATTAAAAATACCATTTAATCAATCAGCATCATCTGTAACAGTGTCCACATCTATATGTAATTCTTCTTGCGTTGAATCTGCTGCTGCATTTTCTCCATTTTGCCCCTCTCTAGAATGTCGCCATTTCATTCTTCTATTTTGGAACCAAACTTTGACCTGCGCATCAGTTAAACCAAGTGTAGCTGCCAGTTGCCTCCTAAAACATAATAAAATAGCATTAGTAAACACAAAAAAAAAACATGTAACAAAGCTTAAATGATATACAGAATAAAGAAAGCAAGTAAAAGATATTATAAAAAAACATATTAATTAGATTAAATATATTCCACAAAATAGTATTGTGTCTAAGAATCTAAAACATGAACACTCATTATGTGAAAAAATGAGAAATAGCGAAATTTTTCTGGCCAAGTCAAACTATATGGTCAAAAGTTCAATCAAAAGAGACTGACTAACGAAAACCGCACGGTTACGGCCAAGTAAATTCAGTCCAATAACGCACAGATAATTAACCAACTACTGAATTACTATGTAATCCAGTAGAGCAGAGGATATGCCGCGCAGATTGCAACAGTTTACAGTACCTATCTATTATATATAAAATCGACAAAAAAATATAAGGATACTGTATATCGAAGGTCAGTAGAAATGGAATTATCGGTTTCGTCATTGGGATGGACAGCTACTCAAACCAGACATTTTTATTCATTGCGAGGATGTAACCCTGGTAGTACATACAGGTCAGTTGAGAGAGCATTAATTTTATGCTAAGAGTATCATGCAGCAATTAGCAGAGTTATTGAGATTATACTGGTGCTCGTTATCCAGAAAGGACCATAGCAACACACCCAATATCAGACGAATGGTACCGGTCAATACCATATGGGTGTAATCAAGGTACCAGGACACAATCTCTGCTTCGACTTTTTTTAAAGATACTTCAACTACTACTACTATAAATCAACGCTTAAAGAAAAGCTGTAAGTAATTCTGTCTGTGGTGGAGGCAGTTAATTACTGTATTTAATTTCATCTATAATTTGATGTTACTTTTAAGTTATTGACAGTATTTTATACATTTTTTTATATCATTAATATACTTTTTGATTTTATACATTACGACGATATCTCCGTTATTGTAGTTTATGTAATTAGTTAACTTTTAGGCAATACTTGTTTACACAAAACATACATAACTTATTTATAATAATAATTTCATAATGACGTAAATATTATTCATATAACCAAATAAATATTATATACATAAAATTCACATGAACATATTTATGTACAATTATGGTGAAAATTTTTCGACTGTTCTAACAACCATTCAAATTTCGTCATTTTGTGTCATGTGGAACAATTTCAACCAATCATGTCAACATTAGACTGATAATTGCATTCAGTGCAATTTTCAATCCCTATGACAACACGATCGAGTTCGACAACTTCATCCAAATAAATTTCAAAATGTCACGTTTCTAATGTTAACTTAAATTTTAATAATTGTACTTTCACTAACTGTACTTTTAATAAATAAATGTTTCGTTATGATGAGTTATGATTTTTTTTTTCGAAAAATTATCCGCCAAATATCCCTCGGACATTGATGAATGCTGAGGGGGGGGGGTTTTGGCATTTAAACACCACGCTTGCCAGGCGGGTTGGTGAGTTGGTTTGGGAAATTGGTAGGATAGTAGGTATTGGGTAGGAATGGAGTTAGGACATGATTTCTCTCCACAGGAGTTGAGAGAGAATCAAGGCTCGCGTAAGGCAGGATCGCATCCCTGAAGTAAGTCTATCCTCCACTGGGATTGTGGAAGAGTACCTACCCGCTACCCGTGGTAGACGTCATCGAAAGAACCACGACGCTTAAGTGGAACTGGGCAGGGCACTTAGCCAGAACACAAGATGGACGGTGGACAAGACGTATTATGGAATGGAGGCCCAGAAATTATAAAAGAAGCCGAGGACGACCACCGACTAGATGGACCGATGACATTAAACGTGTAGCGGGAAACTGGCTACAAGCGGCCCAGTGTAGAGAACACTGGAAAGAACTGAGGGAGGCCTATGTCCAGCAGTGGACGCGATTGGCTGATTGATGATGATGATTGATGAATGCCTCATAATTTCATGACAAATTTCTCAAGCTCGTTGCTCAAGGAACGAGCTTTCGGTTGTCTTGAAATTATCTCGTCTGTTATCAATGTCCTGGGGATATTACTACTGATAATTTTTCGACTGTTCTAACAACTATTCAAATTTCGTCATTTTGTGTCAAGTGAAACAATTTCACCCAGTCATGTCAACATTAGACTAATATTTGCATTCAGTGCAATTTTCAATCCCTATGACAACACGATCGAGTTTGACAACCTTATCCAAATAAATTTCAAAATCTAATGTTAACTTAAATTTTAATAATAGTACTTTCACTAACTGTACTTTTAATAAATAAATGTTTCGTTATGTTGAGTTATGATTTTTTTTTCGAAAAATTATCCGCCGAATATCCCTGGGACATTGATGAATGCCTCATAATTTCTTTACAAATTTCTCAAGCTCGTTGCTTGGTAACAGCACTCAGCCTTCGGCTTCGTATTGTTACCAAGGAACGAGCTTTCGATTGTCATGAAATTACCTCGTCTGTCATCAGTGTCCTAGAGACATTACTACTGAAAACTGTTCTGCCAGTACTGCGCTACAAATTCTCAAAATGTAACATAGTAGTGAAGAAAAATTTTTGATTAGACGAGGCTCCGGAGAGCTGATGAATTTTGAGAGATTATATATTTGGCACGATAAAGACGCACTACAGTACATTTCGTCGCAGCTCGTGGATATAAAATAGACATGGGATAAAAGAGGTAGTTCAAAATAGGTCACAAAAATAAATTATATCTTCTAGGTCTATCAGTGTCCAAAATTGTTATTAATGTCGTTATACTTATTGTCGTTATGAAAGGTTTGATATCGCCCTTATTCAATAACCGGTTAAATAGAATGTTTATTTGGTGTTTTGTGAAGAGCTGCTGCATAGCAGAACTGTCGCTAATTTCTTTTAGTGTCGAAGTTATTAGATGTATCTGTTTTTTGATTTTGAATTGGTTTATTATATGTATTTTATTAACTATTATGCAAATTCTGGGAACTTTAAAAGGTCTGCTATATGTAAGTTCTCCGCCAACACCCAATAGACATTTTATTTGGTGCTGGTGTAAACAAGGCTTTTCTGTTATATTCTGTTGAGGTTGCCTGACTGTGCTGTAGGTTGGCTGTAAAACCATAATTAAGGTCAGTGAGGTCTACCTGGCAGAACGACAAAGACTATAACCAAGATCGTTTTACTGCTTGTTTCCTTCATGTTTTTATTTGTGGATTTAGAAAAGACACTTATTTCTAAATGGTCTTTTGATCAATCTGTTTTTATCTGCGTATCCATATAGTATACGTATTGGTTATACGACAGCCAATTGGCTTATTACATCTATTTATTTAGGATATTATATATAACAAAATTCTGGAGGCATGTACTAGCTTGATCTATTAGATATTGCATTGATTTCTAGCAGTGCATTGATTTCCGTTTATTTTTCGCAGTAGTTCAGCCCCAATATCGCATAAACTGATAAAGATGTAACAACTGAAGTATATGGAGGAAAACTAAGACAAAGCCTTAGTAAAAGGCTAGGTAATCACTCTACTGTATTTTAAGCGGAAAATGCTGTAAAGATGTGCCTGCAGAAATTAATAAAGAAAACCTGCAGAAAAAGGTCTATACATATTTATAAAAAATTTTTATATATATATATATATATATATATATATATATATATATGTATATATATATATATTCTGTATATATATATATATATATATATATATATATATATATATATATATATATATATATATATACGCGATATTTAAGTGGCACACGCCCTTCCGGTAGGGATCTATGGAGGAGTATCACCAAGCCGCAAGCCCTTATCTCTTCCCGTACTGCTCCACCATAGGCCGATCAGACATCAGCATATTCTAGTCTAAGCCGCAGACTCATTTAGAATGTTAAACTGCTGCGTTAGCCATTTTTTTTCTGTACACCGAGCTGGGGATCGAACTCACATCCGCTGAACCACTAGCAGTGAAGCTAGTGAGAATCCGGCCGCCCAGCATACTTGGCTATCTGACCGACATTTATAAAAATTGAAAATTCTAATATCAAAGTGCGTCAAGCAGAGAAAGATGGAGTATTTCGGACATGTAATGAGAGGTCTCAAATATAGGTTGCTACAAAATATCATGCAAGGAAAAATAGCAGGCAAGCGCAGTGCAGGACAAAGAAGGACCTCATGGTTGTAGAACTTGCGAGATTGGTATGGTGTTGATACAAGCATGCTATTTAGGGCGGCATTGAAAAAAATTAAGATAGCTGTGATGGTAACCAACGTTCTGAAAGAACATGATACATGAAGAAGAAAAATATTGAGGCGGTATTAAAGGCGCTGGAATTAAATCGGATTAATTTCAAGTGATTTTGGAGCTGTCTTCATAATCTGATTAGGAAAAGAAAAAATAACAAAGTAAGTTTACTTTGGGTGTCTGGATATACTGGTATTGAAGAGAAAGAAAAAGCGAATCTACTGGCAAGATTACTTTGGGTGTCTGGACATACTGGTATTGGCAAGAAGAGGGACAAAAAAACATTCATAGATTCAGATCCTTTCGTTGGCAAAGCAACAATCACAATATCGGACTGATCAAAAGTAAACATTGGTACAAACAAACGGTTTTCAAACATTAGAAGGGTCTATAGTGTTATGAACGTCACATGTATATTATTATAGTTTAAATAATTATTTTATTCCAATTTTTGTTCATTATATTCATTTGTTAACTTTTTGTTTTATTTTATTATTTTTCTTCTAAAATTAGTGCTTATCTTTTTATCAACTAAATATTCTTTTAATCTTTATTCCTTAATTTCAATTTTTATTTATGTTAATTGTATTTCCATTTACTCTCTGTACAACCCCGTATTCAATCCCCGTAGCTAGATGAACAACCGACAAAATTTATTTATCTGTTGAAATATGCGAAGACGATTGCGTTTCGACTTAATTTGAGTCTCTTATCACTCCCTAACACTAATCTAATAACCTAATATGGGTAAATTGTTAATGCACAGTGGAATATAATTATTCCCAGCATCGCTCTGAAATGCTTGACTAAGCTTTGGTATTAGCAATAACAACTTTGTTTACAGTGGCTCTAAATAAATTAACGGTGGTCTCTTGATAACATTTTCGAAGATTTCGTAGCCAGAATGTTCTTCGTCGACCTGGGCCTCTCCTTCCTACGATCTTACCCTGTATTTTAAGGTGTAGAAGGTTACCCCTCTCGTTTTATCGTTTTTGTTATTTCTGTGCTCTTTTTTATTCGATGTAAAACTATTTCATTTCTTATTCGATCAACTTAACGTATCCGCAATACTCGTCGATAAATCCACATCTCAAAGGCCTCTAATTTTTTCATTAATGTCTCTGTAAGGGTCCAGCTCTCCATACCATACAGCAATGTGAACAATATGTAGCAGCGTATTAATCTGATTAAGGTTTAACGAAATATCTCTATTAATTAGATTTTTCTTTAATTTATAGAAAGCAGCTCTGGCTTTTTCAATGCGTATTCTTATTTCTTTATTTATATCCCAGTTATCGTTAACGTTTGCACCCAAATAGGTAATATTGTGGACCCTTTCTAACTCTATTCTATATGCTCTGATATTCATTTGTTGTAACTCCGTTTTGCTGACAACCATAAGCTTTGTCTTAAGTTGCCCTGAAGAAGTTTTGGCCCATATTCATCACATGCTTCGGTTTTCCTGTTTATAAGTCGTTGCAGGTCATCTTCATTGGAGGCAATAAGTACCGCGTCGTCTGCATTATCTGAGATTGTTGACATTAATTTCGTTGATTTTAATGTCAGGATCTTCAACTAAGTCTTCTTTGAAAATAAATTTGGATTAGATATTAAAAAGTAGAGGCAATAGAATACATCCTTGCCTCACTCCACATCGTATTTTTTCTGCTTCCGTATTGTGTCCAGCTCGTATGTTTGCACATTAATGCCAATACAAATTTTTGATAATACGGAGGTCTCGGTCATCAATCCCCACCTGTTGTAAGACACCTATAAGTTTGTTATGGTTTACTCAATCAAAGGCCTTTTCGAAATCTTTACATCATTAAACCATGACCTTCAAACTGAAGATTGCTTCTCTGGTTCCAAGGTTGTTTCTGAAACCAAAGTGTGTTTCACTTAGTTGTACTTCTATTTTGTTGTAAATTCTCGAGTACAGTATTCTTAGGAAAATTTTCAGTACATGACTCATCAGACTGATAGTGCGATGATTGCTACACTGTTTGGCATTTTTTTGTCGGTATCATTACAAATGTTGACAGTAGCCAGTCTGTTGGTATATGTCCTGTTTCGCATATTTTATTAAAGAGGCTTAGAAGACACTGTTTAACCTTATCGTTGAGCACTCTATAATCCACGGTACTTTTTAACTTTTATGTAGGTGTGTGTAAATAGGATCTTTTATTTGATCGATTTAAACTTTTATAAATTGTTTTTTATTAATTATATTGATTTGATTGTTCTTGCCAACGGATTTTTTTATATATTTGTTAATGTTATATAACTTCATGGCAAGGCACTATTTAAAATTCATGCTTTTACTAACACAAGCCAACCAACTGTCACCAACCAAACCACATGTTGCATCACATATAACAAGCTACAATCAAATACCATGGCTGCTACCAAAAAGTAGCTAAAATTAGCAAGTAGCTGAGAACTACATGAAGCCTGAATACCTGAAAATTGCAACTTTAACTTACATCCAGAAGTGACAAAAATATAGAAACAACCATGAACATATAATACAAATAGACTGATTGCTGCAATACAGTCGCGGGCCCACAGTGCGACAGAGAAAACTGGCGCAAAGCAGTCACTGCATATATTTCTAATGGGCCGGGTTTATCGACCACGTGACCTTCCCATTGGTCATTTAGATGATCGTGGTGTATAAGCCTGGAAAAATATGCAGAGATGCAGGACTGTTTTCTCTATCGCACTGGGGTAAGGCTACTGTATTTTAGCACTAAGTATAACTGCCATAAGTATAATTTTTACATCTTTATTTGTAAAGCTTTGGACAAGATTTGGTTTTAATTAATATTAAATTTATTTCCTTTATGTAGAATAAATATATTACGTTATCATATCTTTTATTTGTTCCTGTCAAGGTCATTATTCATATTCTTCATATCATGCTCAGATTTGCTTTGAAAGTATTGTTTAAAAACATAATGTTTATTTTATGTCAATTTTTTATATCATTTTTTATAAAGATTTAAAAATACCGATAAATTATTCTTCCGCATTTAAAATATGGGTTCAAATATTATTTTTATCAAAATATATCTATTGTTAAATTCTCTAATCTCTAATCTTGTTCAGCTTTTTGCATATCAGTATTTAAAAAACTCTTAAATTAATGTAAACAAATTTGATTGAATAACATTGAAATAGTATATAATTTTGGTATTACTGGTTAAAACCAATATTTACCTTCATTGGTCTTGAAAAATATATGGAAGTTAGTATAAGCTTGAAATTGACACAAAAAATACCATATATATTGGAATATTATATCAACTGGAATGGAACGGAACAACGCTATATGAATGTGGAAAATTAGAATAGGGAGAGAGAATCTAAGAGAGAAATCAAAAGTATTTGAAAAACGCTGAGATAAATGAAACACGCTGAGAGAGTAATGCCTCAACCCGAATAGTAGAATAAAACTTAATAAGAGTGACCAGAAATATAATTGCTCCATGTTGCCATACTGCATATAACAAATTACCGAAAAATCATTGGAATATATTAAACCAACGTCTTCTTCACTGGTCATCTTAAAGAAAGTATTCGACAGAGTAAGACTCAAAAAAGTTTATGTTTTGTATAGTAGAAAAGTTTTCCTGAATTTCAATAAAACTATTTATAGTTAAATATATAGAAGTTAAAATACTTTCTCGTTACGCAGCCGACGCAATATTAAGATCAAAAGATAAGGAAGTACTTTGAAAAGTAATACTTTAAAAGATACTTTGATATCAGTTGTGACGTCTACATTTGCTTTATTGACTACTATAAAACGTTTGACCTTTGTCATCACCAGAAGATGATCGCCGCCCTACAAAGAGTCGGAATAGATTAAAATTACATTCGAATATTCACGAATTTGTACAGAAACCAGACTATTCAAGTTAGCGTCAAAGGCAAGTTAACCAGCTAGGTAAAAATCATGCGAGGAGTAAGGCACGGTTATGTTCTTTCGCTGACCCTTTTCAATATATACTCTGAAGACATTTTCATTGAAGCTCCTACGAACCTATAGTTAAGGAATCTGATTTAACGGAAAATACATCAACAACCAGTCTAAATTATTTACAGATTTTACTGTTTAACGTTACAGAACTACAAGCAGAAAGTAATGCCTTGACCTCAACATTAGAAAAACAAAATTCATAGTTATCAACTGTACAAATATAGATCTTGGTTCGCTAATGACAGCAAATAAAGAGACGAGAAAGTTGATAGATTCAACAATCTTGGAACTACTCTTAACTCTCAATGGGACCATGCTGTAGAAATTAAGTTAATATTCGTAATTTCTCATCACAATACTCATTTGCCCAAATGAGTTCCTTACTGTGACCCAAGTTAAGAGGCCAAGATGCGGCTATGTTCTTTCGGTAGTATTTTACGGAGAGGAAGGCTGTACATTAACGCAAGCCACTAAGAAGAATATAGAAGTCAACAAGATGTGGATCTACAGGAAGATATTGAAGATATCATATAGACAATGTCACCAACGTACTACAATGCATGGAAAAAAAGTAATGCCTAACTTAGTGAAACAACGTAAGCTTAAGCACTTAAGTGTCACGTAATTCGCAAGGAAGAAGTATATCAAATTGTTCAACTCATCTTAGCACCTCTTATAACTTAACCAATGCAGGGCAAATATTAGAGAACCGGGACGCTTTGCCGTCGTATCTAGTGACTATAAAATCTCCAACAATGCTTTAGAATTACGTTTGCAGAACTTTTTCGAAGAAAGATCAACAAAAATATTATAGCCTTAATGATCGCCAACATCAGAACTGAATAAGGCACCAACGTAGAAAAAGATAAGGATATTCTACAGAGATTAGTTCACAGATTAAACGTACTAGTAGGAGAAAATAAATTTAATATAAGAACATTAGCGCAAAAAAGAAAAAACAATAGTAATCAGTAAAGAATCATCTTACCTTGAGATTACGCGGTCTATCTAAATAGATGTGGAGAGTGCAGTGAGAGATTAAATAAAAAAAATCAAATAGAAATACAAAAAAAATTGTTAAAATCAATAACCATACAAATCATATATTCCTAACAAATTCTTCAATTCTAGGAATCAAATAAGAAAAGCTATTTCTATTCACAAACTGGTAACTTTTAAAAACAGCTCTATTTCCCTTCCGGCAAAAACATTACAATTTATTTTTCTTTAATAATTTTACAAAGAAAATCAAAACAACCTTTCTCTTCCAAATCTCGAATCGAATTACTCTTTAAAATTCTTTTCTTTCTACACCAAAACTCTCGTTTGCTTGTATACCATTTCCTAAAATCTCTTGCTTGATCAATCAATACACTCCAATAAAAAATATATCTTTCCCACTCCGGCTTGACAAAAAATCTATTTTTAGATTATTGCTTCATTCTTGTTGTGTTACAACATTTATTTCTAAATTTTGTTTCTTATCCGCTTTGCTATTTTTTTATCAACTTCTTTACTTCCAATTTTTCATCCAACTAAACTAATTCAACACCTATTTTCATCAGATTGTTTTTAAAATCTGTCAATATAATATATGTTTCTCTGAAAATTCGTCCACACCTACGATCATATCTACGGCATTATTACGCATATTGATCCATATCCTTATTTGTATTCCCGCATTTATCTTTGCCAATATCCTTTTATCAATTGCCTTTTATTGTTGCCAATTTTTTTAAATTTAATTTAATTGAACTTCGATCAATTTTCTATTTATTAGTGATTCATCTGACTACTCCAGTTCCATTGTCGGTTTCTAGGTTCTAGGTTTTAGGTTCATAAGTATTTCTTTATTCATCTTTCCTTTGAAATTGTCCCCGTTTTCTGTTCTGCTGTGTTTCCTGAGTTGTATAGTTTATGTTATTGTAATTTTTTTCTCTTTTTGGTCCTCTCTGTCGTTTGTCGTTGAAACGGTTTTTACGATATCTTTGTTCATTTATATTCCTGGTAATTTTGTTATCATTGTATGTCAGTGCAGAAGTGTTTTTCCTATTTTCTCTCTGTCTATTTGAGTTCCATTCTTGGTTTCTTGTTTCATGGTTATCTCCTCTTTTATCTCTCCTTTTATATTCTCATTTTGGCATAAATTCTCTTCTTTGTTGCTCTGTATGGTAAACTTGTCCCCGGTTTCTGTTGGGCTGTGTTTCCTGAGTCATGTAATTTTTCTGTGGTCTTTTGTTTTTCTAAATTTACAAGAAATAATTCCTGCAGCTGGCTGTATACCACGTATCACAAAAAAGAGGTTAATCTTTGTAACTTGGTATATTTATATATTAATAATATATATTGGTATATAAATATATACCAATATATATTAATAATATATATTGGTATATAAATATATACCAAGTTACAAAGATTAACCTTTTTTTTTATTTTTCTGTCTTGACGTCGTGACTCTCGGACTTCTAAAAATTGACATAAACTACTAATGACTTTATAATTTTGCAACGTAATGTGGTCTTCCAAAGTTACTTCAAAATACCTTGCATTCAGATCAACCAGTTGTTTCGATGAATATTTGCATTTGAGATGTTTAGCATTATTATAAATTGGTAGATCGTATGGTTTCTCTAAGATTCCATTTTTTTTTAATATATCTTTCATTCTGGACCTCTATGTTAATTTCCAATTGCTCGATTTTCCCCAAAAAGAATGTATAAATCTTTTTTCAAAGTTCTCCTAGCTGATAAATTCTTACCTAGGTGGTTCTAAACACAACAGAGTAGCTTCCTCTTTTAAATGGTTTCTCATTGTCTCTATAAAATAAAAATAAGTAGTTTATGCATGTATTAATCAAATATTATCAATAGCGGCAAATACGAGACTACAGCTTATTTGTGGTGTACCGTTTTTCTTCTAGCCTATTGTCAACAAAAGTCTATTATGTAGTGTAAGTAAGTAAATACACTTTATTATTAAACTATTATTATTCTTAAAAAGTGTGTTAAATGTATACAAAATCTATATATATATATATATATATATATATATATATATATATATATATATATATATATAATTTGCTTATTTTCTCTGTCTGTCCGTAATGAAAACCCCAGCTCCAATATATCTGTTGATATTAGTCTGATTGGAGCATGAAACAACATGAAAAATATTGAAAGTTTCGAGATGTGGTGCTACAGTCGAATGCTGAAGATTAGTTGGGTTGAAAGAATAACAAACTGTGAAGTAATACGAAGAATAGGAAAAGACCCAGAGATTTTGTTAACGCTAAAGCGAAGAAAACTCGAATATTTTGGTCACCTGATGAGAGGACATAAATACGCATTACTTCAAAATATAATGCAGGGAAAAATAGAAGGGAAACGGAATCCAGGTCGTAGAAGAATGTCATGGTTGCGGAATTTGAGAGAGTGGTTTGGCTGCACCACTAACGAACTCTTTAGGTCAGCCGTAAACAAGGTCAGAATAGCCTTGATGATTCCCAATCTCCGATAGGAGTGGCACAAAAAAAAGAAGAAGGAGCATGTTAAGCGTTAAATAAAAGAGGAGAGGATAAGGATTATATTAAGATAAAAAAAAACAAACAAGACTGCTACCAAAAGTTTAAAACTTATCACCCTTTTCTTAAATATTAATGGCCGTATAGCAACGTATGAGATACCACATGACTGTATCAATATATATAATTTGCTTATTCCGCCTGTTCGTCTGTCTGTCTGTCTGTATGTCCGAAAAAAAACTCCAGTATCAGCAATACATCTTATCTATCTTGTTATTTTTATCACGAACAAGGAAGTTCTAGGAAAAATGAAGAAGGAACCAGAGATTGTGTTTACGATCAAACGCATAAAATGGCACCGTTACTCTCTGCTACAGTCTATATTGCAAGGTAAAGTCAAAGGTAAGCGAGGAACCGGTAGAAGGAGAATATCATGGCTGCGAAATTTAAGAACACGGTTTAAGAAAACCTCAACGGAGCTGTTTCGAGCCGCAGCGAGCAAGGTTATGATTGCCAATATGATTTCCAAACATCCGAAACTGATAGGAACCAGAAGAAGAAGAATCTTGTTATTGGTCCGATTGGAGCGCGTGATGCGTTAAATGCGTTAAAAGGGGAAAGGGATACCGATTATATTAAGATAGAAAAAACCAACAAGGCGACTAGCAAAAGGGCACTATAACTAATATAATTGTAACTTAAACGGTTAGAAATTGCAGTTAAATAATTTAATTTATTTTCTAATAACTTCTTTTTCAAATAAAAGATATCTTAAACAATACAATCAATATATCATATGTCAATATACTAAAACAGTTAAAAACCAATTATTAAGATTGTTTACCACCGCAAGAATTTAGAAAACTATTTTTTCTTTACGATTAAGCTTCTTCGCATTGTTCCAAAATGGCAAACCAATTTTTGCAAATAATAGTTCTTTTTTGTGGCCCTCTCCACCAGCAGACATAACACCTCTAAATTTTATTTATAAGGGGCTACATAAAAAATAAAGTATATTCGCATCACTTTACAACAAAGGTAGATTATGAACTTACCAATGCATTTAATTCTCTTTCTGCAGAAATGATTAGACGTGCAACAAACGAACGCGTAATAAAAAGGATTATAAATTCTTAGATTACCCTTAACATTACACCACCATTATCTCCAAAAGTATTACCTTTAAGTATAGGAAATCCTAATACTGTTTAAATGACAATTGACTTTTTCTTTCATTAAAATTATAAAGTTACATTAAGTTAAAACAGGTAAACAGAGTGTGACATTTAAAATTATTGACTTACTGTAGTTTGAAGGTTAAATAAGTGGCATATCATTTTGGGAGTACTATGTACATAGAAATTCAATTTCGATGCAAATAACTGAAAGAGCATTACCACCAACTCGTTGTGTGCAATAGTTTTGTAGGCATTATTTTTGTAAATAGATGAGCTACTAACTTTGAAAAGTTTGACTCTTTCTGTCAAAATATCTGAAAAATAATGAATAGCTCAAAAAATATAAAGTTTTGATTTATGGTGCCTCATAGAAATGTTATCCACAATCTTACACACAATTTAAAAATACAATAATGTACAGAGTGTTCTGTAGTATATTATAATAGGCATAGAGAAAATAAGAAGAAAGTTAGCGAACACATGTATATAGGTGAAGTATGGGTATAGTGGGTACTGCGGGTATAGTGGTCACTTATTGTTACTGCACAGTACGGTGTTGATACACAGCGACGAGCCCGTCAACTCTTTCATTTAAACGTCATCTTAGATGTGTTAAAGGTGTAAGCTGTTCTGATCATCTATTTAAAAGTTATTGAAACTTTTTTGTTTTTAAACATCCTGAAATAAGGAGAGTATATTTGATTGATTATTACAACTAAACCTTCATTGATAATACAGGCAAATGATAGTAACGTCTTAAAAGTCTGTAACGCCTTGCTCGATTCGTTTAGCCAGTAGTGTGGCATTTATATAATGGCGGCGAAAAGGGCAAAGTAACCACGTCTATGGCCACTATGCCCGACATTGGGTAAAATATATTTTTAATGAAAAATTATATTATTGTAGTACGCTATGTACAAAACTATTCAGTATTTCAAACACCATAATAGCATTTGTTTTATTTGAATTCTTACAGAATAAATTCTAGTTTACGGGTTTTCACTTGCAACAAATCTATTTTAGCAAGTAATTTAGACTAGTAATTATATTCCAAGATCACTTATTGTACTATGTATTTACATGATACAATAAATTAACATTACTGTATACGAATATTGTAGCTTTATTTAAGGTGAAAACGCCGTGTCACGTTCATATTTTAATGCTATCTAATTATCATCACAGTCATTAACATCTTAGTAGATGTGTTGTGGTTCATAATTGGGCTTCAGCAGCTCGGACAGTTTGATTGATAATATTTCTCCACTGGTCGCGGTCATCAGTTATATGTATTGCCTCAGTATACTGTTTATTGAGAAGCTTTTTAGTAATGTCCGCCCATCGCTGTGGAGATCTTCCGCGTTGGCGTTGAGTCTGAGGCCTTCCTTGGACCACCAACCGCTCCATTTTGTGATCACTTCGATGGATATGGCCAAAGAACTTTAAAATTCTAGAGTAAACGGTACTGGAGAGACGCTGATCCGGTTTAATTTCATCCAGAACCGAAATGTTTGTACGGCGAGCCGTCCATGGAATTCGAAGCAGGCGTCTCCATGTCCACATTTCAAAGGCGTCTATACGTCGTCGATCTGATTCTTTGACTGTCCATGTCTCGCATGCATAGTAAAATATGGAAAGGACCAGAGTTGAAACGAGTCTCTTTTTTTTGTTTGTCATAGTAATGTGACGATCACGCCAGACCCCGTTTAGTTCACTCATTGCTGCTCTTGCTAGTTGAATGCGTCTTCTAATTTCGGATTCACAACTGCCTGTATTGTTAACTAGAGCTCCAAGATATATCATAGATGAGACTACCTCGCATTCCGCAATAGTTTGGGTTTCAGGAAACTGTTGTTGGCGATCAATAACCATGATTTTGGTTTTGTTGTAGTTAACCATGAGTCCAAATTTAGCACTTTCTACCTCGAGTTTTTTTAATAATTTAGTAATTTCTTCTGGAGTAGAGGCTAGAAGTGTAGTGTCGTCTGCGAAACGCAAGTTAGATATCTTAACACCACCTAGGTTTACTCCTCCCTCCCAACCATCCAAAACTCTGCGCATTATGAACTCTGAATAGATGTTAAATAATAAGGAAGATAAAACGCATCCTTGGCGTACTCCCCTCTCCAAAGTGCATTTGTCAGACAGATATCCGTCCATTCGAATATATGCCAGGTTATCTTGATACAGTTTGCTAATAAGGTGAGTCAAGTGTTTAGGTACACCCATTGTCGTCAATATGTTCCATAGTTTGTCCCATCTAACATTATCAAAGGCCTTTGTATAATCGACGAAACATATAAATATCGGGATCTGGTATTCTCTGGCTTTTTCTATGATGTTTCGTACATTAAGGATTTGTTGTCTAGTACCTCTGCCCTTTACAAATCCAGCCTGCTCAGGTGCTATTTGCCAACTTATGAAGTTTTCTAGATGCCGTTGCAGTATGTAGAGAATCACCTTAATGGCGTGTGATATTAGAGCTAATAGCCTGTAGTTGTTACAATTATTTGTTGAACCTTTCTTATGAAGAGGTATGATTATGGTCTTTCTCCAATCCTCAGGCCAGACGCCTGTGTGCCATATTTTATTGCACAATCGATGTAATATTTTCACTCCACATTCCGGAAGATGCTTCAAGACGTCTGCAGTAATGAGATCATATCCTGCTGCTTTGTTTAACTTAAGTCTTTTTAAAGCGAATTCCACCTCGGAAAAAAGTATGTCAGGTTCAGACTCAAAACTAGTGTGGTGTGTCTCTGTTGAAGGAGAATGGAAAGTGGAGGTCTGGCAGTCAGGTACAAACGGGGCGTCCGCTGGCATCTGGTCCGTATTGGCGTATAAAGACTTACAATACGCCCTCCAAACATCAATAACCTTGTCCAAATCCGTCTGTACATTACCTTCATCATCTTTGATAGACCAAGATTTCTGCTTGAATTTACGTGTGAGTTGTCTGACTTTATCAAAGAGTTCTTTGGTGTTATTTGTGTCGGCGTGTAGTTGAATTTCTCTGCAGATTTTCTCTATATGCTTGTTTTTGTCTCGTCTACAAGCAGCCTGAATAGCTCTAGATAGCTGTCGGTACTGGGAATTCCTGAGAGGGTTCTCGATTCCAGCAATTTTAAGTTTTCTACGTTCTTCAACGAGGTCAAAAGTATCTGCAGACATCCACACTTTTTTTGGTCCGGTCTTTTTTTTGCTATCTAATATGTAATACTAAAAACATTGTTTTAGGTGAAGCGATGGTGTTAAAATATCAGAGGAAGAGTCATCAGCAGTCATGGGACCACGCAGTGATGCAAAGAGCAATCTATGTCGTGAAGAAAGACGGAATGCCTTATCAAACGGCTGCTATAACTTACAATGGGCCTAAGAATACAGTAGAACGTCGCGTACTATATAAAAATGAAAACTGACACTGACAATAAAAAAGTATAAGGCCATTATTTTTGAGCTATTTTCAATGAATAACGAAAACAGCAGTTGATATATTATCTCTTGGAGATTAAGATACGTTTTTTTTTTGGAATTACTGTAGCTGATTTGCGCAGCTTTGCTTACCAACTGGCTGAAGGGAATAACATCGCCCATGATTTCAATAAAGAAACGAAATTAGTAGAAAAAGATTGGGTAACAATGTACAAGGTACAATGTTAATGAAACTGGACTTATGACTGTTCCGTCAAAATGTTCAAAAGTTTTTGCTCTAAAAGGGCGACGGCACCTCGGTTCTCTTATATCTCCAGAGAGAGGTGTTCTCAGAACATTTATAATTTCTATGTCAGCTTGGAGAGTTTTTATTCCTTTTTTTATCATCTTTCCTAGACATCAAGTTAAAGTGGAAAACGGTACTCCACCTGAAATACCTTTTGTTTGTCATCCTTTAGGGTGGATGCAAACTGATATTTTCACACAATGATTTGAAAGTTTCTTGAAGTTTGCGAAGCAATCTGTAGACGACCTAGTTTTGCTCACGACTCACGACTTGATGGACATTCCATCCATACAAAAATCTAGATTTCATTGAAAGGACTAGAGAAAATCACCTATAAACAGACAAAAATTTACTGACGCGGATTTTGCTGCAGCCATAATCACAGAAACTTCCGTGCAAGATTCTATATCTCTTCAAGAAGCTAAAAATCAAGAACTGGGTGTTGAATAAGAAAAGGAAACTTTTGCTGTGGTGCCAGGAAAAGATTTGCCAACAAAATATTCCTCGACATCAAGAGACACCACTTGCAGGTAACGAGAACCCAACTTCTGGTGAGATAGATTTCCGACACGCAACATTTGCATCCAACGCTTCAGTTCCTATGTTTTTCAATGACCACAGACAAAATGTGGAGATCCTAACTTTACATTCATTCTAATCTCTAAAGACTCGCCAAAGCCAAATACTTCAACATTCCAGCACAGTCAACTGCCTTCTATCAGTATTTCGTGTGACTTAATTAGCAACTCCAAGGGCAACGGGCAATATACTTTTGCTATAAGCCCACAGGATATTGTTATAATCCTTAAAGCAAATATTACCAAACGAGAAAATAAGTGAATAAAAGGAACAACGGCGGTTTTGACCTCAAGCCCTTTCAAGATGGAACTAGGAGCCGTAAAAGCAGAAAAAGAAGAAAAGGAAAGAAAAATTTAAAGCAAAGCAGCAAATCAGCGAAACGTGTTTTATTTAATGACTCGAACAGTGAAGTGAGTAATACTGATTGCCTTTTCTGCGGGGACTTACATTTTAAGTCAAGGGAAAATGAAGAATGGATAAAGTGTTCGGGGTGTTTACAATGGGCACATGAAGCTTGTGCTAAGTGTGAAGAAGAAGACTTTATTTGTGAAGATTGTAAATAAACTCAGTGTGAAACTTTCTTTTTCTACGATGGCAATATTGTTTTTATTTTGAAAATACACTATCATATTTAGTATACAAATTCAGTTTAAATTTTGTATTTTACATCGGGCAAAGTGGCCACCTCACAGCCAGTTTGTCCCACCCCGCAGGGCAAAGTGGCCATTTGGTAAGTGGATGAGCGTGTGTGAAGTATTTTGAGGATTTCACGTATAATTTTATTAAATAAACACTATAAACAACAAACTAACTGTACAATAATAACTTAAATATATAATTTAAAAATGTCTTCATCCACAAACGGGGTTGGCGTCGTTCTCCTCTCGGCTTGTCTCCCTCCCGGCGTAAACCGCCCTGTCTCTCGCTCGCATTCGGTTGTTCGTGTTGGATCGTGACGCAGGCGCATAATTTGTAGGTTTTAAACTATAATGTGCGCGAGCAGGTCCGTACTTAACATATACTCCCCCACCTTGAAACCCCAAAGACCGGGTTTCAATATTAAATAAAAAAGTGTTTTTTAAATAAAGTTTCAAAGATCATATTACTTATAGCTATAAAGAATTTATTGATCTTGGTTTGGTAGAACACAAATTTTCACAACCGGTCATTTAATGTCACCAGTAATTGTCTTTATCATAACCGACCGCACAATATTGTCACTTCCGGTATAAGTTTTTAAAATTCTACCTAACTGCCACTTTAAGGGAGGAAGTCCATCATCCTTAACCAGTACCATTCGTCCAGGCTTGATCAGCTGTTGGCAATTCTCCTTCCACTTGAACCGCTGCTGAAGATGGGATATGTATTCTTTGGAACATCGTGTCCAAAAGTGCTGTAATAACTGTTGCACCCTTTGAAATCTTGAAAGACGATTTTCATTCATGTCGATTAAGTTCTGTTGTGGTATAGTCGTCAATGAAGACCCGATTAACAAGTGTGCAGGAGTAAGGGGATTAGGGTCATTTGGGTCATTAGAAAGAGGATAAAGTGGTCTGGAGTTGAGGCAAGCCTCTATTTGATATACAACCGTGGAAAATTCTTCATATGTTAAGATTGCTTTACCTACTACACGTTTCATGTGGTGCTTAACTGATTTAATATTTGACTCCCATAACCCTCCAAAGTAAGGAGCGCGTGGAGTAATGAAGTGCCATTGAATACCGTCGCTTGACAAATCTGTCGTAATGGCATGAGAGTTTTTGTCAAAAAATTGTTTAAGTTCGTTATTTGCTCCCACGAAAGTGCTGCCGTTGTCTGAAATGATTTCGGAGCATTTACCGCGTCTGGCAGTGAATCGGCGTAGTGCCGCCAAGAAGCACTCTGTCGTGAGGTCACTGACAACTTCTAAATGTACAGCCTTGCTGGCGAAGCAGATAAAAAGAGCAATATAAGCCTTAGAAGTTTTGTAATTACGACCCTTTCTATCTCGTAAAAGAACGGGACCAGCATAATCGACTCCAGAGACCGTAAAAGGCCATGAGGGTGTGATTCTCGACTATGGAAGATTGCCCATAAGATACTGTTCGGGATTATTGTTGAATCTAAAACATCGAACACAATCACGAACAATTTTTCGAACCAAGTTGTGCCCTGAGATTGGCCAGTAATTCTCTCGTAAGGAAGCAAGAAGTGCTTGAGGACCAATATGTAAAAGCTTCAAGTGCTCGTGGCGAGTAATGAGAATCGTGATATGATGTTTTGAAGGTAGCACTATGGGGTGTTTTTTGTTAAAATCAAAAAATGATGAATTGTGTAAACGACCCCCAACACGTATTAGTTTTGTTATAGTATCAAAGAATGGGTTAAGGCCAAGAAGTTTACTTCTTCTATCAATTTGATTGAAATTAGAAAGTGCATCATAATCATATGGAAATGATTGACGTTGTACAAACCTAATTAATGTTAAAAGAGAAGTCCTAAGTTCGAGTGTGGACAGAGGACCTGTAATTCGTAGATGTCTAGGATTCGACAAATTGTCTTTAAATCGCAATACATAAGCAAAAACGCGTGTTAGCTTATTTAGAGAAGAATATTTGTTATAAAAGGTAAATTCATTGTCGATGTGATGAAACACAACAGTTTTATTACGTAGTTCAGGTAGTTCAGAAGTTATACAAACTTCTTCATGTTTTGTATATTGAGGCCATTCTTCTTGGGGTAAAGTGAGCCAAGAGGGTCCATGAAACCATAAGTTCGAATTAATAAGTAATGAAGGATTTATACCTCGTGATAAGAGATCCGCTGGATTGTCATAAGTTTTAACATACTTCCAATGTTCGAGATTAGTCAGCTTCTGTATTTGTGCTACTCGATTCGCAATGAAAGTTTTAAGTAAATGGGGAGAGGTGTTTATCCATGAAATTACAATTGTAGAATCAGTCCAGTACGTGATATTTTTAAAGCAAACGCGTGAAGATGAAGTGACTTTTTCAACAAGTTCAGAAAGTAGTGATGCCCCACAGAGTTCGAGTCTCGGAATAGTTAATAGTTTCATAGGAGACACTCGAGTTTTGGCACAATAAAGATTTGAAGTGTAATTTCCAAATGTATCCGTGCAGCATATGTAAATGCATGCACCGTAAGCTGCCTCTGAAGCATCTGAAAACCCATGAAGTTGAACAGAGATTGGGTTAGACGAAAGTACATGTCTAGGTATTTTTAAAGTATTTAATTTTGTGAGCTCGAAGTAGTATTTCGTCCAAAGTGTGTAAATACTTTCAGGAACAGATTCATCCCAACTTATTTTGAGCTTCCAGAGCTCTTTAAGAATAATTTTGGATGTAACTATTAAGGGTGAAAGTAATCCTAAAGGATCAAATATTTGTGCTGTACAAGACAAAATTTGTCTTTTGCTAACCTTAGAGTTTGTTGTGGAGATATTTATAGAATATTGTAGGGAATCAGAAGACGGATTCCAGAGTAATCCTAGTGTTTTATTGTGTTCGTCAGAACCAATAGATAGGAATTCAGGATCAGAATGAATTTGTAAAGACGAATCATTAGTAGTCCATTTTCTTAGGGGAAAACCGTAAGAAGACAATAAGTTTGACATGGTTTCCTTGATTTCTCTGAGTTCTTCAGATGTGTCGCAGCCAGTTAGTAAGTCATCTACATAAAAGTCATGTAAAATGATGGAAGAAACCTTTGGGTATTCGGAAATATGTCGGTAGGCAATTTCATGAAGAGACCTAATGGCAAGAAATGCTGCTGACGCTGTGCCATATGTAACAGTGTTTAATGTGTAGACAGAAATCTCATCATTTGAATTAAATCTCCAAAGGATCTTTTGAAGGTAACGTTGTTCTGGCGTTATGAAAACTCGACGATACATTTTAGTGATATCTGCCCCTAGTACAAATTTATGTTGCCGAAATCTAAGTAAAATGTAGAATAAGTTATCTTGTAAGTGAGGGCCGACATACATTATGTCATTTAATGAGTAGCCTGTGGTAGTTTTTGCACTACCGTCAAATACAACTCTGAATTTTGTGCTGGTTGATGATTCCTTGAAAACACAATGATGAGGTAAAAAGAATCCAAAATTATCGTCAGTGTCCCGTATTAGGGACATGTGGCCAAGTTTAATGTACTCAAGTATGAAGTTATGATATTCTGATTTTAATTGAATATTGTTTTCAAGTTTTCTCTCTAAGTTCAGAAAACGTGTTTTAGCAGAAGTTTTAGAATCCCCTAAGATTGATGGAGATTCCTTTAGAGGAAGAGTCGTGATAAAACGACCATCATAATGGCGAGAAATGTGTTGCTTAAAGTGATTTTCACAATAGTTGTCTTCTTCGGAAACAAACTTGGTTTTAGGACATTCCTCTAGTTCCCAAAACTTTGTGAGCTGTACATCTAATTGACTTGTGGAAGAAAAGTAACAATTTTGTTGGGAGTGATGTTGAATCTTTGTTGGAATGGGGCCAGAGATTATTCAACCAAGAGTGGTTTTTTGAATGATAGGTAAACCAGGACCAAGTTTAATTTGTCCTACGCTTAAAATATCCCAGAATGTATCAGCACCAATAAGAAGATCTACTGGACCAGGTTTTTCAAAATTCTGGTCAGCTAGAAGTAAATTTGTTGGAATATTGAGCTGAGAACGATTGACGTGTGTATAGGGCAAATTCCCTGTAATTTTGGGCAAAACCAGACAGGATATCTTTCTAGAAAAATTGTTGATATGTGATTTAAATGTTAGTGTACTCCGGAAGTTAATACTGTGAGTTAATTGATTAACTCCCGAGATCGAAGTGTTAATTTTTTCCTTTGAAAGTTGTAAAATATTACAAAGTTTCTCAGTTACAAAATTGGATTGACTTCCGTTGTCCAATAGTACTCTACATTTATGTACGTTGCCGAACTTATCAAATACGTTGACAACAGCAGTTGAAAGTAAAATATATGGTTTAACAGGAGTGTGGATAGTTGAACTGATATGATGAGTTGAAGAAAAGGTCGAGGCAGAAGAAGATTCATTAGACTGTAGACTAGTGTTTGGATTATTAGAAGATAATGAAGTTTGAGGCGAAGAGTTGTTTTCCGTGATAAGAGAATTTGAAGATTGTGAGTTTTCAAAGTGTAACATGGTGTGGTGTATCTTTCCACATTTTCTGCAACCAGCAGAACGACAATCCTTAGTAGGATGGCCTGTGCCAATGCAATTAATGCATAAACGTAAACGTTTTGCATTATTTAACCTATTAGTAGGATTTAGTTTTAAAAAGTCAGGACAATAATATATTTTATGTTCTTTATTGCAAAAAATACATTTTAACCTGTTTTCTGTGCTAGAGACAAAAGATCTTGTGTCAGTCTTGTAATGTTTATGACGGGGTGGATTTCGATCCTGTTTATTATCATTATAGCTGTCTAATGATTCTAAAATACGACATCGTTCTTTTAAAAACTTTAATAAATCGTCCAAAATTGGTACGTCGCCTGTACAATTTTGTGATTCCCAACAACGTCTTGTTGAGTTGTCGAATTTCGTTGATAATAAATAAATAATCAAATCATCCCAGTGTTGTGTAGGACGTTGCAAAACTTCTAATGCGCGTAAATGTTTGTAAATGTTGTCTAGAAGTTGTCTGAGACCTTGATTTGACTCTTTTGTAATAACCGGTAAATTAAAAATGGCTTTAATATGATTATTTACTAGTAATTGTTTATTTTCGAATCTTTCAATTAGTAAAGCCCAAGCAATATCATAATTAGCATCACAGACTTGTAAAGATTTGATAGTTTCGGCAGCTATGCCGCGTAAAGAAAGACGTAAGTAATGAAACTTTTGTACATTTGAAAGTGACGTGTTATCATTAATAATGGAATTAAAACTGTCGCGAAAGAAAAGCCATTGATCAAACGTTCCATCAAAGGTAGGTAGATTTAACGAAGGTAATTTAATGTTGCTTGTATTTGTAGGACTAGCTGCTATTAAACTATTGACACTGCGTGAATCAGACAATTCAGTAGGTTGTCTAGATGAAATAAGTTTTTTAGTGTCAGATATTATTTTAAAATATTTATCTTCAAAAGACTGTCTTTCAATAGCATGTATTGTGTCATAGTTTATCTCACAGTCAGAGTCATTAGTTTCAATAAGCAGTTGAGCCTCATTAAAAACCTCTAAAAGCTCTTTGGCTTTAGATAAACGATTTTCCAAGTCTACGATGTCTATAGTATCAGTATGTTCGATGCTTCTAAAGTATGTTGTGAAGCGTGTAAGAGCACTTTTAGCGGCTATTCGCTTAGTTTTGTTTAGATCAGACATTCTGTAATAGTATGATTAAATGTATGGAGATGTAAAATAATGAAAAAAGTATGTATGTTTGTTTAGATAATGGATGAAGTGTAATGTATGTAATGTACTTATACAGGTTTAAATTAGAAAAATATGTTTGTTGTTTAAAAATAAATATCTAAGCAAGCTTTTATAAAATGGTAATGAACTATGATTGTAAAGGTAAATAAAAAATATGTTTCATTTAAGTAGAGACAATGGCGATAAATGTTTCAGTTATTAAAAATATTATGTAGGTATGTATTAACGATTGTATTAGTTAAATTTTGGTATAATAAAATCAGTTTAGCACATTCACAACGAATACGAGAGTAGGTAAGATATTTGATGTAAATAATATCCCTATTCGAAATAATGAAATGTATTAATTTGGTTAGAAAACCATGTTAAATAAATCAAATAGAGACCGTAAATGTTTTAAAAGTGGTAAATAAAAGGAATGGACTGACCTTGTTTTATCCAGTTTTAGTGTAAAATGCAGCCTCGTGGGGTTGTAGGCCGGCAATATGGCGTCGTATTTTGAAGAATAAAGATGTTTTCTTTATAATCTTGCTGGAAGCTGGTAATAATTATTCATTCGTGCAAGAAGGACCAGTAAGGTTAGAGTAAAATATATGCATTTAAAAAATTTACCGAGATAAAGGAAATTTAAAATTGTCTTATGTAGCTAAGTTTATAGGGTATCGTATGTTAATATATATTCTATTTCTTATTTATTTTCTTCAAGATAAAAAAAAAATTATTCCTTAGCATGACCACTTTGCCCACTCTTCCCCTAATGAGAATTGTCAAGGTAAAAAGGTTTACAATTATTATTTCCCTGTTTTTTTTTTCCTTGGCTTGGACAATTGTCATTCAGCCAGTCTCCATCAACATAAGTTTTGCTACTTAATCTAATAATAAGTACAGCTAATCTAATGTACATAGGGGAACCTGGCCCAAAATGACATACTAGGGTAAAATGACACATCCGGTGTATCTCTAACTTGGCAACATGGCTATGCGCTAAGAAGTTTTATACAAGAGCATCACGTGGTGCATAATTGATGTTCCAACGGGCGCGTCGCGATCAGTTCAGTCGTTTACTTGTTAAAAGGTGGTTTGTGCTTTATTGAGTACCAAAATATTTTGGTAGGCGACGTATACTTCGCTATAAAACGTTTAAGACTTTAAAATTTTATATCTCTGTTAGTTCCAGGTATGTATTGTTATTCATATTAACAGAAACATCATGTTTGGAAGCTTTGTTTGTTTAAACAAAAAATTTATTGTAAAAAACGTGTTCCTGTTCACACTTGGGTAAAACGACAAATTAAATACTCGGGTAAAATGACATAGTATGCCATTTTGCCCATATAAATTTTATTAATAATATGGTAGGTAGAATATTAATGTATGGTATTTTTCTTTTTTAGTACGGTGGGACACTACGAAAGGAAAAGTACACGCCAGTCTTGGGATCCAGTACAAATGCAAAGAGCCATTCAGGCAGTCGAGTGTGGAGACATGGGCTGGTTAAAAGCATCGATAACTTTTAATGTGCCCCAAGCTACTTTAAGAAGACGAGCATCAGACAAGAATAAACGGGTATCAGGTACTAATAAAGGTCTTGGCCGGTACGAAACTACGTTCTCTGAAGAATTAGAAAGAGACCTCGTAACACACATAAAACTCCTAGAATCAAGTTTGTTTGGATTATCTTGTGATGACGTTCGTTCTTTAGCCTACCAGTTAGCAGATCGAAATGGAATAGTACACCGATTTAACACAACCACTAAGATGGCTGGTTGGGATTGGTTATGAGGGTTTCGGTCTAGACACCCCGATATATCCCTTAGAAAACCCGAGTCCACGTCTGCAGCAAGAGCGCAATCATTCAACAGGCCGCAAATTGCCAATTTTTTAAAACTTTTAGAGGATACTATTACAAATAACAAAATTAACCCTACACGCATATGGAATGTGGATGAATCAGACCTATCCACGGTTCAAAAACCCGGCAAAATATTTGCAACCAAGGGTCGGAAGCAAGTGGGCCTAATTACAAGTGCGGAAAGAGGGCAGCACATAACGATGGTTGCTTGCATTAGCTCAGTGAGGAATTATGTTCCACCAACACTTATATTCCCCAGGAAAAATTGGAAAAAAGAATTAATAGATGAAGCGCCTTTAGAAACTTTAGGAATAGCACAGGAAACAGGATGGATGACAGGCGAAGTGTTCCCCAACATGGATGAAACATTTTAAAGAATATTCTAATCCTTCTATAGAAGACAAGGTTATGCTGTAGCTTGATGGGCATGCGAGCCATAAAAACATTAATGTTTTAACTTTTGCCAAAGAACATGGAATAGTAATATTGTGTTTTCCGCCGCACTGTACCCATCGTCTACAGCCGTTAGATGTTTCTTTGGTCCATTAAAGAGCTACTATGATCAAGAAGTTACCAAGTGGATAAAGTGTCATCCAGGCAGAACAGTTTCGCAATAAAAAGTTGGAGGATTATTTGCTACAGCGTATGGAAAAGCAGCTACACACCAAAATGCCGTTAGTGGATTTTTAAAGACTGGAATTTGGCCCCTTAATCCCGACATATTTCCTGATTATTTATTTAATCCTTCCAAAATAACAGATATTCAAGAAGAAGTTGCAATTCAACCCCTAACAGAGTCAAAATAAGAGAATGATAATGTTTTGCGACATCAAGATTTTCCAGATCAAGGGAACAAACCGGTTTCTACACCTAGACCAAACTCACTTAAAAGTTGTTCTTCAATTATTCCTGGTATTCGTCCACTTGACATTTCACCTCTTCCATCGTGTTCAGGTGTCCAGTCACGCTCCAAAAAAAGAAAATCAGAAGGAACAAAAGTCTAACGGCTACCCCAAATATGAAAGAACAAAAAGCAAAAGCACTCTAGAAGCGAGCTACAGAAAAACGTCAAGCTGCAAAGCGAGCAATTAAGAATCTGACTTTAATGACACAAGATCGCGAGGAGGAAACAAATACCATTGTGTCAGATGATGACGAAGACGAAAATAATCCTCCATGTTTATATTGTAACAGTTTGTACTCCCATTCAAGGTCCAAAGAATTCTGGATTAGGTGCCAAAAATGCTCTAAATGGACACACTGTGATTGTGCTGGTATCTCAAAATCGTGCAAAAAATTTATTTGTGAACTTTGCTAATTTAGTTTATATGACATTTTATCCATGTGAGTGTGTCGTTTTAGCCGAATATACTTGGATAAAATGACATAGCAACGTTTATTTTGTTTCCTTTTTTTAATTAAAAAATATTGTGTTGTTAGAGTTTTAAGTTCCAGGATCTGTTCTACTTCCAAACAATGAACAACATTTATGTGTTTTTAAATTTTTATTAAAAAAATAAAAAAGTTATTGGACGACAAAAAAGTAGTATGTCATTGTAGGCCAGGTTCCCCTACTATGTTAATAAATACTATATCATACCTTTATTATAATTTAGTTATTGAGAGACGCCATCAGAAATTCATAGTGTATACATCTTACAAATAAAAAAAATATAAATAAAGATATCTACCTACTATGTTAATAACTATAACTATGGTAATACATTTTTTTTCACTACGTTAGGACATAAACCCGATTCAACATCTCGGAGGTTTAGATCCTCTTAGGGATTGTTTTAGCATATTTTTTTTTTATTATTTTGTTCTTTTTTTTAACGTATTTTTATAATCATCTTTTTTCTTTTTTTTTATTTTTTTTTCTTTTTTAAAAATATAAGTTTGTATAAAGCTATAAAACTATGTTTAATCATTTATATTCTTTCTCCACATCACATTATGTTCCACTTAAATTAGCAAAGTTGCTGTTCACTTCCGGTTATATCATGTTATGGCATGATGCATGATGTCTAGATGAGGTACGAACAAGGTAAGGCAAAGGCAGAATAATTAAATTCCCAAAAAATTTACTAATGTTAATACCGGCACCAATAAGAATAAGACGAAACAGAAGACCCAGGCTCATTTATGTAAAATAAGTGGAACAATACCTGAATGTTCTGAATACAACGAACTGGGAAAACAAAGTATACATGTTAAAATGGGGAAATATTTAAAGCAGAACAAGTCACATTGTATCAAGTTAAGAATATTGATAATAAATCGATAACGTGAAGTTCATGCAATTAGTCATAAAGGTTCTGCAAGAAGAGTACACTTGAAGAAAATTAAATCATGATTTGAGAGATTTATTATATTATGATTAATAATAATTTTTAACAATACTCTTTACAAAAAGTTTTAAAAATTGAAACCTTATTTTTTAGATTATCATTTTTATACACAAATAAAATTGTCGATAGATTATTCTTCCGTATTCAAAATAAGAGTTTAAAAATAATTTTTTATTAAAATTTACGTATTGTTAAATTATCTACAATCTTGTACAGATGTTTGCATATCAGTTTTTAAAAAGCTCTCAAACACGTAAAAATGAATTTGATTGTGTAATGATTTTAATAAATTAGGCGATTAAGAGCATAGGTTAAAATATGTAACCTTCGAAATAACTGTCAGGATGTGTACAATCTTATTTACTACTTTGAGA
Organism: Diabrotica balteata; assembly: GCA_918026665.1. NCBI lineage: Eukaryota > Metazoa > Arthropoda > Insecta > Coleoptera > Chrysomelidae > Diabrotica > Diabrotica balteata. The sequence continues at coordinate 67,327,727 of OU898276.1, read as the reverse complement.
TAATAACATTTAGAAGTAGAATTTCTACACGGAACGTAATATTCTATGTTTATAGTAGCACCAAAGATGTATAATTCTGTAAACTAAATTAAACGATTGAATGAAACGGTATTTTAGAAATCAGCGAAACCAGATGGCATTTCAAACGGAATATTTCAACAGCAAATCACAACCTTCTACTATTCTGGATCAACAAATTAGAATTTACAGCACTAAAACGGCGCGGCGTTGGGTTATTAATAAGAAACAAAATATAGAAATAGTAATAAACTTAGTAGTTCTCTTGGATCGAATTATAATGATCCAACTAGCGGAAGCTTGGAAAATAATAACGAAGGGCCAGCAATTCTGAAATCTGAAATCATAAATGCAATTTATCATCTCAAAACAAATAAAAGCCCAGGTCCAGACGGAATATACCCAGAAACGTTCAAATTAATCAGCGAAGAAAATATCGAATTATTTGTCCTTTTATTCAATCGCATTTATGATACAGGTAAAATACCCCAAGATTGGCTGGAGTCAATATTCATCCCACTACCAAAAAAGCCAAACCCACAACACTGCAATGAGTTTCGTCTGATAAGCCTTATGAGTCATGCAGTAAAAGTCCTACTAAAAATCGTATATAATCGTATCTATAGAAAGTGCGAAACAATCATCGGAGACGATCAGTTTGGATTCAGAGCCGGCATGGGAACGAGAGAAGCCCTGTTCAGTTTACTAGTTCTCGCCCAAAAATGCTACGACCAACAGAAAGATATATTTATATGATTTATAGACTTCGAAAAAGCATTTGATAGAGTAGGATACGACCTACTATTAGAACGTTTGCAAGAAGTCGGTTCAGATGGGAAAGACATCAAATTCTTAAAAAACTTGTACTGGAACCAAAACGCCATAGTTAGGATCGAAGGTTGCACATCCGCAGAAGTAGAAATTAGGAGGGGAGTTAGACAAGGATGTGTTCTGTCGCCTCTGCTGTTTAATCTTTACTCCGAGTTTCTATTTAAAGAAGCATTGGAGGATTCCAAGGATGGAGTCAAGGTGAATGGCGTAAATATCAACAGTATCAGATACGCCGATGATACAGTGTTAATTGCGGATTCCGACTCAGGTCTACAACGACTCATCAACAAGACCAACTCGACCTTTGAGCAATTTGGTATGAAAATAAACATTAAAAAAACCAAAGTGATGTCAATTCGAAAAAACCAAAACGTACCTCAACCTTGCACAATAAATGGTCACATCTTAGAACAGGTCAATAGACTTAAGTACCTGGGATGTTGGATCGATAGCAGCCTAAATCCTGATCAAGAAATAAGATCGAGAATAGAACAGGCCAGAAAATCTTTCGAAAAAATAAAAAAACTGCTTTGTGATTCTCGAATAAAACTCGAAATTCGACTACGTTTATCAAAATGCTACGTCTGGTCGACTCTTCTATATGCAGTTGAAACGTGGACCCTTAAAACATTAACCGTAAATAAATTGGAGGCCTTTGAAATGTGGATCTACCGGAGAATACTCAAAATTTCATGGACATCGCATACCTCAAACGAAGAAGTACTGCATAGAATAAGCAAGGAAAGAGAACTTTTTAACACAGTAAAAGTTAGAAAAACATCATACCTAGGCCACATACTGAGAAATAATAAGTACCAATTTGCCCAACTTATAGTGAAAGGAAAAATCGAGGGAAAGAGAGGCCTAGGAAGGAAAAGACTATCGTGGCTCAGAAACATCCGACAATGGACAGGGCTAAATTTTGAACAGCTAATAAGAACAGCTGAAGATAGAGAAGAGTTTAAAATTGTAGTAGCCAACCTCCATTGAGGAGAGGGTACTTTAAGAAGAAGAACTAGCGGATCAAGTTTTTGAAAGTTTTACGAACAACTACAAGAATTGCTTCGATCACTTAAATTACAGGAAATATTTACATAATAATAGGTAAATTCAAAGAAATTGTAGGACATAGAAGTAATTCAAGGTTTTACAGGTCGGTTAGGCATAGGTGAAAAAGTAGTAGAAAACTTGAACAAAATTGAGAAAACTTGAATACTTAGGCCACCTGATGAGAGGATAAAAGTACATATTCCTACAAAATATAATGCAAGAAAAAATCCAAAGACGCAGAAATCCACGAGGTAGAAGAATGTCCTGGATGAAAAATTTACGTGTGTGAGTGGTTTGACTGTACCACTTACGAATTATTCAAAACAGCAGTAAATAAAATTAAAATCGCCACAATGATATCCAATCTCCGATAGGAGAGGCACTCAAAGAAGAAGAAGAAGAAGAAGGCATAGGTAAAACGATTAAAGGGTAATAAGTTTTGCATGGAAAATTATTAAACCCTTAACAACACCTATTTCAATTTGCTTCCAACACATTTCTATACATTGAAATCTTCTCAAGATACTCCCCAATAGAGAGGGCAGACACTTTTAAAATAACGTGACACGGGTCGCCGTAGATCCTGTAGCAAACAGCGGCTCAGACCATACTCCTCTAATTCTTTTATCTTTAAGTGCATTCTCCTATTAAAGATTGGTAAAAATTTTGGCAAATTCTTTTCTATTTTCTAATCGGTCCTTTTCAGCAAATTTTTAAAACCAAAGCCTATCCAATCTCGTATGTTTTTAATTTAGGAGCACTATCTCTGTCCCGATCTACGTTTGTCCTTAAGATTAACTTTGATTAAAAGGTAAATAAAATCTAATTTATTTTCCATTTTTTATGATCACAATAGGCTCACGTTCTCTGCTTATTTGGTGGATAACTTACAAATTATAGATACGGAAAGTTCAAGTTATTTAAGTAAGTTATTTAGTAAATTATTTAGTAACAGTATGGAATGTGTGCAGCACTTTGCAAAATTGTATCTTATTTGCAGATCGAACGGCCTATCACACAAGAGGCTTGTCAGTTTTAAAATGTTTATCCTGGCCATTTCAATTCGGTTTCGGATTTTTAAGTCAAAATTCAGACTTTCACTGATCTAACTGCTTAATTATTTATGCTTTGGTAATGTCTGTGCCATATGCATTTATGTGCACTAGTTGGTTTGGATTTCGATTTACCACTAATATTTTCGTTTTTTTGTGTGTTGATTTTTAGGCCCAATAGATCTCGTTTCACTGATATATTGTCAAGTAGACACTGTAGGCTTTCAGGACTCTCTGAAATTAAAATTGGGTCTTCGATATATCTTCTTTATTAATTCATCATTAACTGGTATGCAACCTTCTGAGCATTCAATGGCGTTTTGGAATATATTCTCAGAATACATGTTAAATAGCATAGGGATCATGCAGCCCTGTCTCAACCCACGTTTACTTGGGATAGCTTTTGTTAATATATTTTTCAACTGTACTGTTTCTACCTGGTGTTTATATAGGTATTCAATTTTGCTAGTCATTAGACAAAGTGTCTATAAGGACTTGTTGATAGTAGCAGTTGTAACTCTAGTTGTCATAAGCTGTTCTATGCTCAATAAGTCTACCTGATTTCTTATATATTGTATATATTGCTTTTAAACGTTTTTCTTTATTTGTTGTTGCTCTATTTGTATTTTCAACAATCTATATAACATCGTCTTAGTTTCAGTTAGAAACATTGATAATACTTTTTTAGTTTTATGTTTATTTAATTTACTCTTTTTTATTTTAATTGTAAATATTAATTTGATGGTACCCTTTGAGGTATAAAAATGATGATGATGACATTTTCTCGTACAGAAATATACCAGATATCAGTCGGTGTGATAAATACTATAAACTTAGGGTTTCTGTTAGACTTCTTGAGAACCGCAGCTCTAGAACAACAAGAATTTGGTTCGAGACCCACAACATCCTATTTGTGACCAAATATGAAAATTTCCCAAATGTACCTTAAACTTAACGAATTAAAATTTTTTACCAAAATTAATTAAAAAAGTATTCGTATCATATAGAACTGATGTATGTACCTTTTTAATTTGTTAATATAAATTTAACATTATTCATTGATTAGTAACTTGTTTGGTAGTAAACAATTGTTGGGAGGAGAAAAACGAACCTGTCAGGTTTTGTGATGTACTTCTGTAGCTGGAATCTCCTTTCGAGTCCTTTTCTTTGTAAATTACTGAACACAGCTCTAGACCAAGAACGTTTTCTTTTGTTTTGATTTGAGGAACACGTTGATAAGTTTGTAGATGAGTGTGTAGGTGAATGGCTGTCAGCTATTCGGATACCTGTAAAAATTTAAGAAAAATTAATACTTTTCTAGATCAATAGTCATTGTCACATTATTGTTAAAAAATATAATTTACTGTTCAAGATACAGTACAAGGGATTCCTATATTTAAAAAGTTATTTATCACCAGTTTAATCATTAAGAAGAACTTGTTAGCCTAGATATTAAAAGAAAACAATTCATCTGCTTCCCAATTACTATAACACAATATAATATAGCTGATTCTTTCATGATGGATTTCAGATGCTCATACTCAACATTAAGGTCTAGATTTTTGGTTACAAAAAATTTAAAAAAAGCTAACGAATTAAGTGTTTATTCTTTTCAACCTATTTTAAGTTTTAAGAAAGCTTTAGAAGACTCTATAAAATAGGCAGTGATCACTACTTACTAAAAACTACATTTAACGGAGAAGAAATAGAAACAGAAATTACAGAAGCATGAAAATTGCATGAAAAAAATGGAAACAAGCGAAAGATGAAAATTTATTTATGTATGTAATGTGCGATTAACAAACTAAACCATATTCAGCGGATGGCTTGCATAAATATGACAGGTGCCATGAAAACAACACCAACTGCTGCAATGGAGTTGATCATTGGCATCACGCCTCTAGATATATATGTCAAGGAGGTGGCTCTAGTGACAATGATGCGACTGCGCTCAGCTGGTGCAAACCTTGATGTAGGAATGGGACAATTGAGAACGGCGGGGAGAGCTGGATGCGCTACCAGTACTACAGGCAGGCTGCGACTTAATTGAACCAAAGTTCGTCTTTAACAAACCCTACAAAATTGAAACAAGACAGTATATGGAGACAAACGTGGCAAATGCCTACTGCATATACACTGATGGCTCCAAAATGAAAGAAGGCTTAGGATGCGGGATATACTCCAGATCACTGAACCTAAGAATAAAGTGGGGTATAGGCAAAAATGCCAGTGTAGTTCAGACAGAACTGACTGGTATTTTCATAGCCGCAAAAGAGATATCCCAAAAAGGTATAGTAGGGAAAACTATAATGATCTGCACAGATAGCAGACAAGCACTACTAACCTTGAATAGACCACGTGTCACATCAGGTTTAGTAATGGAGTGTCACGAGTCACTAAGACAAGCTTCTGATGGTAATACCATCATCCTGAAGTGGGTTAAAGGACACAATAGGAATAAAGGCAACCGCATTGCTGACCAATTATCTAGGAAGGCGGCAGGCCTAAGACTCTTAGGACCTGGGGATCTTTTTGGTTGGTCAACTACAACAATCGCAGAAATTGTCAAATGTCACTCCCATACGCAAACCGTAAAAAGATGGGAAGAAGGGAAAGGATGTAAACTTGCTAGGGTAACACTAAGTAACCTTGAAGAGTCAACATCAAAGAAGTACTTGGAAATGACCAGGAAAAATCTAAGTTTGGCAGTTGGTTTTTTAACTGGTCATTGTCAACTAAGCAAACACCCCCACACACTGGGGCTAGTAGACACACCTCTATGTAGGAAGTGTGAACGAGAAGACGAAACTATAGAGCATGTCCTATGTGAATGCCATATGAGTTATCGTTAATACGAGATTATGCGTTCGGCGAGTCCTGGCCCACACCTGCTCACATAAGTGAGATGTCTCCTGGTGACTTGTCCACCTTCCTAGAAATGGCAGGATGGACAATGAGCTAAGGGTGATAGCTCCCTGGGAGGATGCACAGTGGGTCAATTGTGGTCTAAGTGCTGTGAAACCTAACTCGCCCTTCCTACTCTACAGATACAGATATGTATATAATGTCCGGATACTAGAAGAACATCAAAAATAAGGCTTAGAAATACAAAAAAAAAAGAAATGTAATAAAAAAAGGAGCTGCTAAAGAAAAGTGGCTGGCGGATCGATGTTTAAAATGGAAGAATTAGAAAAAAAACATAGCGTGTTCAATATGCATAAGAACGTTCGTGAATTAATGAAAACTGTTAAAATAAGAAAAATCTAGGGCCATAGAGAAATTGGAAGAAAGTAGTCATGGCTAAGAAAATTCACTCTTGGACTGAAATAAGCAATACCTAACAACTTTCCCATTAGCTGAATACCATAAACTATTTGCCAATATAATTGCCAACGTGAGGAGAAAATAATATGCCACCCAAACATGAACATCGTCCAATTAATATATTTTCAGCGCATTAAAACAGAATGCCTGTTTTCTCGGAAGAACTGTAACTCCTAGAGAGCGCTTCCCCAGGTGGCAGATAGGGAAATGCTCGGCCCGGTTTACCGGTGGGTAGGAGGGAAATAAAATACCTCCCGTGGGCCAACAGGTAATTCACCGAATGATTGAGGGTCTAAGCAATCCCCTGGTTACCGACTAACGGTTTCGGGCGGATGAGTCTTTAGGTAATTGGACACTCTTTTGTTCTGGAGTTGAGAACTCGACTCCACAGGCGGGAGAACCAATAAATTGGTCAATGGCAGAAGAATGCAGAAAGCAACGGGAAACCACTGCATTAAAGACTCATGGAGTATCCCTAGAAATCGTCATGGCTTAAAGAAATGACAATCAACAACCTACTAATCATAGTTCTCGGATGCCAAGATTCGACAGGGGAAGAAACAATAGTAACGACAGGGCTTCCCAGGCCGTTAGCCAGCGAAATCCCTGTTTCATCCCACTAAACATATACAAATTCATCTACAAAATCGCTACATGGAATATAAGAAGTATGTATGAACCTGGGGAACTGAGGTATATACAGCAAGAGATGATGCGACTGGAGATTGATATATTAGGAATAAGCGATACAAGATGGGTCAGTCTGGCGAACTCAATACAGACAATGGACAAATGTATTACTCTAAAAGCAGCGACACTCAACACAGATATGAAGTTGCTATGATCCTAAGTGAAAAAGTAACGAGATCAGTAACAGGCTTCGTTCTGATGTCCAAAAGAATTATATACTGCAGCTATTGACAATCCATGGAAAAATGAACTTAATTCAGATTTATGCGCCAACTGCTGACAAAAATGAATTAAACTTTTATAGCTAACTTTAAAAAACATTACATCTCACAGCAGCTAGAGATATAACCCTAATGTAGGACCATATGGGCTTGGTGAACGAAACGACAGAGGAGATCGTCTAATAGAATTTTGCCAGGGGCAAAATGATATAGCCGCAATTACATTTTTTAAATTACCTAAGTGACGCCTTTATAAATGAAAATCGCCAGCTGAAAAAGACAAAATCGTCAGAAATCAAATTGACTACATCCTAATAAAACACAGATATCGAAACTCAACTCATGTAGTAAAGGCATATCCAGGAGCAGACGTACCCTCTGATCACAGTCTTCTTATTGCTAGGTTTTAACTAAAAAAGACGCAAAAAAGCCGCAACAATAATAAACTTTACAGAAACTAAAGTCAGACTAAACAAAAGAAAATCTGAAACACGAAATCAACACAAATCTAGATAGAAACCCAAGAAATAATTACAACGTAGAGCAGCAGTGGCAATTCTTCAAAACCTCTATATTGGAGCCAAGTAAGAAAGTACTTACAACAACCAAATGTAATAAAAAAGAGTGGATGACCGAGGAAATTCTAGAGTTGATGAATGAAATGAGAAAAAACAAAACCATCAATACAATTAGCTATAAACAGCTTCAAAACCAAATAAGAAGAAATATAGCGAAGCTAAAGAAACCTACTTCTCTGAAAAATGTAAAGAAATAGAAGAACTCCAAAACAGATATAACAACTTTAATCTACATAAAAAAGTTAAATAACTAGCCGGAGTAGGAAATAGAAAAACCTCAAATATATTGCTCGATAAAAATGGAAATATTATATTGGAGACAAAACAAAAACTACGGCAATGCAAAAAGTACATCGAGGAATTATTTCATGACCAGAGGGAAGCTACTACATCTGTAGATAGCCAAACGGGAGATTTGGGCCCAAAGATAACCTAATCAGAGGTTAGTTAGGCATTAAGCTCAATGAAAACCAATAAATCTGCTGGTCCAGATGAATTACCAAGCGAGCTATTAAAGTTGGTCAACGAGAAAAACCTGGACATAATAGTAGAACTGTTCAACGCTATTTATACTACGGGAATTATCCTTAGAGAAAGGTTGACATCAGCATTTGTGTGTTTGCTGAAAAAAGTAAATGCCAAAGAGTGCAGTGACTATCGAACCATAAGTTTAATGTCACATACCTTGAAAATTCTGTTGAAAATTATCCACGCCAGAATTCACTCTAAACTGGAGCTGGATATTAGTGACACATAATATAGGTTCCGCAATGGTATGGGTACCAGAGAGGCATTATTCTCCTTCAAAATGCTAAGATAGAGATGTTTGAATGTTAACTGTCCTCTTTACGTCTGTTTTATAGATTACAATAAAGTATTTGATAAAGTAAAACATGACCGACTCATAGAAATTCTAAAAAATAAAAACCTAGATGAAAGAGATTTAAGGCTAATAACAAACCTTTATTACAATCAGAGAGCAGTAGTACAAATTGAAAAAGAGACATCTGAAAAAATAGAAATAAAGAGAGGTCAGACAAGGCTGCATACTATCACCTCTATTATTTACCGCTTATTCTAAAGAGGTAATTCGAAAAACTCTGGAAGATTAAACAGTCGGCATAAGAGTAAATGGTGTCTCAGTTAACAATATCAGATATGCAGATGATACAGTAATATTAGCTGATAGTTTACAAGACCTGGAAAGACTCATAAGTAAAATAGTAATGTGTAGTAGGGAGTACGGACTCTCGATCAATATCAAAAAGACGAAGTTTATGAAAATTTGTAAAAACAACCATAATACTAAAAAAAATCTTGATAGTAGCGGACCAGCAGATCGAGAAAATATAAAAGTTCACTTACCTAGGAACACTTATAACAGAAAATAATGACTACACAGCAGAAATCAAATCAAAATCAAATAGAACGTTTTAATTTTTATGAAAAATAAAAAGGTCCTATGTGGCAAAGATCTAGCATTAACTCTTAAAGTACGCCTAATAAAATGTTACGTGTACAGTTACATGTTACTATACTATGGAGTGGAATCATGGACGTTAAATCTAGACATAATGAGACGACTTAACGCTTTTGAACTGTGGACCTATAGAAGAATTATGAGGGTTTCCTGGATAGATAGAGTTACAAACAATAAAGTACTAAGAAGAATCAGTAAAGAGAAGGAAGTTGAACTTACAATTAAAGAAAGAAAGCTACAATATCTTGGACATGTGATGCGGAGCAAGAAGTATGGCATCCTGCGACTTATAATGCAAGGAAAGATAGATGGCAGAAGAAGCATCGGAAGAAGATGAATTTCATGGCTTAAGAACCTGAGAGAATGGTTTGTATGCAGCTCAAAACAACTATTTAGAGCTACTGGCTCAAAAATTAAAATAACTATGATGATTGCCAACCTCCGTAGCGGAGGTGGCAAACGAAGAAGAAGATTGAAAAAAAAACCAAAAAACAATATACAGGATAAAATATATTAGTTTTAATTTAGTATACGCCAGTGACCAACAAAAAATAGTAAAACAACAACAGAAAAAATAAGTTCCAAGATCTTGCCAGTTAAAGTGTTTTACTAACAAAATTGTTTCATAACCCTATTTTTTCTATCACTATTGTATTTTTACTTTTATACAACATAATAAACATTTGATTTTTTTAAAGGAAAAAATGCTTTTAAAACAATATATTAGGCATTATTATTTTGTCAGAATAATACGTACTTTTAATATTATTGCATATCTAAGTACCTTGTTGTAGGTGAGTGGCAAGAAGTCGAGTGGCAAGAAAAATCGAGACAGGTCCAGATTTAATCAAGAAATCAAGAGTTAATAATAAAATATTTAAAAGGTGGTAAATCTGCAAATCCCGATCTGGATATGGATGGATGCCCTGATAATAAATATACTAATGCAAAGATGGTACTTGAAGAAGAAAAGGGCAAAAAATGCTAGTAACACACGACTTCAAATATTACAAAAATGCTAAAGGATAGCAGAAGTATATAGCACCTAGAAAATAAACGTGATACAGAAAAATAAAAAGACAAATTTATAAAATAAAGCCAAAAGCGTTGAAAAAATAAAAAAATAAATAAAATTTTTACAACAAAATTTATACAAATAACTTAAAATATTAACAGGTAATCTAATTAAAATATCAAAGGAAAAACTCAAGGTTACTCAATTAAAAAATAAAGAAATCTAAAGCAGATGCAGCAGACATTATTTCTGGAGTAATGTTGACAGACTTAAAAGACATGGAAACAACGTTTCTAACAACTTTGTTTAATTAATTCATAAAATGTAAAAGTAAATAAAGGAATGAAAGTATGTGCATAAAAACAAAAGAGACATTCCTGTTGTACAAACTTTTTTTTACACCTTTAATGAGAAGAAAATCTGTATACAGACCAGTGGCGGCCGGTCAGGATCGGCAGTGCCGACCCGCACCTTTATGGATATTAAAGATTTTTTTAATATTTAATTTAATCAGTATTTCAATAAATAATTGTGGTAGGCAATCAGTTGATGTCATTTGTTTTTTGTGAAATAAAAAAATATCTGTGAGATAATAAACACTAAATTTTATTCATGGTTTTTAAAAGGATTCGACCAATTCGACCAGACTAAATTTTATTCATGGTTTTTAAAAGAATTCGTCCAATTTGAGCGTTAAGTGATCTCTGCGTGGACACTTTTCAAATTGATGATCCGATATCGGACACATCCATCCGCCTGTGAATTCTTAAAAAGGCACGTTTTGTTTTTTCGGCAAGCCGACCTCAACATTGACGATTTATACTTGTAAAAATCAACGGAATACGTAAAAATCAACGAATACGGCAAATAAAAACGTAAGTAGTAAAGTGAAGTGATATTTAGTGCACGAACTAGCCTTTCTTTTTGTGATTCATTTTTATTTTTAAAGTAATACTGTGATACGTTACATCTGCCGTAAATAGTTAAAGGTTAAAGGGTTTTTTGACATATTAGAAGTTTTTTTTTTTAATTAAAGTGTAAACAAATTCAGGTAAATTTACCTAAAAAATGCAAGACATGGGAGAAATTGTAAGTATTGATAAGTCTGATATTGTAAGTTATATTTTGCATAATGGGTTTTCATCTATTCCATACGAAGAACAAATTGTTATTAAAAATAAGGGGCATCCTTTGCCCAAAATGTCCCGGCTTATAAATATTAGTGCGGGTAAGAGAAGGAAGAGATCATTTTCAGATAATTGGTACAGCAATTCCTCATGGCTTACCGGAAGTGAAATAAAAAACAAACTTTTCTGTTGGCCTTGCATTTATTTTTCGACAAATAGGGGCAAACATCAAAATCCGTGGTGTGAATCTAGTTACGATAATTTAAAGGAATTATTTAGGGCTTTTCAAAAACATGATATTTCGAAAGATCATACTTACAGCCAGATTAAATTACGCTAGGCGTAACACAAATTAATGTCAAAATAGAAGAACATATATTAAGATTGTTAAGGCATATGTAACGTAGAAGTTATAGTCAGCCAGTACGATTAATTGCTCAGTTACAAGTCACTAGACGTAGTAAAAGCAAAAAAAAATACCAAGAAAAACCTAGTAAGGGAATCTTAGACAGAATATGTCTGTAAATGAGATAAATATTTATTATTTTTTATATTATTTTTATGTACACATAAATCTATCTATTTTCAATGTGCTTTTAATAAATTGCCTTTCCAGCGTTTTCACCGTGTTCCCACTGATCGTCTTACTATTGAGAAACCATCTATCGCTATCTTTACTACTTTATTTGTTGGCATTCTTATTATATGCCATTTACCTATACTTCTAGCTTTGTCTTATAGTATTTTACTATCAATTTTTCATCTCTACTATTTCCACCGTCCTCTTTGTGTCAGGTCGTGTTTCTGCCGCGTATGCCATTCTTGGTCTGATGACTGCTTTGTAATTTCTTTTCCTATATTTTTATTTTGGTTTACCTAGGCTTCTTGCAGATTCTTTTCATCTTCTGCTTTTTGCAGCTCTCCGCAGCTAGACAGTGTAATGCTCAGATATTTAACTCCATCACTAGTCCTATTATCTGTCCCTCCAGTTTCAATTTACATCTTAGTAAATTGGTCGTTTTAACCGTGCATTTTGCTTTTTTTGTTAAAATTGTCAGATTTAATTTTCTAGCGAATATATTACATTGGTGAAGAATAGGTTGTACTCGAAGATATTAGTCTTACGTTATCTAAATAGCTTTTTTTAATGTCTTTTTCGCTGTGTTGGTTTTTTCAGTCTTCGTCATCTTTTGCATCTTACCACTTGAGATTTAATGTATTCCGTTCCTTCGCCATCTTTAAGTATTCGTCTTTCCTTCAAGATTTTTTGTGTTTTGTTTTTATTTGTTTCAAAGACGCCTAATAATGCTTCATTACTTCTATCTTTTATTGTTTGATACATTTTCTCTTCTATGCTGTTACTATTTAATGTAATTTTTGTGATAACTGTAATTTTTGTAATAAACTACCCTCGGTACTGGATCAGAAGTTGTTAGGTGAACATTTTAACAAATCTTACAGCCTATGGGTCAATATAAAACTATATTCCAAGTTTTTGCTTTCGGGACCGCATTGATGAAATCCTGAATTGAGATCCTAAAGCAAAGAGAATCAACATTTATACTGATAGCCAAGCGGTTGGTCTGTCTGTGAAGAAGCCACTAACCAAATTAAAACTGCGGTAAGAAACTGCAAAGATCTCGTCAATAACCCAAGTCATTTACTTATAATCTATTTTATTATAATCCGTATAAATCTTAATAAAGTTAAAAAAAGAGATTAGTTCACCGGTTTCGGTATTTACAAATTTTTACAGCAGCAATATCAGCAGCCTGATATCTTTAGTTTGTTGAGGGCCTGGAAATGCTGTAAAAGTTTGTTAACAACGAAACCGGTACCCTTTTTTACCTTTAATAAAAGCTACAACCGAAGTTCCGTTACTATGAGTGCTGAGTCATGAAAAGGTGTATTGGAATAAACGAGATTTGTTTGCAAAATAAGCCTCAAGGGAAACCTTTTAACTGAGGCTTAAACTACAAGATATCCTTAAACTACCAATGATAAAACTGTTTGCCGTCCTTGGGGCCACAGGACTTATTGAAGTTTAATGAAAAATAAATAGGGTTTTACAAAGGTCTTATAACTTGGTGCCAGAAATTAAAGTTTTTTAACTCAAATAGAAAGAAGAAGGAGAAGTGTAGTTTGTACTGCAAATAAAGAAATTATTGGATTCTCTGCATTAATTCAAATTTAGATTCAACTTGTTTGGCTTTCTTTATGTCACACTCTTTAGATAGTTTTGTGATCTAAAGCTACAGTATAATATATTACCTTAAACAATATCAAAAATTAAAACAATAAGTCATCATTCTTAGCTTCCTGTGAAGTGGTACCACTTAAATCAACAATTTGAATAGAATTATATGTTAAGTTAATAATAATAAGTACTTGGCCTATGCGCGGTTTTTATCACAAGCAACGTCAGTAGGTTTTTTGGTATAAATACTACACCTTTCAAGATGTGTTCATATTCAGTTTGAAAGAACTAATAGCAACAATGTTTGTCCCTAAAATCCTCTTGCTCTTGGGCTTTGCCCTTTTCGTCTCAGCCGGTAAGTTTTGAATTATTCTCTGGTTTTGGAATGTTTGTAAAAATTTACATTACTAAAATAGTAGTATAAAAATCAGTTCCATAGTTTCTTTGATTTTTAACACAACGTTACCGAAACCGGTTAAAATAAGTATTACCTATATATCTAGATATCAATTAATGTTTTCTTAGAGCATATCAAATCTATATGTTCCATAGTTATAATGTGATAATAAACTTAAATTAATTATAGGAACCGACCTTGATACCGGCTACGAAATTTTGAGATGCGCCAACAAAGCAATGAGGGCAGGAGTACCTGAATTGGGAGTTCCACCACATGATCCCTTCGTCGCCTTTAAAAAGAACATCTCATGGACCGGAGACATCGGTGTTGCTAGGTAAGAGGAACATTTGGGATAAGTTTTTTCAATTTGATCCTTTATTTTGGATTGTATTTTTTACTTAGGCAATTTCTACAGATTTGTTAGCTAATGGTATAACTAAAATTTTTTAAGAAAAATGTTACGTGTTTAAATCAAGAAGGAGCTTGAGTTGATACTCAGGAAACTAAAAGGAGTAAGCCAGTAACATGGACTACGAATTATTAAAAATTAAACCAAAGTGACAAACCGATAAAACCAAAAACAAAAGAATTAAAATTGAGCACATTGCTGAATATCAGTTGGTTGACAGTTTTGTGTATTTAGGCACCACCGGCCATAACAATATGTGAACAGGAAATTTGACGATGTAGTGATACGCGTGGAATCACTGTGTCAAACTTTATGAAATTATGAAAAACACACATATAACAAGAAACACTGAGGTCAATCTTGTATGACCATTGGTTTTACCAATATTTAGCAATCTGTGAAGAATAAGTCTGGGGCGATCACAAACCCAATTAACTAATAGAGTCAAAAAATTATTTGGTACATCCAACCCAAAATAGAGATAGATTAAACGGTCAAATTTTTTTTATTTATGATTTAATTTTGTTAGAGCTACCCAACTTTATACATGTACATTTCTAACATTTCCACTGTTTGTGTGAAATTTTCCTTGTATACTTGTAAATCATATTTTCCTTTTATTTCTAGCACCTCAATTGACGTAGACACATTGAGATGGTATGGTCTTGCTGACTGGGATATCTCTGCCAAACAAATCAGTAATGATTCTGATAATGAAGCTGTCTTTGACTACACCACATACTGGCCCGTTTTCACAATCAGCGGCAACTACAAAGCAACTGTTAAAGAACTGTTCCTTACACAACATTACAAAGGAAGCTTCAAGTAAGTATCAATGTAAAGAAAAATATAATGATGGTATAGAAGCTGTTCTAGATAAATTTTATTAAGGAAGCTTAGTGTATTTTATGTGTGAAGCTAGGAAGTGTAATATTCTTTTTATTATACTATAAACAGATAAAGCACGACTGATTTAAATTAAATTTATAGAGTTACACAATATGTATACATTTTCTTTTTTATTAAAGTCACCACAAATTCACGTAATTACCAAAAAATATTTAAATTAAAGACATCATAGTGATGTCATAATTAAAGACAATGCCTTTATTTAATATATTTTCATTTTTATCTTAAAGTATGGAAATGCTATTTTGAAATTAAATTAATCTTCTTATTTAGGTACCATCTCCTCTAAGGAGGTTGGTAATCATCACAGCTATTTTCACTTTTGAGATTGCAGCTCTGAACAAGTCGACGGAATTGCAATTATACCACTTTTTCAGACTGTTGAGCCAGGAGATGCGTCTTCTTCCAATACTTCGTTTTTTCTGTATTTTCCCTGCATTATGGTTTGTAGCAACACATATTTATCCCCTCTCATAACGTGGCTGAGATACTGTAACTTTCTTGTCTTAATCGTATTCATGATTTCCATTTCCTTTGTCATCTTTCTGAGGACCTCAACATTTGTTATTCGATCTACCCAACTTATTTTTAATATTTTTCGGTAGGTCCACATCTCGAATGCTTCAAGTCGATCGCTCACCTCTTTCTTTAAGGTCTACGCCTCCACCCCATATAGCAACACCGAAAACACATAAGAACATAATATTCTTACTTTGAGTTGTAAACTAAGGTCTCTACTGCATAATACTTTTCTCATCTTATTAAATGTTACTCTAGCTTGTCCAATTTTCATTTTTATTTCTTCTGTATACTCGTTATTTTCATTAATAATTGTACCAAGATATCTGTATCTTTTTACTTTTTCTATTGGAACTCCTCTTACGTTTAAAATGTCTTGTTGTGTTTTGGAAATTGTCATAAATTTTGTTTTATTAGCATTAAGCGTTAGTCCGCTTTCCTCACTAGCATTTACTACATTATCTAAAAGTGTCTGTAGATCTTGTATATTCTCTGCAATTAGTATAGTATCATCGGCTTATCTGATATTGTTGATGGGTTTTCCGTTGACTTTTATTCCAATTGTTACATTTTCGAGTGATTTTTTAATTATTTCTTCCGAATACAGATTGCACAATAAGGGGAGAGTATGCAACCTTGCCTTACGTCTCTTTTTATCTCTACTTCCTCCGAAAGTTCTCTGCCGACTCTGACTTTTGCTGTGTGGTTAAAGTAGGGATGAGTTATTATTCTTAAGTCTTTTTGGTCAATGTGTGTCTCTTTAAGTAACTTTATAAGACGGTTGTGTCGGACCGTATCGAACGCCTTATTATAATCAATAAAACAAACATAGAGTGGTTGGTTTATATCCATACATCTTTGCATGAGGATGTTAAATCCAAATAATGCCTCTCGTGTACCCATGGCATTCCTAAATCCAAATTGGGTTTCAGTGATGCCTTGTTCCACTTTTCTGAAAATTCTTAAATGGATAATTTTTAAGAATACTTTTAGTGTGTAACTCATTAGACTAATTATACGGTTGTCATTACATTCCTTTGTATTAGGTTTCTTTGGTAATGTAATAAATGTTGATTTGAGCCAATCTCTCGGAATAATACCCGTATTATATATAGTATTATATAAGTCTACTAATACATTGATCTGATCTTCTGATATTAATTTAATTATTTCAGTTGGAATTGTGTCAGGTCCCGCAGTTTTATTAGATTTTGCCAGATTTATTGCATGTATTATTTCATCCTTAGTTATATTTGGACCTATATCATGTTCCTCACAATCGTTTATGCTATCTTGTTGTATCCTGTCATCCTCAAACAATTCTTGGACGTATTCTCTCCATCTGTTTAGTTTGCTTTTGACATCAGATATTATTTTACCATGCGTATCAACCAGGGTGTTACTGTTGTTGGACCGTCTTATACCTTCTAATTCTTTAATTTTTTTGTGTAGTTCAAAACTATCATGATTTCTCTGGAGTTCTTTTATCTCTAAACATTGGTCGTTGTACCACTTTTCTTTAGCTGCCCGTATTTTTATCCTGATCTCCTTGTGTGTGGCTTTGTATTCATTTACATTTTTGCTTTTGTATGATCTTCTTTTGTCCATTAGTTGCCGGATCTCATCTGTCATCCATGGAGTCTTAACTTCATTATTGTTTTGCTTAACTCCTCGTTAATTTTCAACGTTAGTTCTCCTTTTGTATTTGGGTGTTTTAGCAGAGTGCTTACTTGTTGTGTCTTTTATTGTTTTTTTTATTTTCTTTAAGTGGATTTCGAATTAATAAATTAATATAAAACGATTTTTTCAGAGTTGTCATGGAGAAACCAAAATGGACTGGAAGAATCACAGCTGGTAAAATTCAACCAAACGCTACTGTAGATAGCTTCACCGTTTCATGGCACGTAGCTGATGTTGATGTAAGTTTTTTATTATTTTTAAGTCATACCTTTCATTTTTTCATCTTCTACCAGAGGAACTGTTGTATTTTGTTGTAACTGTTTGCTTTCCAGTGAAGAAAATTTGATGCTACCTACTCATTTATTTATGAAGTGACCTAACGTGGCATAATTAAATTACCAAAGAAGCTAATGTTACTCCTTTACTATTAACTCATATTATCAACTTGGCATTCGAGTTATAACATTTGATTTTTATATATTTAATTGTCTCTCTTTTGTAGGTTTCCATTTCTGGATTGGGTCTCATTGGAGATGCTACAGCTCTCGCCATTCAAGAAGGTATTGAAACTGCCCTCAATGCCGATCTCCTCGGAAATGTCGTAGGAGACTTCCTTAAAATGAGATTCAACACCGTCTGGTACCCCACTGGCAAACTTTGGGTTCTCATGGACTGGTGCAAAGCCAACAGCGGAACCAGCGCAGCACCATCTTTTTAATCAAATAGTTAAATAATAATAGACTTTTTGTCTAACGTTGTAAAGATATTACATAATAAAATCGAATTAATTCTTTAATAATTTTTAAAAATTTTATTCAAAATTGAAAACAAATTCCTATTCCAGTCTCCCAAAATACGATCCTATTCTCTACTGCAAGAACACTACGTTTATAATGTAGTTAATCAAACTCACATTTTTACATACACTTAGGGCCGGTTCTACAATGCTAGTATATACTGAGAATAAAGTTATACTTGGAATAACTTCATTAATGGTGTTCTACAAACAAAGAATAAACTAGGAATAAAATAATCGGAGTATATCTGTAGAATAACTTTATCCCTCCAAAGTTTAGCAGATATACCGAGTATAAATTTTATACTACATTTCTATTGGTCGGTCAGGGGTTGTCAAATCTGTAATATTTTAACCTCACTTTGTTTGTTTTTATATATAAAATAAAATTTTTGATATTGCACAAACATTTTAGATTGTAAAGCCAAAGGAAAGCATTTATTATTTCAATTCTAAAATTTTAGGATATGTATGTAATGTAATAACGTCTACACATATGACTAGTATACCTAGTATATAGGTATAATCTTACGAGGGCAATATATTTTTTAATGTTTTGATAACAGAGACTGTAATTCTAGAATCTGTATTATATAAACATTTCTTTAACTAAAATTATTTATTTTGTAATCCAATATTTATACTTTTTTAAAATGTGGAGTATACCTATATAGATATATTTACATAATTTTGGTTATTATATTATAACACTAATCTCAGTTGATGATAACAAAAAATTTAAGAAGGAAATTTTACATCTTTTTTATCCATTTTATATTAATTTTAAAAAGTATAATAATATAAATGTAGATAAAATACCAGATAAAGCGAATCAATTATTCAATTCCTTTCAATTGTAAACAAATTTTACAGTTATGACAAATGCCAAATGTCGCTGTCAATAACAATTTGAACTAATTTTGAAGACATCAGATCTACTATTTCGTTTTACCTTAGTGTTCTATGGTCATACCCAGAATAACTATTCCGCTGTCGATTTCACAATGTAGAACGCTCGAAAGGTTATACTTGGAATAAACTCAAGTATAAGTTATACTCAGAATAACTATTCTCCAATTTATACCTGGGAATTTGTATATCTGGGCAGCATAATTGACTGTAATGGGGGTACAGAGCGTGATGTACATGAAAGAATAAATAAGGCTCGCAACGCCTACAACATGCTTAACAACATATGGAAATCCAGGATTTACACAACTAAAACGAAACTAAAAATCTTCAACACAAATGTAAAAGCTGTATTACTGTATGGCTGCGAAACGTGGAAGATATCAGCACCCATAGTACACCAATTACAAGTTTTCATTAATAGAGCGTTACGAAAAATCCTTCGTATATTTTGGCCTAACCGAATCTCCAATGAAAATTTATGGAACCAAAGCAACCAAGAAAATGTCATAAAGCAAATAAGGCGAAGAAAATGGAGATGGCTGGGCCACACACTCCGTAGACCGCCAAATGACATTGCCAGGACAGCACTGGATTGGAATCCCCAAGGCCGACGGAAAGTAGGCAGACCTAAGGGAACTTGGAGAAGGACAGTACTGGACGAAGGGAGAACAATGGGAAAATCCTGGCTTGAAATCAAAGCACTAGCCAGAAATAGAGTTCGCTGGAGACACTTTGTGGAAGCCCTATGTTCCTCTTAGGAATCTTGGGACTATATATATAATTTATACCTGGAATGTAGAACCGGCCCTTAATGGATCCTCTACACATCGGCAGACGCGTGCGCAGACGACATCTACGTATGAATATGAAGATGTGTAGATGGGGTAGATCATATGTTGTTTATATATCACTTCCGCGGATGTGTCTGCATGATATCCGACTGTTGTCGGTTTTTTTAGCACAGATTAAAGTGTTCGGTGCGGACGTCAGATATTGCGTCTCTTGGGAATTAACACAGACTGAACGATAGATGTGTCCAGATGTGTGGTCAGCTTATGTTGATACATCTTCAGATGAGTCCGTAGACGCGTCTGCCGATGTGTAGTGGAGGCATAAGAAGAGGGGAATAGATGGATAACAGGTTACCAGTAAAAGGTGGATTCAAATAGTTTTGTAATTCTATTAATGGTATTTAAGTTTTTAACAAAAATTTTGTTCATTTATGTTTTTAAATAAATTTCGCTGCTATTGATTTGTATGCATGTTTTTTTTATATCAAATTAAATCCAATTTTTTTAATTTGATGAGATAAGGTCGTCTAAGAATAATGGCCGCAAATTAGGGTTACAATTGATACTAGCCATGTCAAACCAGTGGCGTTGCGCTCCAGCTGTGCTATATATATATATATATATATATATATATATATATAATATATATAATATATATATATATATATATATATATCAAATTATTCTCGACCGTACTGTGTTAAATATTATTTGTAGTCCTCAGCAATTGGTCTGTATGAAATAAAACTCTATTTGTTATTTCTCAATATTTCGTCACGATTTTGTGACTTCTTCAGGAGAAATCTGTAAATTTATTATAATTATTATATGTAAACAAAATGAATATTTCAATACTTACAACTTAAGATTAAAAATTTAAATTTTGAGAACATATCCAATTTAAATAAATGACATTTTTTGATTTTAATTTATTTTGGAGTTATGGTAACCGCAATATTTTATAGAGTGAATTCCCATTGTACAATTTTTAGCGAATAAGTTTTAGTAAACAATTACATATGATAACTGTCACATATATGTAATTGTTTACTAAAAACTTATTCGCTAAAAATTGTACAATGGGAATTCATTCTATAAATATTGCGGTTACCATAACTCCCAAATAAATTAAAATCAAAAAAATGTCATTTATTTAAATTGGATATGTTCTCAAAATTTAAATTTTTAATCTTAAGTTGTAAGTATTGAAATATTCATTTTGTTTACATATAATAATTATAATAAATTTACAGTTTTCTCCTGAAGAAGTCACAAAATCGTGACGAAATATTGAGAAATAACAAATAGAGTTTTTATTTCATACAGACCAATTGCTGAGACTACAAATAATATATATATATATATATATATATATATATATATATATATAAATATAAATATGTATATATATATATATAATATATATATATATATCCTCCTAACATTGCAGACTCTGCATTAAGGTTTTTACCATACACAACGGACTCGAGCGATTTATGGACTCAATATACAGAGTCCGTAAAGTTTTTCATGTATTTCTTTTAACTGATTGTTATTTTCTACCAAAATTTTATTGAATGCGAAACTAGAGACCTCTACCTACTGCACATGTGTATTACAAAAATTGTGGGTATTATAGAATAGCTGCAAATTATAAAACAAAATGAGTCCGTAAAGTCGCCTTTAATTCAGCCATTTGCCGTGGAGAGAGCGCTTTTATGAGTATACTGAATGTGTATATCACTTATGTGTAAACCATATTGCCATATTACAGACTCGACTTAGCTGGCAACAGTGTTGTTCAACTATTGAATCATTTTATCTGGCTCAAATTACAGAGTAAGATTGTTTACGTTCATATGGTGATGTTATCGTTAATTTTTATGTGTTGGAAAATGTATTGGTATACAGTGTATATATTTAGTAAAATAAACGAGGATCTTTTGTTTCACAGAAATTACTTCGACACTGAAATTTTTAATAAAAAAAACGTATTTCTATTTATATACTCGTATAGAATAAGCTACTTATTTTTTATTCAATTGAAAAGTTACATTGAGATTAGATTTTTGAAAGGACGCAATTTAATTTTTTTGATATGTGGGGGTGGTGAGTATAAACTTCAATTCAAGTTTGTGAAGTCGCAACCCTTGTTCCCAGGCCGTCATCTTGGAAAAAGAGAGGCAAAGGGTTTTTGCGCTGTATCTCGTAAATTAGCAACTTTACAGAAAATTTTATAATTCATTATTTTTACCAAATTAAATTTTCTACAACTTTATCTGTATTACTTTTTATCGGAAAATAAAAAATAACAAAGTTATAAACCAAAATAACTAAGAAAATTTTGAAAAAATTTTTCGATTGTGCTTTTCGCTTATAACTTTTTCTAGCGATTTTACAATAAAACAATAATTAAAAAAAACAATAAATTTAAAAAAAAATGGATGGTTGTGTAGCTGTGTGAAAACTTTTGTAAATGGATTCCGTTAATAAATAAAATGATATCAGAGCAATATCATAGAGTAATTTTCACTACAAATTTGTTTAATTTCATTCATTTTCTAGTTTTTGCAGCGCTCCAATGTTGATTGGGTCCTTGAATACTCGCCATCTTGAAATAAGGATTGTAAAGGAGAGTGAAAATTTTATAAAACATTATTATTTATAGCAATTTAAATTGTATTTATTTATATAACTTTTAATCGAAAATTGAAAAAAAAAAGTTACAAACAAAAATAACTAAAACATTTGAATAAATCTTTTGGGCCTTATAACTTTTTCTGGTTATTTTAAAATAAATTACATTAAATCGACCTTAAGCTTAGTTTTTTTATTATATATTTTTTCTTCATATCATTTATTATTTTGTTAACCTTCCTATGGACTCTCTCCCTCTCTCTCTTTCTAGCTCTTCTCTCTCTCTCTCTCATTAATCTCTCCTCTCAAAGGGAGTGTAGTGATCATCGTGATTCCTATGGTATCATTAGTTTATTATTGATCTTTTTCCCAATCACCTATGAGGTAGAGTCTGGAAGTTTTTGAACAAACTTTTGTTTGAGCCTTATACATTTTTTCTGGTCATTTTGCAATAAAAGACATGAGAGCACTATTATAGAGGGTTTTCAACGAATAATTTTTACTGCAAATGTGTTTTATTTCATGAATTTCTTTCGGTTTTATAGCATTCCGAAGTTGACCGGATTCATGAGTACTCATAAAAATATGATAAAAATGAACAATTCCACTTAGTTTCCTGTTATAAATTTTTTTATTCACATCTTTCGGAATCAATTTATCATTTTCTTAACAGTTCTATGTTATTATTATTTTATTATCGACCCTTTTTACCAACAAAAAATTTTCTCCGTCTCATGCGCTTGCGTCGCACGAAAAAGCACAAATCGACAGAGATAACGTTTAATAAGAGTACCGTGCCAACACTATCCTAACATCAACTTCTTAGTAATGTAGAGAACCAAAAAAACCTAATGGATCTTCACAAACTGCTCTATTAGAAGTGGGTTTTAGTGTCGTCCAGGCAGAATCTGATGCGGACACAGTCAGAACCTGTTTTCGCTTGCTTAATTTGAATCATGTGCTTCTGAGACCGTCGTAACAGACGACATTGCCATTCTTGTCTTGCTTACGGCATTAAGAATTAAGAGGTGTAATGATGTGCGTCAAAAGTGTCCGATTTTTTTAAACCTTCAAAAGGGTGTAAGTCGCATCAATTATACAGTCCTTTAAGTTTTATGTATGGCGATCATTGCAGAGTTTTGCTATTTTCCCATGCTATTTCAAGTTGCCACACAACATCAGCAGCTTACAAGATCGGCAAAATTCATTAAAATTTTACAGAAACACCCTTAATTCGCTAGCCGAACAACAATATTTCTCAGTGAGAAGGCCCAGCTATCTTTGCTCACTGTCGTTGGTGAATATTTTTTTATCTCTTTATATAATGGAAAGAAAGATGATTCTCTGAAAGAAAGATACAAACGATTTGCCGAGACCAAAATGACCAAAGTGACCAAAAATGTATTTGACTTATCATTGATTCCGCCAACACAAGATACAGCACGTTTCGAAAGTCTTAAAATTTATCAGCAGAAAACACTGCGATCCTGAAATTTGGGGCTAAAAAAACGTAAAAAAATTTGGATACCAATCAAAACTTTCAAAACTCCAGCTTCCTTGAACTTCTAAAATAAATTTTCTGCAGATGCAATGCAAACTGTGAAAGTATGTGTGGTTGCCAAAACGCAGACCTCAAATTCTCTAAAGTGTGCCTTAATTGTTCTGGTGAAACCTGCAGTAATATCATGGAAATATCAAAATTAATCAAAAGTTTCTAAGAATTTGAAAATGAATTACCCACAATTACGCCAATTCTAACTCTACTGAATTAGGAACACAGCCTCGAATATCAAAAAAAGTAACAAACAGTAGCTGTAAAACAACTTCTTAAATATATAGTTATGCTCAATATTATCTCACTTAGAAATTGTTTGTGGATTAAGCCTAATGGGAATAACACTTAAAAACGCGCCTTCAAACTTTACTTCATACATGGTCGGGAAAAAGTAGATAATAAACGAATAATCACAAAACAATGTTAACAAAATAATAAATTGTATAAATAAAAAAATATAAATATTTATACTAGAAAACTAAGCTAATCGTTTTTATCGTATTCTTACGAGTATTCAAGAACATTGGAGTTCTCTAAAATCCAAAGAAATCAATGAAATTAAACAAATTTGTAGTAAAAATTATTCTTTGAAAAACCCCCTATAATATTGACTGAATGTAATTTTATTGTAAAATGACCAGAAAAAAGTTAAAAGATGGTGACCGGGGACAAGAATGGCGACCCTACAAACTTAAACTTAAGTTTATATTCCACATTACTACACTCCACACATCAAAAAAGATAATTGCATCCTCTTAAAAATGTAATATTAATGTAACTTTTCAATTAACTATAATGTCTTCTTCCTCTTTTTTTTATATAGGCAAATTGCCCGTTTTCTTCCTATTCGTGTGCATAATTTCGTTTTATCTCTTTATTTCCAGGGCTAATCTAACTATGATATTTTCTACCATTCTGCTAATATAATAGATTCATTTTCTTTTTCTTTCCTGTACCAATTAAATAATATTGTTTATTCTGCATAGTTTCTTATGTCATTGCTTTTTGTTCTGTTTAATAAGTCTTTTTCCGGTTATTCTTCTCGTGTTCTCATCTCATTTGTCTTCAAATATCTATGCTTGTGTCTGTACAAATAGATTAATATTATTTATTCTGCATAGGTTTCCCATATAATTGCTTCTTGTTTTGTCTAATAGTCTTTTTCCGGTCATTTTTCTTAGTATTCTCATCTCATTTGTCTCCAAATATCTGTGCTTGTATCTGATCTTGTTCCTACTGTATATGTCAAGACTGGTCGGATTACAGATTTGTTTATTTATGCTTGTTTGTCTAGATCTAGTATCTGTTTCACCGTATTGTGTCATTGTAGCACTTATCCCCTTACTTTCTCTTCAATATTTTTGTTGGTCGATAAGTGTATTCCCATATATTTAAATTTTAATACTTGTTTTACCAGTAGGTTTTCAATCTGAACTTTCTTTCACCTTGTTGGTTCCTTTGACAATACTAAACCTTTCATAATAAGTGATAAAATTTTCATATTAAATCGTTTGGCTTTGATATTAAACTGGTGTAGTATTTATTGGAGATCATCTTCGTTCTGTGTTATCAAAAACTCGTCATAAACATTTGAACTTTACTTCGATTCTGTTTCTTACATGTCGGTTCTCTATTATATTTATGATATCAAGTAATCTGGATTATCTGTTGTACAGATGTATATCGTATCCGATAGTCTCACTGTGTCGTAGGACATTTCTAAATTAACCAAACATAGTTAGGCTAGTTCATTATATTATTATATACTTCTCTGCACAAGAAACTTGTTGTTAGTCTGGTATACTAATCTTTTCTTCAAATTATTTGATATTATTTTTAATATTAATTTCAAAATATTACTTAACAATTCCTTTAGGTATTATGGTCGCACATTATACCTATTGTAAAAGAAAAAACATAATACTCGTTCTCCACTCCTCATGTATTGTTGATGACCTTAACCCTTTATTAAATATTATGGTTAACTGTATAAGCCATATTTTATTAATTTCTTTTCTGTTTTTTAACTTTATGATGACTTCTTTTATCTCATGTTTTTATCATTTGCGTTAACTCATTTGATGTTAAATCGGGAGTTTCAAGAGCATGTTCAGTTTCCTTTGTTCGGTTTATTTGTCTAATATTATGTTGTCCATTTTTTTTATTTATGTTGATATCTTATATTAATTCGTTAATTTTTATTATATGTCCCTCTTATAAACGTTTACTGTTTTATTGTTTTCTTCGGCCTGATTTGCCCATGTGCCGTGTTACGAACTCTCTTATATTCATAAGTCCCCTGCGTCTTTCAGATCTATATTTTATATAAACATTTTTTTTTCCTTCAGATATATTTCTATACTTTGGGTAAACATTATAGTGTACGTTTTCTTTCATTTAAGTTTGTGTTTATTTTTATTCCTCCTAGAGGCTTGTTTGCTTTATGTTGTTTTAATTCTTTTCCCAACTAACTTAGTTATCTTCATCGCATGTAACGCTTTGTTGTTAAATTATTTGATCTAGCCTACTTTGATATAGTTTTTTGTCAAAATTGTCTTTATTAATTTTAGTTTCTAGTGTTGGTAGTTTGTGTTTATGATTCTTAATCGAATTAAGATGACTTTTTTCCAAAACTAAATTGTGGTCAGTCCCTACGTTAGCATAGATCAGGCTCCCTACATCTAATACTTGCTGATATTATTAATTTATATCTTTCAATAAATATCAGGTTCAAATTTTTAGAAATCATAACAATATTTGGTCATTTATAAGCTTCTGTTTAAAATATAGGTTACTTAAATATTATACTTTTGCCGTTTTTAAGATCATAAATCTATTTTGAGGTATCCATTACTTAAACAATCGCGAAATGAGTAATAACTTTCTTGGCTTAAATAGGAAATAAAGAGGGGAATCCCCGAATTATCGAAATACGCAGTGAGCGAATTGACAACACCGTATGAGTCTATAAGGTCGTGTATATGAGGCCCCAAGACCACAATACGGATAAAAATTATACTGATGAGGCTGTAAAATCGGAAATCGGCACGAGGGTGGTAATGATAGGAGAACCGAGGGGAGAGTATATGTTAAATTTTGTTTTATCCAAATAGAAACTAGGGCATTAAGAATGTTTTGTTACCTGTTTCGATATACACGACGACTAAAATATTATATACACCTGGAAATAGGAGAGGCCGTAAGGTTGCGCTATGGTTTGAGTCCTTAAGGATAGTAGGATGTAAATATATATATATATATATATATATATATATATATATACAATAACTACTGGATATCAGTGACTGTCGATTTAAACAAACAACAAAGTTTATTAGGGATGCAGTCAGACGTTTGGCCGGGATGTTACAGAAACACTCTTTTGACTTTTGGTCTAGCTTTCGGAATTGTTTAATTCCTTTTTCAAGACACTGTAATTAGAAAAATGTGTAAATACTTACAATATATTACAAAATGTCAGTGCAACTTACTAGTCGTTGAGGTTATTTGTAGAAAGCTATGACACTCAACATTAATAACACACATATAAAATAGAACATATAAAATATTGGACAAAATATATTTTAAAATTTAGTTAAAGATAGTAAAAATTCGTATTTGACATCTTTTAATGGTGTGTTTTGACTGATCCATAGACATGCTTATCTATATAATAATATAATAAAGTGGGCAAAGCCGATCGTACACAAGAACTTTACAAAGGACTCGTTGCTCATAATCGGAAACTTCATTGGGTGAGTAAGGATTGCTAATAGCAAAGTGACGATAAATCATTGACTGATAGATAAACTATAGATGACAATTAGATCACAGTTGACAAAAGGAATTAAGAAACACTGAATTTTAGGAACTGTAATATAAAGGGCGCCAATGTGTCCAAACCTGAGACTTGTAAAGGACCCAAAGTATAATTTACACTTTAACGTCCATGTGCACCAAATATGGATAAAATCTTACTTTCGCACAGTCTGTGTAACCATATCTGGACACACTTAACATGCTTTTATTAACTGTGTCTCTTAATTTATACATGAGGTTAGTTAATTATTTAGGCCTGCCTGAACACTTATTAGGTTATAGATCGAAATTTTTAGGTAATAGAAATTTTTAGCTCCATAGAGTTTATCAGAAGCTGTTAGAAGATGGCTTGATAGAAAAATCGAATTATGGGAAACTATTATGGAACTAATATCCGGAAAAGGTGAACGTTCGGAGCGGCCTTATAAACAATCATGTTATAGAGCCATATTTTTTTGAGAAAAACTTAACTGCTCCTCGTTATCTGGAATGCAATAGCTAAATTAGCTATTTCCAAATAGAAATGATGGTTCTCAGACCACCTTATATCGTCATATTAAAAAAAATTGAATTTAATTTTACATAAAAATCATTTATGTACATCATGAGCAGCATATTTTATTTAAAAAATAAATGAACGAAATTTTCGTTTAAAAATTGATCACCATTAATAGAATTACAAAACTATTTGCGTCCACTTTTAACTGTGGACAACCTGTGGCAACCTGTTATCCATGTCTTCCCCTGTTCTTAAATGTATGTAAAAATGTGAGTTTAAAACGTAGTGCTCTTGCAGTGGAGTACTATAAGAATTGTATTTTGAGACACTGGAATAGGAATTTGTTTTCAATTTTCAATAAAAATTTTAAAAATTATTAAAGAATTATTTCGATTTTATTATAGAATATCTTTACAAAGTTAGACAAAAAGTCTATTATTAGTTAATTATTTAATTAAAAGATGGTAATGCGGTGGATCCACTGTTGTCTTTACACCATTGCATGAGAACCCAAAAATTGCCAGTGGGGTACCAGACAGTGTTGAATCTCATTTTAAGAAAGTCTTCAACGACATTTCCGATAAGATCAGTAGTTTGAATAACTTTTTGAATGGCGAGAGCTATAACATTTCCAATGAGACCCAATCCAGAAATGGAAACCTATAAAAGACAAACAATTCAATATGAAATATCAAATGGTATAACTTGGATGCCAAGGTGTTAATATGAGTTATTATTAAAGGAGTTATGTGAGCTTCGTTGCTAATTTAATTATGCCATGTTACGGTACTTCATAAATAAATAAGTAGGTAGCATCGAATTTACTGTGCTCCGAAGCAAACAGTTACAATAAAATACAACTGTTCCCCTAGTAGAAGATAGAAAAATGAAAGATATGACTTAAATATTTTAAAAAAAGATTACATTTATATCTGGAACGTGCCATGAAACGGTGTAGTTATCTACAGTGGCGTTTGGTTGAATTTTTCCAGATTTGATTCTTCCAGTCCATTTTGGTTTTTCCATGACAAGTCTAAAAAAATCGATGTATATTAATTTAATTTCAAAATAGCGTTTCCATAATTCATAAATAAAATACAAATATATTTAATACAGGTATTGTCTTTGGTCGAGACATCACTAAAGATGTCTTTATTTGAAATATGTTTTGGTCATTTGGTAAAACATATTCCATATTTCATAAACCTATCCATACTGACACGACTATACACAATTCATCATCCCATCCAACACAACATAAACTGGCAGCATATCGTAGTATGTTACATGGATTAACAGAAATTCCGATGTCAAAATACAACTATGAGACAGAATTAAATATAATTAAACAAATAGCAGTAAACAACGGATACAACGAACAAACAATTAATAAAATGTTAAATCAAAAACTACACAAGAAAGCCTGAAAAGCATACCTGAATGCATGAAATTAGTATTTCCATTACCAGAAAAAAAACCCAGTACCTTCTGCTCGAGTAGATATACAGGCAAACACATAAAAAAGAAAAGAATAACACCAGCTTTCCGAACAAATACCAATCTAGGCAAATATATTAAAAATAACAAGAGTCAAAATAAAAAACACTTACATAGTGGTGTGTACAAACTTAAATGTGGTGACTGCCCAAAAACTTACATCGGTCAAACTGGTAGAAACTTTAATAAACGAATAGCAGAACATAAAAGGGCTTTCAATAATAGAAAAACAGATTCGACATACGCACTTCACCTTCTAGATCATACTCATTCTTTTAATGACAAATTAAAAATTCTTCACATTCAAAATAAAGGCCTTAAGTTATCTTTGTTAGAATCTATGGAAATCAACAAATTAAAAAACACAGATATAATTCTGAATGACCAATTTATGGCAAACAGTTCTCCCCTCCTCAACATATTTCATTAGAGACTATAAAGAGTAAACGAAAGCCAAAAATAGATCACTTGAGAAAGGCAATCAGCCGAAACAGCTGTAGTGATAAGAGTTAAAATAAATTTTGTGGAAATTTGAAAACAAAGTTTTCAATGTTTTATTGTTACATAAAACATATTCTGTAACTGTATACATTTAATTTAAATTAGTCCTTCTTTATCTGTTGATAGTATATTAAAAAGAACAATACCTGTACTTCCTAGCTGCACACATAAAACACATTAAGCTTACTGAATAAAATTTAACTAGATCAGTTTCTATACAATATTTATCATTTTCTTTATATTGATACTTACTTAAAGCTTCCTTTGTATTTCTGCGCAAGGAACAGTTCTTTAACGGTTGTTTTGTAGTTACCGCTGATTGTGAAAACGGGCCAGTGTATGGTGTAGTCAAAGAATGCTTCATCATCAGCGTCATCACTGATTTGCTTGGCAGATATGTCCCAGTCTGCAAGACCATACCATCTTAATGTGTCTACGTCAATTGAGGTGCTAAAAATAAAAAGGAAATATGTTTACAAGTATCCAATGAAAATTTCACACAAACAGTAGAAATGTTCGAAAAGTACCAGCATAAAGTTAGGTAGCGCTAACAAAATTAAATCATAAATAATAATTTTGTAATTAAATCATAAATAGTAACAAAAATACTATTTAATTTACCTATGGTATATCTCTATTTTGGGTTGGATCTACCGCATTGACAAAGTTCGTATTGAATAATTTTTTGACTGTATCAGTTAATAGGATTTGTGATCGCCCCAGACATTTTCTTCTCAGATTAATAAATATTGGTAAAACCAATGTTCATACTAGATTGATCTCAGTATTTGGTATACCGGTTCCAAGCGTATATCTATATCGTCAAATTTCCTGTTTACATATTCTTATTGCTAATGCTGCCTAAATACACAAAACTAGCAATGTTTTCAATTTCGATTCTATTGTTTTTGGTTCTATCGATTCCCTCACTGTTATCTTATTTTTAATAATTTATAAATGAAATGAGGTTGAATGCTCGAATAAATGAACTTTGAAAATAAGGCTATTATCGAGCACAAGTTAATTAAATCTGGCCCAAGTACTTTCGCTTAAAATAGCATCTTCAGGGGCATTTCGTCAAAATAAGAACTATTCGGCAAGCGTAGAATGTGGAAACATTAAAAATAACATAAATTATACAAAAACACTACACTAAAACGAGGACAAACAGTTTAAAATTACTTCTACGCTACATTCTCTGTCAGTATCTGGATGGATAATTATCCATCCAGATACTGACAGAGAATGTAGCGTAGAAGTAATTATCCATCCAGATACTGACAGAGAATGTAGCGTAGAAGTAATTTTAAACTGTTTGTCCTCGTTTTAGTGTAGTGTTTTTGTATAATTTATGTTATTTTTAATGTTTCCACATGCTACGCTTGCCGGATAGTTCTTATTTTGACGAAATGCCCCTGAAGATGCTATTTTAAGCGAAAGTACTTGGGCTAGATTTAATTAACTTGTGCTCGATAATAGCCTTATTTTCAAAGTTTTTTTAATAATTTGTAGTCTATGTTCTTCCTTCTCGATTTAGACATCTAACATTTTTCTTAAAAAATTATAGTTAAAACCTTAGCTAACAAATCGGTAGAAATTGCCTAATTAAAATACACAATCCAAAATAAAGGATCAAATTGGTCAAATAATCACAGATGTTCTGCTTACCTAGCATCACCAATGTCTCCGGTCCATGAGATGTTTTTAAAGGCCACGAAGGGATCGTGTGGTGGCACTCCCAATTCAGGTACTCCTGCTCTCATTGCTTTGTTGGCGCATCTCAAAATTTCATAGCCGGTATCAAGGTCGTTTTCTACAATTAATTTTAGTTTATTTTCAAATTATAACTCTACCTAGAACATCTAGATTTGATATCCTCTAAGAAAACATTAATTGATGATCCAGATCTATAGGTACTATTTATTTTAACCGTGTTCACGTTTTGTTAAAAATCAAAGAAACTATGGAACCGATTTCTATACTATTCTTTTATCGATTAAAATTTTTACAAAAATTTTAAAACCAAAAAATGATTTAAAACTTACCAGCTGAGACGAAAAGGGCAAAGCCCAACAGCAAGAAAATTTTAGGGACAAACATTTTTGCCATTAGTTCTTTCAAACTGAATATGAACACATCGTGAAAGGTATAGTATTTATACCAAAAAACCTACTGACGTTGCTTGTGATAAAAAAACCGCCCATAGACCAAATACTTAATTATTACCATTATTATTAACATAACATAATAATCTATTCAAATCGTCGATTTTAGTGGCATCATTCCACAGGGAGCCAAGAATGGTGAATAATTGTTTTAATTTTGGGTGTTGTTTAAGGTTTTATATTATACTATAGCTTTTTAAGATCACAAGACTCTCTGTAATGTACATACGGCAATAGTTTGCCAAAAGACAAAGATATCACAAAAAAATATAGGTAGGTAATCGTGTATCTCATAATATACAAATATTTTTGTATTTAAAGAGTGTAACATAACGAAAGCCAAACAAGTTTAATCTAAATTTGGATTAATACATAGAACCGATAATTTTTTTATTTGCAGTACAAACTACACTTCTTCTTC
Source organism: Diabrotica balteata (assembly GCA_918026665.1). Lineage (NCBI taxonomy): Eukaryota > Metazoa > Arthropoda > Insecta > Coleoptera > Chrysomelidae > Diabrotica > Diabrotica balteata. The sequence goes on along the minus strand of OU898276.1, from coordinate 67,294,634 downwards.
TTTTTAGTTGTCTCAAAAGACTATTTTCTGGCACTTACTGATAAGACCTTTGTACCAAACCCTGTTTTTTTTCTTATTAAACTTTATTAAGTCCTATGGCCCCAAGGACAGCAAACAGTTTTCTCATTGCTAGTTGGAGGATCTCTTCTAGTTTAGGCTTCAGTTGAAAGGTTTCTCTCGAGGCTTATTTTGCCGACAGATCTGCTTGTTTATTCCCATGCACCTTTTCATGACTTAAGACTCATAGTAAAGAAACTCATAGTTAAAGATATCTTTGCAGTTTCTTACCAGTTTTGATTTGGTGGGTGCCTTCTTCACGGACAGAGTAATCGCTTGGCTGTCTGTATAAATGTTGATTCTCTTTGCTACAGGGTCTCAACTCAGAATTTCATCAATGCTGTCACGAAAGCAAAAAACTTTAGCTTGGAATACAGTTGTATATTGACATAGGCTGTAAGATTTGTTAAAATTACATGTTTACCTAACGACTTCTGATCCAGTATCGATGGTAGTTTATTACAAAAATTACACTTATTACAAAAATTACACAAAGATATCAACAATATAGCAGAAAAATGTATCAAACATTAAAATATAGAAGTAATGAAACCGCATTTGACATCTTTGAAACAGATGAAAACAAAACACAAAAAATATTGAAGGAGAGACGAATGATTAACGGTGACGAAGGAACAAAATTAACAAACAATTAGGAACTTGTACCCAACTCCTCAACAATATTCTCTATTAGAATACACATCCGAACATGCACCAAACCACATATATACTGGCAACCCGCAAATACTCCTATATCAAACATTCCACAAAATCAATTCGCTGTTCCACCACAACCACAACAATTTTCTCCACAACCCCAAGCAATTTACTCAACACTACTTACTAGCAACCCATTTACTGTAGGGCAGACCTCAAACACAAAGCTAAAACTTGCAATTAGACATTCAGAAAACTCGGATATGGAGTCTAACGAAGACGACGATCAAAAAACCCAACATAAAAACTCATGGCAAATATTAAGAAACGTAAATTTTCAAAACGAAATAATGATCCTAATTCTCCAAGCTCACCACCAACAAAAATACAAAATCGATACAGTGCATTATCAAACGCCGAATGCTCTGACCAGACTAAAATAAAAAAACAACAGAAAATATCAAAACCATTTCCAATATTCGTATACGGCGTCAAAAACTTAATATGATCGATAACTTTGCACAAATTATGGACGGAGAAACCTATTATACCAGAACTCTACCAGACGACACTGTCAAGATTACAACATATACAATAGATACATACCGTAAACTGATAAGATATTTACGAGAAGAAGAAATCATTCATCACACTTACCAAATAAAGGAAGAACGTGCCTATAGAGTGGTAATAAGACATATCCATCACTCTATACCCACAACAGGAAAGAAGCCCTGATCTTTGTTTTTTTATAGATCTTGAACCCAACAGTAACATCAAAGACATATTCAACCTAACATTCTTATGTCACACCAAAATAGCAGTCGAGGCACCAAAAAAGACACAAAGTCAATCATTCAATGCATGCGATGTCAAGCATATGGCCATAGTCAAACATACTACACTAAACCGCATTACTGCGTCAAATTTGGAGGACAACATAATACAAAATATTGTAAAAAACCTAGCAACACTACAGCTAAGTGTGCACTATGTAAACAAGATCAGCCTGCTAACTATAAGGGCTGTATATTCTAGAGGAAACTAGTAGAAACCAGAAATATACAGAAAAGAGGAAACCGACAGCCTCAAAGACTTCAACAGCTCACATGTATGTACTGAAACAAATCAGCTAAATACTCTACAAAATCATCAAAGAACATATGCAGACGTGACAACATATCAAACCAACGATTCAAAACCTAAAACTAAAGAGAAACTCTTAAATATACTTAGAGTTACCACATGGAACGCTAACGGCCTGCTAAACCATAAGCAACCTATATACCACATACAGCACATCTCATTCTGATGGTACAGCTCATAGTGGCTCGACGGTAATCATCCGCAGCTGCATATCACATCATGTATTGCCGAATTATGCCACAGAAAAAATACAAGCGACAATCATTCAAGTAAATGCAATGCCATGGCACTTTGAATATCTGCTATGTATAGCCCAACTCGTCACACAATCTCCACAGGTACATACAAAGCCTTCTTCCAATTACTTGGCAGCAAATTCGTAGCCGGGGTGACTGGAATACGACACACATATACTGGGGCTCAAGACTCACAACAACAAAAGGTCGTGGTCTTCTAAAAGCAATGACCGATAACAACTATGATTGCTACCCCAGTGGAATCCCTACGTACTGGCCGAGTGACCTTAGAAAACTTCCAGATCTGCTGGACTACTACATAAGCAAAGGAGTGTCCAGAAACAACTGTCTAATAGAATCCAACTATGATCTCTCATCGGATCATACATCGGTTATTATGAGCCTGAGTACCACATTTAAAAACACCAATGTGGTAGATTTTTAATCCTACCTAGATGAAAACACCAACCTTAAACTGCGGATTAAATCTACACATGACCTAGATACAGCAGCTCAATATTTCACCACACTTGTGCAAAAAGCGGCATGGCAATTTACACCGCGAACTGAACACAAACCAACACATACCACAAATGTTCCCCTGCACATTCGCCAACTCATTGCTAAAAAACGCCGTGCGAGAAGAACTTGGTAAAGATCTAGAAACAACATAGACCTATATATATTCAATAGACTACGTAAGCAACTTGGACTAGCCATCAAAGACTCAAACAACGAAACCTTCGAAAATTACATTACAAACCTTACAGCAAATGACCAGATGTTATGGAAGGCGACTAAGAAGCTTAAGAAACCATACACAACTATTCCTCCCATCCGTAAACCAAATGGCGAATGGGCCTGATCTAACAAAGAAAAAGCGGACGTTTTTGCTAAACATCTTACAAACGTATTTCAAACAGAGCCAGCAGACTGTGATGAAGAAGTGGAAGAACTAATTAGCGCAGCATGTCAAATGTCTCGCCCCAATTAAAAGTTTTACTTCTATAGAAGTCAGGAAAGAAATGAACAAACTCAATTCACGAAAGGCCCCAGGTTATGATTTAATCTCGGCACAAGTACTAAAACAACTTCCTCGCAAGACCATAACTTTGCTAACAGTTATATCTAACCACAGATATATAGATTTCTGCTACAAAGGATATACGCAAATCATGAATTCCTAACACTACTTCCAAAGCATCAGTTTAGTTTTCGGGAAAATCACTCCACTACCTAACAAGTTCATCGAATGATAAATGAAATATCAAAAAGTCTTAAAGAGAAGAAATACTGCAACGCTTTATTTCTAGACATCTCACAAGCGTTTGACAAAGTTTGGAACAGAGGTCTGCTTTACAAAGTAAAAATAGCACTATTCAGTGACTATTTCTTCCTACATAGATCCTACATATCAAATAGATATTTCTCTGTAAAATGCAAAGACCAACAATCCAACCTCTGTCTTATCAACTTTGTAGTCCCGCAGGGTAGTGTTCTAGGGCCGCGCTTTTCTCACTCTACACAGCCGATATACCAGAGACTAATAATACTACAATCGCTTCCTTTGCTGATGACCTAGCAATACTAGTTGTAAGAGGCGACTAGTTGTAAGACTACACCTATGCAGCTGTGCAAAGCCAACGTTTCTGAATATTATCCAAAGATTTCAGTCTAAAGTGCTAAGATCGATATGTGGATGCACCATAATACGTAAGTAATCAAACACTCCACTATGACTTAAAGATTCCTTTCATCAGAGAATAAATCCATCGAACCACGGAGTCACAAAATGAACTTACCATTCACCACGAAAATGAGCTAGTAAGGGAATTATACAAGAATGGTCCAGCCACAAGAAGACTAGATAGAACGTAGCCCCAGACCTTCTTCAGAACTAAACCAATATAGAATAAGGTGAGACATCACTGGATATCTCTCCTTCAAGTGCAAAATCTGTTACACATTTACTTAATACTATTTAAGAATGTAGATTGTAAATAAACAATAGTATAAAAAAAATCTATTACCTAAAAGTTTCGACCTATAACCTAATAAGTGTTTAGGTAGGCCTAAATTAACTAACCTCATGTATAAATTAGCAAATTTTATTCAGACATTTCTACATACCTCAACACGTCAAAGATCTAAAAATAAAAAAAATACTGGCCAAAATTGTTTGCACCCTTTGAAGTACTTCCACTCCAATCCATTAATTTGAATATAATTGTATATTAGGTAATCCTATTTCCGACTCAGGCCAGGTGTAGTTTGTTATCACAAAGCCAAATCAATAGGTTTTTTTCGTATAAATACAAGATCTTCCTAAACGTGTCCACTTTCAGTTTGACAAGGAAGTAATAGCAATAATGTTTGCTGCTAAAGTAGTATTGATCTTGGGCTTTGCCCTTTTCGTCTCTGCTGGTAAGTTTTCAATAATATTTTAAATCTGAAATATCGAGCTTACTCAGTTTTTTCAAGATTTTTCAAGATGATTTTATAATATGTGTGGTCTTAGATATTACTTTTGATTTCATACCCTAGATGTAAAATGCTACATACTTTTGTTTAAATTGATATACATATAGTTTATAACTGTAATAGTACGCAATTTGTTTTAACTTTCTTCTTCTTCTACTATTACTTTTATATTGGCAAGTTGCCCCTTTCTTTTAAGTAACCACCTACTTAAGTGGAATATTGTCTATCCTTTCCGTGAACAAAATGGCCCTCTTCTTTTTCTTTTTCCTTTCCTCTTGTTTCAATTGGTAATTAATCCCGGGCTATTTTAAGTATTCTATTATCTCCCATTCTTTTGTCACTTACCTCCTTGCACACATTCATTAATGTTGTTTATTCAGCATAAGTCACCAATCGCAATACTCTTTGTTTTGTCTAATATTGCTTTTTCAGTTATTCATCTTAGGATTCTTATATTTATCTCCAAATATCTTTCTCTCATGCTTGTGTCTGATCTTGTTTCGGTGGTACTTTTATGTCAATATATCTTTTCTAGTGACTGTTCCTATATACTGTGTCATTAAGGCATCCTGCGACTCTGCTTGCTTTTGCCACTTCTTCCCTTAATTTCTCTTTAATGTTATTATCACTTGATGAGTCCTAGATATTTAAATATCATTACTTATCATACATTTTATAATTGGTTTGTATTCCTTATACCTTAATTTAGTTTTGATGCAATATTTTAGATATTTTAGAACGTAGAGCATTTTTTGGTCAATTATTTAAGAGTAATGTCATTTTTGTATTTTACTTGGTGATTTTAGTTTGGATGTTTTAATCACTAGCTTTTACACTCAGAAAATTAAAGAAATGTTTGTAGCATTAAGCAATTAGTAAATAAACCTACTACAGTTCCAAATTTTTGTGAAACCTTCATTGATTATGTTCTTGTTAATAATTATATGGATAGTTGTTTTGTTCATTCATATCCCAAGTTAAGTAATCATCCAATAATATCGGTCAGTTATATGTCTCATGTTTCTAGTATCGTTACAGATATCTTAACGAGAAAAATTTATCTTCTTGTGATTGGGATTTAGATTTTACTGACGTCAAATTCTATCATAGCATAACAGAGAGTTTGTCATAAATAAAATAGCACCTATTCAAACATGTTAGATCAAAAAGTAATACGAGTATACCGTATTTTGATAATGAAGTTAATAGTAAAATTAAAATTTGGGACAAATTATACAAAGTGTTTAAAGCTGCTAACATAAGTGATGCGGGTAGCGGGTAGGAACTCCTCTGGATAGTCCTATCAGGGAAAATGATTCAATCTCTGCCCTTCGCAGATTCCAGGTGTTTCCTGACCCGGAAAACTAGTACTTGCTTAAGATCCCTTGTCCAGGGTCACGGATGAAGTCCACAACGGCAGCCACGGCGGAGAAGAATTCCTTCGGTACGGTGTGGATGGCGGAAATGGCAATCCCTTGATTTTAGGGATTATATAGAATCGCTATATGTAATGAAGGGCAGCAGCGATCAACAGTACTAGCTCAAGGCGTAGAGGAAATAATCCTGGATCGGCTTGAAACTGGGATATCACAAGCATGACTGGAGCAGTTTAAATGGTTGTGATACTGCGATGGGAAAGGCAACGGGAAACACCCCATTATTATTTCCTAGTTCAATTATGATGACACTAGCATATGATAAGAAAATGTATACTGATCATGGCCAACGGACACCAAGATCCGGCAGGAGAAGACAAGCACACAGGGCTTCCCAGGGCGTCATCCAGCGAAATCCCTGTGATAAAGGAAAAAAAATCAGAATAAATTCAGCTATCAAAATAGGCACATGGAATGTGAGAAGTCTCTACGAGCCTGGGAAATTACAAAACACCATACGTGAGATGATAAGGCTCAATATACCAGTTCTTGGGATAAGCGAAATGCGGTGGCCAGGGACTGGCAAATGTAACATAGACGACCACGACGTATTCTATTCTGGAGAAGAAGGCACTAACCACCGAAATGGCGTCGCATTCATGGTACATAAAGAAATCTCTTCCTGTATTAAATCTGTAAGTTACATTTCGGACAGAGTCATCGTAATTCAATTAAACAATGACACGTTTAATATGTACAAAAAGGTAAAAGAAATAACTGGAACATGGAATATTTCGGCTTTAGTATTCGGCAAATTGTTGAAACTATCGACTAGAAGAATTATAGAGTTCTGGTAATCAGAATTTGTATATTTGTATTTATGAATTTAAGTTACTATCACCGAGTGACTTGGCAGTCAAGTCGTTTTTCGTCGTTAAGTTTTTGGTAAATTGTGGTTACATTTTCTTAAATTTTAGAAATACCTCTCTTAGATACTTCAGATTTATTAAAAATTAGTGCACTTGTTGTAATGATTACCAAAAGTTAATAATACCATTAAGATGGATAAATTAGACCTACTATTATATACTTCCGCCCATTAAGAAATTATTAGAGTTACTAGTATATGATGAAGTCGTAGATGACGTTGGTAAAAATGTAATCATTATTATCAGCCTTCATTTATTATATCCACTGCAGGACATAGACCTCCCTTAAATTCCTCCGTTCTTTGCGATTGTATGCTATTTGTTGAAAATTTTTCGTAATACGCCTGATGTCGTCATCCCAACCTGTAGGTGGTCTTCCTCTACTACGTTTGTCTGCTCTTGGCCTCCAATATTTAATTTTACTCGTCAATTGTGAGTCATGCATTCTCGCTGCATGGCCTGCTCAATTCCATTTAAGTTCCGCAACGTCACTCGCAGCATAGATCGTTTGAAGCCGTAGTCTTGGTTAGAGTCATAGTTTCCTTCCCATAGGTCATGACCGGTAATACGCTGGGAAAAGTCCAAACGGTAGAAGAAGAAACTAAATCGACTGCATCATAAGTGACAAAAAAACCAATAATTAAAGATGTAACAGTACTCAACAAGTTCACCACAAGCAGTGACCACAGTAGCATGATACGCGCGAAAGTCCAAATCAACACAAAAAGAGAAAGAAACATAATGAATAAAAATAAATCGCATGGTATCTGGACACCCCCATAAGATATCAACCAGTATCAGACACATAAAGCTACTACTGCATGACACCTCCGAGAATGATCTTAATGACTTGAATAATTGCATCATAAAAGCCTTACAAGAAAGTCACCGAGTGCACTGCCTAAAAGAAAATCAGAGGGTAAAATAAGTCCATATACTGAAACGCTTATAGCTCAAAGAAGACAAAGCAGAACCGATGAGAATACAGACAGTCACACTCTAAGAGAAATGAATAAAACTGTTTCGAAGGCAATCAGGAGAGATTTAAGAAAATTTAAAACCTATAATATTAAACGTACTGTACTGGAAAATACCAGCTTAAAAGTTCTGCGTAGAAAGCTAACGAATGGAAAATGCGAAATTCATAAATTAAAAAACAAACAAATGAAATTATATCACATAGAGACGAGTTTATACAGGTCATCGAAGAGTTCTACGATGAATTATATATAAGTAGACTAGAAGATCAAACAGGAATACAAACAGCCATTTCAAAGAAGATCATGAATCAAGGTTCCGAACTAATGCCAGAAATAAATGTATATGAGATTCGACAAGCGTTAAGAACAATAAAAAATAACAAAGTCCAGAAGAGGATGGAATTGTAATAGAAGTTATTGTAAATGGAGTAGATATGCTAATAAATCAATTAAGGAAACTGTTTAATCTATATTTGCAGCAAAGAGAGAAGCCCAAAGAATGAAACAATGCTATAACCATTCTTTTATATAAAAAAGGAGATAGAACGGACCTAGAGAATTATTCCGATTCCGATCAAATTATGGTAATAATTATGGTAATAATGATCACCTCCATAGAGAAAATACGCTCATTGAAAAATCTATAGAATACAACAAACCTCTTGTCCTCATTTTTTCAGATCTCCGTAAAAAGTATTCCTGCAATGACGATTATATACTGGCGGTATTCCTTGATTTAAAAAAAGAGCATTTATAACTTTGGACCGTAATATACTTCTCACTAAACTAGAAGGCTATGGTGTTGAAGGAAATGTTCTTGAATTCTTTAAAGATTACTAAGTACTTATAAAAAAAGCAACAAGTAAGAAATGATAATATTATTTCTTGTAAAATTCGTGTTAATATTCAAGGTATTATCTTTGGACTCCTTTTGTTCATACAAATTTTAACGATATAAACTTGTTTGTTAAATGTAAGATCTTTAATTTGTTTGCAAATGACACCCTACTTCCATGTTTTGGTTTAAACTTAGAAAATACTGTAACTAGAATGAATTCGACATTATAGTCTATTCAATTTGATAATAATATACTTGAATAATTTATTGTCTTTTAACGACCATTTTAATTATATATTAAAAAGATTTCTAAGATAATAAAAAACTTTGTTCGAACATATAACTTCATTTAATAACATCTATACTAGCAGTTCAAGTTGGTTTCTACACTGAACCTTACATAACTATAATAAAATAAATTAAATTATAGGTAAAGATCTTGACACTGGTTTGGAAATTGTAAGATGCGCCAATAAAGCAATGAGGGTAGGAGTACCTGAATTGGGAGTTCCACCACACGATCCCTTCGTTGCCATTAGAAACTTATCATGGACTGGAGACATCGGTATTGCAAGGTAAGAGAACTTTTTAGGATTACTAGATCCATTTGATTCAGTAAATGTTCTAAATTTGCTTTTTCTGTATTTGGACCTTCCATTTTATTAAGCTTTATTAGCTTCTTTGGTGAATGTTATCATTAAAATGTAAGCATTATATTAGGTAGGATATGGCGTTATCTTTTTTCATTTTTTTTATTTCCTTTAATTTACTACAGAATGTCGGTAAGAACTTGCAAGTTTTCTAAAATATTTAGTTTTCTATTTTATTGTATCTAACATATTTTATGTATATTTTATCTTTATTTATCAATTTATTTCATCACCGCCTTCAAACTCTGTATACCCGAATTTACTGTCGAATGTATTTAATGCTTAGTTGAATAATACAAGTGAATTACTCGAAAATGTATTATATTCTAATTTAGAATATGATTTTACACAGTTCTTCTGTAACATGACTTTTAATTTGATAAATTTAAGATAAGTCTTTTTTTATTTATTTCTGCGCTGATACATAAAAATAAATTACTTACTTTTCTCCCCTTCTTTTAGATATACCATTGGAATGATTGCCCTCATCTCTATTTTATTTATTTTATTTGGCTACCAAATAAATCTTTGTACTAAAAGATTAAATATTAGTTGTTTAACTGAATCAAATCTTTTAATTGTTCTAGTCTTTGAAATATTTATTGCGTTCTTGGAAATAATATGTGTTTGCAATTTCTAGCACCCATATCGAGTTCAATACCCTAAGATGGTATGGTCTTGCCGACTGGGATATCTCAGCTAAGCAAATCAGTGATGACGCTGACAACGAAGCTGTCTTTGACTACACTACATACTGGCCCAGCTTTACAATCTCCGGAAACTATGCAGCTACTGTTAAAGAACTTTTCCTTACACAAAAATACAAAGGAAACTTCAAGTAAGTATATGTAGATATAAGTCAATTCTTGAATAAACTTTTCATGAATTCATAAAAGCAGCATTTTATGAATTCATTTTCAACTAAATCAAGATCTAAATTAGCAGCAAGTTCTTGCTACGAACGCAACAAGTTTTTTTAATCAGTCCTGTTTCTTTAACATAAATTTTTGTTTTTGCCATGGCTAACTTGCCGTGGGAAAAGCATCGTTAATAAGTGCAATTTGTAGCCAGCCCAGTGATGAATTTTATCATCACTGGGCTACTGGACTATTAAACCTTGTACCTCTATCATAAACTGATGCCCAATTTTACCATTAAATTGATCTGAGACATATTTGAAATAATTTTGATTTACCTTTAAACTAAAATTTACCTCAAACGTCATTAAAGTATAATGATCTTCGACATCATAAAGAATGTTCTTTGTTCCTTGGCTAAACCTATCATCTAAAGTTTGAATCTTCTTGTCTATCACAGGATAAACAACAAATATTTTCTATTTCCAACCATAAACGCTGTATCAGGATTATCATTGTTCGGCTTTCAAGGAACTTTACATTTTTTTGGTTCCAGAATTTCTATATAAGATTATAAACACATTTACTGTAGTATAGTCCAAAGTATTACACTTTACGGTTCGGAAGTATGGGACGTCACCAAAGCTAATAAAAACAAACTTATGAAGACAGAAATGGATTATCTGAAACGAAGCTGCGGTAGATCGAAACTAGAAAGAGTTAGAAACGAACAAATAAGAAACGAAATGAAAATGGAGCGAAATATCAATGATGACATAGAAAGAAAACAATTAGTCTGGTTCGGACATGTTAAAAGAATGCCAGAGTACAGATGGCCGAAAAGAGTACTGGAATGGATCCCTCCTAAAAGAAGAAAGAGAGGACGACCACGGAGAAGTTGGCGCAACGATATTGATGAAGCAATGGTGGCAAGAGACTTAGAAGAGGCAACTGCGTATGACAGAAAAAGATGGAAATTGGGGGTGGAGAAGCGGCGACAGCCGTAATCAATCCATTATTATATATATATATATATATATATATATATATATATATATATATATATATATATATATATATATATATATATATATATATATATATATATATATATATAATATATATATATATATATATATATATATATATATATATATATATATATATATATATATATATATATATTATATATATATATTTCTATACAATATGATCGCAAGCGTTTTTTTATATTTAAAGTAAATATTATCAACACTTTCTTATATTTTCAACTCTGCCAAAATGACAGCTAAACTTGAAACTTCATACACTGTCTAACACACATCGATTTCCTGCTACTGAAGTTATTATAAAATCAAGAGCCTTCATTTAAAATAAAATTACCTTTTCTTTTACTCTTACTCGTATATTAGATGTATGGTCAATACATTATTCAAGGAATTCTATTAGAGCTTCAACCTGTTCGTGTATCACGAAGACTATCTCCGAACAACAAGCCCAACGTGTATATGATATAGTTTTTAGGATTTTCAGTTTGCTATTAGTTAATTTTTCCAGTTTTTACTTATGCATCGGAATGCTGGACCCTTACTGAGAAAGACAAAAAGAACATAGATGTATTTGAGATGTACTGCTGAAGACGAATGTTGAGAATACCATGGGTGGCCCGAAGAACAAATGAAGCCATACTGGTCCAGCTAAACATAAAGAAAAGACTAAGAACACAAATAACAGAACTGATAATAAGCTATTTTGGACATGTGCTTCGAAGAAATGGTCTTGAAAAACTTACCATCCAGGGAAAAGTAGAAGGCAAAAGAAGTAGAGGTAGATCTCCTACACGATACACGGACCATATTGTTGCTACCATTGTTGCTACCAAAACAGCTTCATGATATCACGATACCTGCATCAGGTTAACGACTAAGAAGAAGAAGAAGATTAGTTAATTTAATAATGTTCTCGAATATACCATAATTTTTCGTGCTTCCTTAAATAAAACAGTATATTAATTGTATAACCCCAAAAAAATACTACTTGATTTTGGATTATAGATTCTTCTAAATTTATTCTTTTTCTTTCATCTTCTTTACTACACTTCGTCAAAATTAAGAGTCATGAACGAAGCTCCATCCAAGAAAACAGCTTTAACGATTTTCCGAACACTTATTTATAGTATTAAAAATTGTTTCCACTGATAAGTTAGCAACAACCCTAGCTCACGAAATAAATCTCTTAACTGGCAATGCTGAATCAGAATCTGCTCGTGATGCGCTACATCCGAAGTTTCATCGGCAATAACAGAAATAGACAATTAAGCTTATCAGATATTAATCATAAAATAATATTTTTGGAGCTTTTCGAATTTTATTTAGTATGAGGTTATTGAGGTACCTATATAAAAATTTTTAGCTTATCTTCTCAGTATATTTTAAATTCCAAATTTAAAATATACTTAACCAATTTTACAAACTTGAGAAATAATACTCTTTCTTTTCGCTATTCTTTTTTTTTTTTTTTTTCTTTATTAACCGCATCAACTACTTAGAGTTATTAGCGGGAGGACATAATATACAATTTACAATTAATTAAATTACAAACAGTCAAGATTACAATTAAGTGGGTAGGTTTGTAGTTCAATATTTAAGTTAATATAATTTCACAATATGGTGTTATTAGTAAGTAAAGTAAAAACCTTAATTACTAATAAACTGGGAATAAGCCACAATTAAAGATAAAAATACGTTTATTGACGTTTCAATTTCCACTTCGGAAATCGTTCTCAAAATACAAACAGTAAATTAAACAAATTTTGAAAAATATCAGAAAAACTTAAAAGGATAGGAAATAAATTCAACATTTCAACAACATTCAAAACAACAAACACGTTGAGATCTATTTTGTCCAAAACCAAACCTAACAATGAACAAGAAAGGACAAAGAATTGCATTTATAAAATACCTTGTGAATGCGATCAGTTTTATTTAGGTGAATCATCAAGGCCATTAAATGTTAGAATAAGTGAACATCAATCTTATATTAAAAATAAAGAATTTGATAGATCTCAAATCTGTAAACATGCATGGGATAATGAACATAGGGTTCAATGGAGTAATTCAAATGTAGTCCTAAAAGAAACGGATGGTAAAAAAAGAAAAATCAAAGAAGCGGCTCTAATTATGTTAAATGAGGCCAATTGTGTCGCAAATTCTTCGGCAGAATGTAGTCGGATCTGGTTACCAATATTGAAAGAGGAAGTTATTAATAAGAAAATACCAGCATTAGTAAGTCAGTAACATATAGAGGATACTTCATTTATGTTTTTTAAATAACGTAACATATAAAATCAGAATTTTGATGTTTGTTGAAGGTAAACTAAATTCACGAACAAATACTTACAATGTCGGGATAGTATTATGAGGTTTTTTTCCTGGTTTTCCCTCATAATTTACTATGGAATCACTAACAGGAGAATTTTACTGTCATCATGTCATGTGTTTGTCTTTTTAAAGACGAATCACATGCTATGATTTTTTCTGACGGATATTCTCAAGTTAAAGTTGATTTCATGTAATCGAATGAACTATCTTATAAGTAAAGTCGTCCCAGGAGCGCAACTCAACAATATTGGCAATATCATTTTAAAGTCGTCTACTTTAAAATGCATAATGTATGTCTGAATTGTCAATATAAATGAGTCAGATAAAATTAAATTATTAGAAGAATTTTTCACTATGTAACAAAAAACAAAATTTGTTTAATTTACTGTTTGTATTTTGAGAACGATTTCCGAAGTGGAAATTGAAACGTCAATAAACGTATTTTTATCTTTAATTGTGGCTTATTCCCAGTTTATTAGTAATTAATTTACAATGCCACAAGAAAATAGCTTCAGAACAATATTAAAGTAAAAACCTGTTTATATATTAATATAAATTAAAGTTATTTACAATTTGTTTAAAATATTAATATCTTTTAGATAATTAAACAGGTTATTCTGATTACAATTATCTCCTAAAACATCTTTGATATTTCCAGGTATTGAATGTTTATTTCTTTCGTTAATAAACTTGGGACAATCTACCAAAATATGTGGTATGGATATATTAGAGTTACAAAGATCACATATAGGGCGATTTGATTTGGCGATAATATAACTATGAGTTAGTCTGCTGTGTCCTATACGCAGTCGAGTCATTTTAACGAATACCCGGCGGTCAACGTTTATTTCACACCATGAATGTGTTGTAGGTTTGATAGTGTTTAGAAATGATTTTGATTGTTGCCATTTATTTCCCCATTCACTTAGCACTTTCTTTTTTACGAGTAATTTAAAATCCGACACAGACACTGTATTCACTGTTATTGATGACGCACTTTTTATTGCTTCACGAGCGTAATGATCCGCTTTTTCATTGCCTTCCAAACCAGTATGTGATGGAACCCAGAAAAAACGAATTTGCTGTTTTGCCTGGTTTATAAGGTGTAATTGATGTTGTATTAGGTGAACGATAGGGTTACTGGTATAGAGCTGTTGGATTGAATGTAATGAGAGTCGGTAATTATCAGGGTTTTTGAGATATTGTGGTTGTTTATGTGAATTAATGCTTGTAGAATCTTTTCGCTATTCTGTTTCTCATCAGAGTCACGGAATAATTTTAATGGGCGTAGGAAATTTCGACACTAAGCAGGTAGCGACTAAAATTTAATGGCAATTTTCGACACCAGCCCCAATTCCCGTTTTTATCTTACAGGTATATTCGACACCAAATAAATATAGCTGCGACATAAATAAAATACCAAAATTAATTAATTTATTTATTTTAATAAAAGTAATGTGCATTTTATTTCTTTATAACTGTAATAATATCTAAATATAAATATAATACAACTAGTACCTAATTTTTGTACATTTTACCGTTAATATACTTGCATACAATAATTTATTTGCTATTATAGGAATGATAAGATACAGCTTTTATAAAATCTAACCTACGTATTTGTTGGGATCGTAGTTTATCTATCATTTTCTCCAAAAATGCCAATTTAGCCTTAACAGTAATATCTTTGATTTTTGCTTGTATATGTAAACTATTTATTTTGATATAAGTGTCTACTTGAAATTCTTTTAACTTTTCAATAAAAATCAAAATAGAAGGATGTGTTGAATAAAAAGAAGAATTAAATCTCGAATGAAAGGATTCACAGGCATTTGTGGTCCTCGCAATAGACGGATTCTGATTAGACCATATGTGTGGTGGAAATAGAGCGCTATCAAAAATGTAATTTTCCAGTAAATAATCTGCATCTATATCAAGTGTTGCGTTTATAGGTTTATATGACATTAAATCATAAAGAAAGCATTCTTCAACTTCTGCTGGATTTAAATAAGTTAAACCAAACATATGCCTTAACGATTTTCCAATTTCTGAATTTGTATCCTTATATTCTTGTACCAAACCCAAAGATTGAATTTTTTTAAACCAGTTTTGGTGTAAGTGAAAACGGCATCCACTAATTTTTGCATTGGGCCACATATACAATAAAGCACAGTGAATTGCTTTTCCAAAGTCCACAAATATTTCAGTTGGCTCTAATGATAATTGAAATGTTTTAAAAATCTTAGACCTTAATAAAGAAAATAAATTTTTGTATGTCATTGACAATTTGTCCTTTAACAAACAGTATGCTAAAGTAACATAATGTCCATTTTCCAAGCCATGTATAGTAAATAATTGTAGAAAATATTTGGTACTGTATGAAAATGTACCATCCATATACAAAATTTTTAATTTACACAACAAACGAATATTTGTCTCGCATGAAAATACAATTACATTTAATTTAGGATGATTTAAAAACAAAAAACTTTCATTGCGACAGGTTTTAGAAGAATAATTACTAACCGCGTTATGGACTTCTGATATGCTTCTTGGTAACGGACCTGGTAACAGTTTACGACGATAGTTGTAAATGTTCTTTATTATGCTAGCTATGTCAGGAACCGTCAGCAAATTGGCATCACACTCAGCAACAGCAGTTCTTGTAATTTTGGCAAGCTTTTCCGATATGTCCTCTTGGGATTTTCTTTTACATGCATTGGTTACCATCTATACTTCAGCTTTTTTGGATCGGCTTCATGATTATGTACCAAATCACTTCTTGTGATGGTGAGGTCCTTACAGCCTATTGTAAACACTTTTGCGGAACACTTAGTGTTTCTTTGGATGCAGCGCCAAAATATCTCGCCGCTTTTTAACACTTTCTGTTTCGAGAACGAATGATGCTCCACCACTAATAAATCTCGACCACGGGATTTTTTTATCAACCTCATTTTTTAAATATCCGTATACGTGCACAAGTCAACGTCAAACAAGAAATAAATAACAACTGAAATAATTTAGTCACAAGTACACAAGTGCCAGCAGTGGATGAGAATTGCAAAAGATAGGGAAGCGTGAAAGCAATTGGAGGAGGCCTATGTCTAACATTGGATAAATGAAGGCTGAAGAAGAAGAAGAAGAAGAAGACACAAGTACCACGCCCCCCCCCCCCCCCCCGTGACAATAAATATTGGGAAAACCCGCTTGTCCTGCTTGGGTGCAAATGTCCATCGCCGCTAATTACCTACCTACCTGCTTTACGCCGCGGTGTCGAAATTTCCTATAATAAAATTTGACCCTTCGATTACCCCAGGTACAAATACAATTTGGTGTCGAAAGTTCACCCGCCGATTTTAATCCCCTAGCTAACGTATGAAGACTATCAACATATTTTTTTAAAGGAAATTACATTTTGTTGGCGCTGTTTTTGTCAAGGTTTTAGTTCAATTTCTTTGTGTTCGCCAGTTTCCAGTCATCAGATATGTTTTCTTACTGATTGCTGTTTTCGAACCTCGAAAATGTTCACCTACAGGATATGTAAGTTTACAATTGTGAGTGAAACATGAAAATTGTCTTTGGTGGATACTTGCTCCATAGCTGTTATTGGAAATTAATTTTATAATTTTTTTACTTAATTAATGGCTTTGGAATGTTATTATTTATTTTTTATGTTTTCATAAAAGTGATACCACATTTCATCGATCCTTCTAGATCTCGTCTGGTTGTCACGGAATCCGCAGTAAACACACAAGGGTCTCAATACTTTAATAATACGCAATATCTATATTAAATTTATTTTTATGTTTACACTGAATCATACAAATTTTGTTATTTTAGAACTAAATTAATGTAAGACTAACTTTTTAGGGTTGTCATACAGAAATCAAAATGGACTGGAAGAATCAAAGCAGGCAAAATCCAACCTAACGCCACTGTAGATAGTTTTACCGCTGACTGGCACGTTGCAGATGTAAAAGTAAGTTTTTTTCCAAAATACAAAAATTTTATTCTACATATTGAAATCCTAATATATATTTTTTTACTACTACATGCTACCGACAGGGCAGAATGGAAGAACATTATTAAGCAGGCCAAGACTCGCAAAGAGTTGTAGCGCCATTAGAAGAAGGAGACTGCTACATGCTGGCTATGTTTGCTAAACAAATTTCCTTACACCAATTACAATGAATGATTATACCAACAAACTACACCATTGCATTACCCAGATATGGTTGTTGTGTATAATACTTTGTAATGATAAAAATCTATATTTTTCGACATTTTTGGTGTTTTATAGATAATTATATAGCTACTTTCCTGTGGCATTTTAATTGAATTTAATATTTTTACTGGGCATTAATCAAAATTTTAGTTTAAAGTAGATCTTTTTGACGTTTCGATATCCTCTTCCTAAATCTTACTCCAAAAAAAAAATCGATTTCTGATGTGGAAGTTGAAACGTCAAAACAAACGTATGAGTAAATATTGTTGTATGCCTAAAATCACATTTTAAATTTTTAGATATTCATTTGAATACCGACGATTTCTTTAAATATTGCGCTAAGAATCCATCTAATTTTGCAGTCGAAATTTATTAGGTCTCGAAAAATTCCAAATTTCAGTCCTATAATAAAAATTTTTACATTTAAATAATAGTATATTACTTAATGAGGCGGAGAAGCATGACTTTTCTTGACGCGTCCGATATAGAGGGCAAGTCAAGAAAAGCCGCTTCTTTGCCGAATAAAGTATACTATTTTTTCTTCAAACGTAGCAATTTTCAACCATAAATAGTACAATTCATACGCTATTTTTACTCGAAATTAACTGTGATAACTATCAAAGTCGTCTAGATGTTAGAAATTAAAATAATTAAGTCGTCGGTGGGATTTGCGTCTCCCTGGTTACAGTTGTTTGCAATTATTAAAGACAGCTTATTGTTGTTCGCTAATACTAATACTAATAATACTTAATACTAATGTAATTACTCAAACAGTAGAAGAGAACAAAGTTTTAAAGATAATGAAAAGAAAACTTACGCAAAGTAAAAAAGAAATATACAAGCTGAGAGATAAAGACGGAAAGGCAACAACAGATAAACAAAACATTCTGAAAATAACTAGAGAATTTTATAAAGACCTCTATACGAGCCAAAGACCACAAGACAATTTCCCGACACGAGTAAAGACTCTCATAAATCAGGGATCGGAAATACTTTTACCCATTACTGTGTCAGAAGTAAGAGCAGCTTTAAAGGAAATGAAGAACCATCGATCGCCTGGTGATGATGGACTCGTTATCGAGGCAATAAAAGCAGGTGAAGAAATTTTATTAAAATCAGTAAGCGAACTGTTTACTAAATGCTTACATGCGGGTACGATTCCAAAAGACTGGAACAATGCAGTAATAGTCTTGTTACACAAAAAAGGCGATATTACTAAATTAGAAAATTATAGACCCATCAGCCTCTTGACACATATGTACAAACTCTTTATGAAAATCTTAACAAAGAGGCTAACACCTAAACTTGATTTCTATCAGCCCAAAGAACAGGCAGGCTTCAGGGCAGGATATGGCACAAATGACCATTTGCATACCATAAAGATCTTAATAGAAAAGTGCATCGAGTACAATATACCACTGGTTCTTGCATTTGTCGATTACGAGAAGGCTTTTGATTCTGTAGAGTTTGAAACAATACTGGAAGCCCTAAATCAAAGCCGAATAGATTACAGGTACACGACACTAATCAAAAACATCTATAAGAACGCTACATCAAGTATACGACTGCACGAAGACACAGAAAAATTCAGCTTAGGTCAAGGAGTTAGACAAGGAGACAGTATTTCACCAAAATTGTTCACGGCAGCTCTAGAGTCAATATTTAAGGGTACTCAATGGCAAGATATGGGCATCAATATAGATGGAGAAAGATTAAATCACCTAAGGTTTGTAGATGATGTTGTATTAATCGCAGATAACTTACATGATACAGTTTCTATGATGCATTCGCTTAAAAGTCTGTCTGAAAGAGCAGGATTAAAGATAAACTTTGAGAAAACTAAAATTATAACAAATCTCGTGATGAGTGGAAATATAACTATTGACAATAATACCATACGACAAACAGACACTTACAAATATCTGGGATACGAAATCAAAATAAGCAGAGACAATCAAACACATGAAATACAGAGGCGAATAGGTCTAACATGGGCAGCATTTGGCAAATTAAGCCATATTCTAAAAAGTTCAATTACCATGTGTCTCAAGCGAAAGGTTTATAACCAATGTGTTTTACCTGTACAAACTTATGGAGCAGAGACTTTAACACTCACGCAAAAATCTGCGAATAAACTTAAAGTTACACAACGAGCCATGGAACGTGCAATGCTGAACGTGAGCCTTCGAGACCACATAACAAACCAACAAATCAGGCGAAGATAAGGAGTTCAAGACGTCATCGAAAGAACCACGACGCTTAAGTGGAACTGGACAGGGCACTTAGCCAGAACACAAGATGAACGGTGGACAAGACGTATTATGGAGTGGAGGCCCAGAAATTATAAAAGAAGCCGAGGACGACCACCGACTAGATGGACCGATGACATTAAACGTGTAGCGGGAAACTGGCTGCAAGCGGCCCAGTGTAGAGAACACTGGAAAGAACCGAGGGAGGCCTATGTCCAGCAGTGGTCGCGATTCTCTAATTGATGATGATGATGATGATTGTTGTTCGCAAGCCGCCAACATCGGGAATGATTGCTGAAAGTTGTTTTCGACGATCAGTATCATCAACAATTACCAATGCGTATCAAGAGTCGGGAACATTTTTGCACGGTTTCAATTTTGAAAATGCCTCATTAAATAATTGTACTTTTAATATTACTATAAATAAAAATTATGTTTAATTGTTGTTAATGACATTTGTATTGTTGCTTTGTGACATGTTTCATATTGTTGCCATGACAACATTTTTCCCTCCGCCGTAAAGAAATGGAGAAAAAACTGCTGCCGGCGGAGACATCAAACTTTGACAGGATCAACTTAGATCAGTAATGTCATCATTATTTGACGTTTGAAGAAAAAATCAATCTTTGACACTGCATAATTATTTTATGAGGGATTTTTATTGAAAATCCATTAATATTTATCCAATAAGCTAAACTAATGTTTTTCCAATGATTACATATTATATACATATACAGAAATTACATATTATAAATAATCTCATTTGATTGTGCTAGCGTGCTTCTTTTTTAGATTTTTTTAGAAACATTCCTATTTTTCTAATTTGACCGATAAAATTAAATAAACCTATTACACAGCCGGCCTTGCACGAGTTAACACTACCATAGAGTTGATACGAAAATGGTATTTTTTATTATAGCCACATATCCAACTCTTTATATAGTATATCCTGAATTTACTGCGAAAATTGACCAAGTCAAACCTTTTACAATTGAACTTTACCGGCTCACTTAGGTATACCTAGGGTGACCATATGTACTTTTTTTAGTAGGACAGTACTTTTTTTTCAAACGCTGTCCTATTGTACTTTAAAATTTATGAAGTACACCTAAATGTACTTTTTTTCTTAATTACACAAAATTAAGTCCTACTTTTTGTCCAAACAAAATATAATTATGATTCGAATTGATTCAAGAATCGATCTTTTGCGGAAGAATCAGAATCTCCTATCTTTAGGAGTCACTTGCGCAGTGTTCCCAAACGTAAAAAAATAAAATCGGTAGAATTCTTTCTAAAAATCGATAGATTGTGGAGTAAAATCGGTAGATCTTTCAAAATATAATATTTTGTTTAAATTTCATAATGTTTTGCAATTCGTTTATTTAAGAAAAAATAAAATATGTTTAACTGACTGAAATTTAAATCTTTATGAGTCTGTGACTAAATAGGAATCGAATACTTATCCGAGAACCGAGACCTCGAGTATAACACCCTTTTACAAGGAAATATTATAAAACAAACAGACTACCGAGTTTTTACGTGAGGTGCACTCGGAAGTTTATATTAACTATGCGTTGTTCCGGTTTTAAGTTTGCTAACTTGACAAATTCCCAGAACCAAGCGGTCAGCATCACAATGGATTTGGATTCATTTATTATTGTATTATTAGCTTTTACGATATCATGTACTTTGTAATTGTAAAGTACCGCTTAGGTATCATTTAAGAATAAATTTTTATGTTTTCACACGTTTTCGTCACGTCATCGTCTAATAGTTTAGTTTATTACCGATACGCCCATCTCCCTCCCATCACTGGCGATTTCATTTCGCAGCAAGATCTTATTATCTTATTCTTATTTATTTAGTAAAAATATATATCTCGTGGTATGTTTATGTTTATTTGTTACTTATGCGCTCACCGTTGATTAGTCTATTAACCTTTTTTCTTAAATTCCGGCAGTTTTTCTCGTTTTTTATATTATTTTGTGTTGTGTGGAAAAATAAACAATTTCATCATGTCACCGCCTAGAAATGCTATTTTAACGTCGAGTTGCAAGCATAGTATCCGTTTATGAAACAAAAATCAAATGTTTCACCGCATATTGTGTTTTGCCAAGTTTGTAAAAGTGATGTTGATATTTCTAACAGTGGTCGCAGTAATATCAAACACCATTTGTCAAAGAAAAAACACATGTTGGCTGCTAATGCGAACTCGAAGAGCAGCAAATTGGAAACCTTTGTTAAAAAAGAAAATTTAAGTTCTGAAAATATGTTGATTGCTGCCAAGGAAGGTACTTTTGCTTACCAATACCATACAATTAAGCATTTGCAAAGTTTCAGATCCTTAGACTGCACGTCAAAACTAATTGTAAGCATGTTTGAACCTAAATTTGCGGCAGCTCGAACCAAGACTGAGGCGATTGTAAAAAATGTTTTAGCTCAAGAGGCTCAATCCCAATTAGAAATTGACCTTCGAAAAGCAAATTTCGTCAGCATCACAATCGATTCGTCGAATCATAGAGAAATTAAAGTTGTGCCCTTAATGGTAAGATATTTTGATGGAGAAAATGGTGTCCAAGTAAAATTACTTCAGCTACGTGACTTACCTGGTGAAACATCAGAGCAGTTAAAAGATTACGTGGTCAATGTTTTGAATCACCATAATCTACTACAAAAATGCATCGGAATGTCTGCTGATAATACAAATACAAATTTTGGTGGAATGAGAAGAAAGGGAGTGAACAATCTATTCAGCAAATTAAATTCTTCTCGTGGTAAACCCGTGATTGGCATTGGTTGTGTGGCACACATTTTTAATAACTGTTTACAAAATGCGACGGACGTCTTACCCATAGACATCGAGGTTATTGCGGTCAAGATTTTTAAGTATTTTTATATTTTTACAGTCAGAGTGGAGAAACTAAAACAGTTTTGCGATTTTGTTGATATCGAGTACAAAAAAATGTTGTCGTTTTCAAAAACAAGATTTTTAAGCCTAATGCCAGCCATTAAACGAATTATACAAATGTTCGAACCCTTAAAAGCATATTTTTTATCGATTGATAATTGTCCAACAGTTCTAAAACAGTTTTTTCAAAACCCACTCAGTGAAGCATGGATGTGGTTTGTGTATAACATTGCGTCTCTCTTCCACAAAGTGATTTTAGATGTAGAAGGTGACAAAATATGCGCAACGGAAGCCGCTTTGGAGTATTTCGAACTCATAAATAAGCTTCAAAATCGCTTAAATGAGTTATTTTTACCGCTTAAAGTAAGAGAGTCACTTTCAAAACTTGAAAATATGGAAAACCTTGACCTTAGTGTGAACTATCGGGATATCTTTATCACGCACGTTAAGCAGTTCTATTCAAATTGTGTAACATATTTGAAAAACTGGAGTGAACATTTAAGTGAACTAAAGCTATTCGGATGGGTTAACTTGAAAAAACAAGTTTCTTGGGCTGAAATTTTATCGTCGTGTGAAGCTTTCAAAGACTACATAGGTCCGATATTGAATCAGGACGAACTATTTGATGAAGTTAGTCTAATACGAACCTACGTTACAGAAAATAAAATCGCAGACTGGAATTCGAAAAATATTTCTACCGAAGATCGATGGCTCGAAATCTTCCAAACAGAAAGTGCTCTGAAAAATCTCAAAATTCTATGTGAGTTTGTTTTTTATCTGCCTGGGACCAGTTCGTCGATTGAGCGGTTGTTCTCAAATATCAGTAACTATTGGAGTCTCAACAAATCGCAGTTGAAAATATCTACTCTGGAAGCCATCATGCAAGTCTACACAAACTTCAAAGTTTCGTGCAATGAAATGTTACAGTTTTTAAAGAGTAAACCACAACTTCTGAAGGAAATTCATAGTTCCAAAAAGTACGACTGGTACCAAAATGATGATCAAGAGGTTCAGGAAGGAACGTCGAAAGAAAATTAAGTATTAAAATTTATCATTCATTTTTTATGTAGGTACTTATGTTTGAATAAAAAAAAATCGTTCTTATCATTGTTTCATTAAAGATTCGTAAAATTTTTACCCGAAAAATTTCCTAGGACACCTGTACATATTTTCTTAAAAATTATGAATTATAAATGTACTTTTTTTTTGTTGAAAAATTATGGTCACCCTAGGTATACCCGAAGTTTACCAAGTTCAATACTATTTTAGTATAAGATTAAAACTGTTTGTAGAGGTAGAAAAATTTACAATACTAAATACATTCTTCAAACTATCACCAAGACGCTTGTATACCTGGGTCTCCCCGCAAGATCAACCAGGACACGTAATACGGAATCAAATTGATTACATAATGGTGAACAAGAGATTTCGTAATGGATGCCTATCAGTTAAGAGTTACCCAGGTGCTGATGTATCATCAGATCATGTTCCTGTTGTTGCTAAATTTACGTTTAGATTCAAGAAAGTCACAAAAAAGAATAGTAACAAAAAGTGCGATATGAGAAGATTAAAGGATAACAAAACAAAAGAAACAGTCGCACAGATTTTTTCAGAAAAGCTGAGTAATATGGAGCAAACATATGATGCCGAAGAATCACTCCAAAATATATATGTGAAACCTTTAACAAGATCAGAGAAGAACATCTAATAGAAAAGAAAGATAAGAAAAAAAGTTGGATGAATGACAATATACTGCAACTTATGGAAGAAAGAAGAAAATCAAAGAACAACAAAATAATGTACAACAAGATTTAGAGACAAATAAGAACCGAAATACGAACCGAAATTACCAAAGAAAATTGGTTAAAATCACAGTGTGAAGAGATAGAGTTGTTAGAACAAAAACATGATACGTTTAACATGCATAAAAAGGTGAACCAAGCAGCTGGTCTTCAGAAACCCAACACAGCTAACAAACTGCGAGACCAACAGGGGAATATCATCACAGACAAAAAGAACATATCACCACAAGAAATCCGCATATGGACAAAATACATACAAGAACTCTTTAATGATACTAGATCCGAACAATATCCATCCTACATATGTGATGACCACTTACCAATCACATCAGATGAAGTGCAAAAAGCCATATTACAACTAAAAAATGGCAAAGTTCCTGGACCTGACAATGCATATGCTGAGCTCATAAAACTATTTAACACCGACGGTATTAAACACCTAACAAAAGTATTTAATGACATATATTTAAGCTAAGTAATACCGAGAACATGGCTGAAGTCGACCTTTATTACTTTACCAAAGAAAACAAAATCCGTGTCCTGCAATGATTTATGAACCATCAGCTTAATGAGTCATATTTTATAATTATTTTCAAATTAATGTCAAAGCAGCTTTTTGTCAGCTGTGTACAGCTGACAAAAAATCAGCTGTACACAGTTTGGTTTTCGGAATGCAGTGGGTACGAGAGAGGCTCTTTTTAGTATACAAGTGCTATTTCAACGATGTAGAGACGTGAACTGCGACACTTATGCGTGCTTCATTGACTACCATAAAGCGTTCGATACAGTAAAGCACGACAAGCTGATGGAGATATTAACCAATATTGGAATAAACACCTGTGATTTAAGAATTGTCAGCAATCTGTACTGGAATCAAACATCATCTATCCGGAAAGAGGCAGGAGAATCCGACGATATCAAAATCAAACGTGGCGTCCGTCAGAGATGTATACTATCACCACTGTTGTTTAATATATACTCTAAGGAAATCTTTCAAGAAGCAGTGGGTGATGTTGAAGCCGGAATTCGAATCCACCGAGAATCTATCAATAACATTAGATACGCGGACGACACGGTAGTATTCGCTGTCAGTTCTGAATCCCTGCAGGACTTAATGAACAGAATCACAGAGGTCAGTCAGAGATACGGACTTTCACTAAATACTAAGAAAATAAAATGCATGAGGATCTCTAAGAAGGAACAGCAATTTGGACAAATCAGTGTAAACGGTCAACAAAGAGAAAGAGTAAAAACATACACCTACCTTGGTACGAACGTCAATGAAAATTGGGACCATTCCATAGAAATCAAATGTAGAATAGAGAAAGCAAGATCTGCATTTCAAAAAATGGCTCAAATGACTTTCAAAAAAGTTATTCAAATGTCATGATTTATCAATGCCCATAAAAATCAGGTTACTACGATGTTACATATTTCCTATACTGTTGTACGGAGTTGAGTCATGGACTCTCACAGACGCCACCTGCAAGAAAATTGAGGCTTTTGAAATGTGGCGTTATCGTCGCATCCTGAAGATATCGTATACCGACCACGTTACTAATGAGGGTGTTCTGTTGAGAATGAAAAAAAAAAGAGCTGTTAACCACAATAAAAACAGCCAAAATCGAATACTTCGGTCACATCATGAGGAACCGCAAAATATATGGACTGCTGCAACTAATCTTGCAGGGAAAAGTAGAAGGAAAACGGGGACCAGGGAGGCGAAGGATTTCCTGGCTGAAAAATCTACGAACGTGGTTCAACACAACAACCACAAATCTTTTTAGAGCAGCAGTGTGAAAAGTGCAGATTGCCATGATGGTCGCCAACATTCGAAACAGATAGGCAGGCACTATAAGAAGAAGAAGAAATACACTATTTTATTTAGTGTTAAAATAATATCTATGTTTGAATCACATTTAATTTATGGACGTACGTTTTAAATCATGTGATTTAATGTGCAGCGAAGTCGAACTTTTAAAACTTATTTTGATCACTTTTCGCAGTATTACGATTTAATTGTCTTAACATATTAAATTACGCATTACATAATATTTATCTTAAACAACCTCAAATTATGCATCCTCATTTTAAAATTGTGAGAGGCAAAT
Source organism: Diabrotica balteata (assembly GCA_918026665.1). Taxonomy (NCBI): domain Eukaryota; kingdom Metazoa; phylum Arthropoda; class Insecta; order Coleoptera; family Chrysomelidae; genus Diabrotica; species Diabrotica balteata. The sequence goes on along the minus strand of OU898276.1, from coordinate 67,267,752 downwards.
GATGGCGTACTATGACTACTATGTACGTGATGTTTAAGAGTAGCTCGGAGCTGAAACTTAGCCAGTTTTAGTACGATTATTGGAGTTTAGACGTATAAGCAAAACATTTTATGATGTACATTTGATTGGACACGTTTTTAGTTATTAATAAATTGGATTGAAATTATTTTTTGCTTTACAGGCCTCCATCACTGGATTGGGACTCATTGGAGATACCACTGCTCTCGCTATCCAAGAAGGTATTGAAACTGCCCTTAACACTGGTCTTATCGGAAATGCCATTGGAGACTTCCTTAAAATGAGATTTAATACTGTCTGGTATCCCACTGGTAAACTTTGGGTTCTCATGGACTGGTGCAAAGCCAACAGCGGCTCCACCCATGCACCATCTACAGCTTCGCCAACAAAAGCTGGACCCTCTTTTTAATCAGATTATTATTTAAAAATTAACTAAGAAAATATTTTCTTTAAACTGTATGACGATAGATTATAATAAAGTTGAAATAATTATTTACCAACTTTAAAAATTTTTATTGACCAACCTATTCTTACAAACTCCAAATTTCTTCTCCTAAAATCAAATTTGTAGAAAAAGTTATAATTATTTGTATGTCTAATACTTTAAATACTTTTTTACTAAGGTAATATCTAAAACCGTAGCTAGTCGGTGTAAAAAAATTAATATTGAAAAGTTAAGTTACGCATTTAAAAATTCTCCGTGAAATTTTGTGATTTAAGAAGTTCTAACAGCTACAACGACTGATATCGAATAAGCACAAATGCTTTTTTGATTGATTCTGACAAATTAGTAAATTTAACTTATAAAAACCAATCATAGAATTCTTACACTACGTTAACATCAAGTATGATAGTGTTAGTTCAGTGTGTATGAAAAACATTTTCTGTGAGTACATATTTTTATATTAATAAATAATTCATAACCAAAGAATTTTATAAAACCGTCAATAGATAACTTCTTCTTCTTAACGTGCCCTATCAAGTCCCCTTGACGTTGGCGATTAACATGGCGAAACTGTCTCTGTCTCGAGCTATTCTGAAGAGTTGCTCAGCTTTCTTTATCCCTGTCCACTCTCTGATATTCTTCAACCAAGAGGCCTGCTTTCTACCAATTCCTCTGCGTCCTTCGATTTTACCCATCATAATCAGTTGAAGAATATTATATCGGTCTCCCCTTACTACTTGTCCAAAATAGGCCATCTTTCTACATTTGATGTTATCAAGCAGCTCGCGAGCAGCGTTTGCTCTCTCAAGGACTGCCACATTTGTCAGCATAGCCGTCCATGGAATTTTTAGTATACGTCTGTGCAGCCACATTTCAAAGGCCTCCAGAGGATTAATGGTGGATATTTTAATGTCCATGCTTCGACACCGTATAAGAGGACTTACCAAATGTAACATTTATCCATACGCTTTCGAAGTTGAAGTTTCAAGTTATCATTACAGAAGAATGACCTCATTTTTAAAAATGTCGTGCGGGCTATCTCGATTCTACATTTTATCTCTTGATCTGGATCTAGTTGTTCAGTAATATGGCAACCAAGATATTTAAAACTGGACACTCTTTGAATTATATGACCATCAACATATAATCGTGCATCTTGATGTGCTAAACGGCTAAACACCATGTGTTTTGTTTTTGAACAGTTTATGTTTAGGCCAAACTCTCTTCCCACTGTATCAATGGCGTTTAAAAGGCATTGTAATCCATTCATGTCATCACTTAAAATAACTGTATCGTCTGCAATAGATAACACAAGTCATTAATCGACACCAGTTTTTTGCCGTCATAGACAATTACCAAAACCCAAAGCGGAACAGGTCCGTACTTAGAAAAATTAAATGGTGTTGAGAAATGGTATTTGAAGTCACTAATCATAGCGATGAATTATTATCGCAATCCACATTACAAAAACCTTTACCTTACTCAGCTGCAGCCAGCCAACAACAAGAACCTATCTATCCATCCAAGCTACAAGTAGTAGTTTTTAATTCTCTTAATGGTGTTAAATTAGAACAATACTTGTTAGCGGTAGGATCTTTAGTTAGTCCAAAACACATTATTTTTTCATGAATCACCAACAATCGCATCTGTATTTATTACTCAACCAAACAAGTCGTAGATGATTTTTTTTAAACAGCAGAGGTTTGATCACTGTAAAAAATACACAAATTTAAGACTGTAGACTAATTACTATAAGTGAAAGACTCCTATGTTTTATCCAATGTTTCTCCCACTATTCCGCATAAGGTAATAAAAAACGAACTACTGATGTTAGGGCTAAAACCAACTTCATCATTGCCATTTTTGCGAATATAAACCAAAAATCCTGAATACGATCATGTACTCGACATATTTACGTATCTCCATCCACAGGCCTAATTTCCGATTCCATTTTAATAACTCATGAAGATACTACCAATCGATTTTTTTTGACACTAGATAACTTATGTTTCCTTTGCAAACAACATGGCCATATTTCCAGTTGTTGCTAAGTAAATATAAATCACTCAGACACTGCCGTCCCAATTGCTACACTTTCAAACAGAAACAAATCTACTACAGTGACTTCAACAGAAAGCTGTTATTACACCTTCAACAACATGCACCTCTACAAACATATTAAATAAATCAACGTCACTAACAAAAATCTTATCTACAACCAACCTAACATATCTCTTGACACATCAACTACAGTAATACAATGCCATTGATATCCAAACCAAATATACCCACCTTATCAGCTCTCACATAATCATAACTAACTAGCCTTCACCTTTCAGTCTAAACAATAATTATTCCTCGGTTAATGAAAATAAAGAGAATCCAGCACCAAAAGAATTTAGCGTATCCAAAAAGGAAAGTACATCTAAATCGTCCTCCAATCGAACTGTATCTGAAGCAATCTCATCCTCGATTGAGACATCAGATAGTGACGATGTATTTTTAAAGACAACTCAGAAGCAAAAAAGAATAAAAACAAAAATATCAACAATACTTTTAGAAACGCTAATGCAACCAATTAAAGAATTATTTAATTCCAAAAAGCAAATATTAACTTTTGAGGAAACAGTTTATTTATTTGAAAACACTCATGGAACAAAAACAAAACACTCATTGAAAACACTCAAAAAAAGTTATCAGTGTTATAAATAAATATACAGTAGACATTCCAAAATTTAGACAACTCTTAACCAAAATTCATGCATATACATCCGAGCGCTCATTAAAATTGAAATGTACAAAGCTAAACAAAAAAATTACGAGACAGCTCTCAAAAGACAACTACGAGGATGAAGAACCTGACACGGATACATTGACTGAATTATCTCAGAAGCTAAAAATTCAACAATTATAACTATAACATTAAACTTATTACAGTGGAATATAAATGGGTTTTATACCCATTATGAAATGCTAAAACTTTTAAATAATGATATTACCCCCGCTATCATTTGTCTCTAAGAAACGAATTTCAAAGACCAATATTGCCACACATTAAAAAAATTTTCAGCATTTTATAAAAATAGAAACAAGCAGGAAAAAGCAAGTGGTGGAGTGACCATTTTTGTTAAAAATACTCTTGAAGCACAAACGATTTCTCTAAAAACAGACATTGAAGCTGTAGCCGTCTCAGCTAAAGCTTCCCAATGCATTAATGTATGTTGCATGTATACTCCCCCAAATACACTTCTCACCTTAACCGACTTAAAAGCACTCATTTCACAAATACCTATGCACAGGCTAATAGTAGTAGATTTTAATAGTCACAACCCAATGTGGGGCTCCACAAATTATTATATCAAAGGCAGACTAATCAAAGACTTGTTAACTGAAGAAAATTTAAACATGCTCAATGATGGAAGATCAACCAGATTTAATGTACATTCTGGTACAACATCGGCAATCGATCTATCGATTTGTGACCCAACTCTTTCAATAGCTCTTAATTAGGATCCCCTACCATTTTTATATGAAAGCGACCATTACCCAATAAAAATTTCTGTATTTTCTGATGACACTATCTACGAATTAGGACCACCCAGTCCTAAAATGGAACCTGAAAAACGCTAATTCGGACAAGTACACTGGTGCCATAGAAACAGATATAAAATCACAAAAATCTAGTTTTGAAAACACTGATATAAATGCAAATCAAGCAATATAAAGCATCTTTTAATAGAATAAAAAAACATAGTAACATGACTAACATAACTGAATACAAAAAACAAAAAGTACATGCTCAATATATAACAAAAACATCTCGAAAAACCAACTGGAGAAAATTTATCGCAAATATAAACAGTACAACACCTTTATCTACAGTCTGGTCCAATGTTCGAAAAATATCAGTAAAAAACAAATTTTATCAAGTGCCTTTTATTACTTATAATACTAATGTAATATCAACCCCTAACGAAACAGCAAAACTACTTTAAAAAAAAACTCCAGCAATAGCGACTATTCCGAAGAGTTTATACAACACAAAATCATCACAAAAAAAACAACAGCACGATTGTGAAGATAGAGATGATAGTTCCTTCAATATTCATTCAACCTTAGATGAACAAAACTTTGCCCTTAATACTACAAAAAACTCTGCTCCTGGACCCGATAATAATATACCTTTAGTATTCTTTAAAAAACTGCCAGACAATGCTAAGTGTACTCTTCTAAAAATTTTCAATCAAATATAGTTAAATAATGTCATTCCAACTTCCTGGAGTGATTCAATAATTATGCCTATTCTTAAACCTAACAATGCACGAACTAGAATTTCCTCATATAGACCCATCTCTCACACCAATGTAATGTGCAAAGTCATGGCAAAAATAGTTAATAAAAGATTACTATGGATATTAGAAGAAAATCACCTTCTGATTAACGAGAAAAGTGGATTTTGACAAACTACTACTGATAACCTTATTGATTTAGAATCTGATATTCTTAAATCTTTCGCGAAGAAACAGGAAACTACTACAGTATTCATAGACTTTACAAAAGCATTTGACACAACATGGCGTTACGATATTATCAGATCATTACACACTTGGAATATTAAATATTATTTATTTCAAATTTCCTTAAACAACGTAATTTTCCAGTAAGAGTCAACCACACCACATTTTCAACAAGACGTCAAGCGACGTTATTTTTAATTGCCATGAATAATATTATACCATTAAACTCCAGCTTAGTTCGTGGCAGATTATATGCGGATGATCTGATATTAGTATCTTCAGGAAAAAACATCTCATCAGTACACCGTCACTTACAAACCTCACTTCATGAACTCGAATACTGGTCGAAGAAAACAGGATTGCAGTTTAAACTCAGCAAATCAAACCTGTCAAAATGGACCTAATTTTATGAAAACTCTATCTAATAAAAACTATGGAGCTGACTATAACTGCTTAATCCACGTTTATAAATGCCCACGTTTATAAGTGCCTAGAAAGTTTACAAGCAGAAACTGGAGAGTCATCACTTAAATAAAAAAGGATGCACTTATTTCTCACACACGCATTTGCAGGTAATTCTAATCCAAGCAGCCCATCTACAAGTAACATATTTATTGACCGTTTTAAAAACCTATATACTGGAAATAATAACATGAAACCGTTATTTTACGAAAGATTAAGGCGAACCCTTAGAACTTTACAAATTCCGATACCAAATACCTATTCCAACTTCATAGAAATTCCTCCTCCTTAAACATTTAGCATTTCTCAATCCAATACATTCTTAAATATCTTCAGAAAGAACGATATTCCACGCTCCTTAATAAAAAATACTTTTATCAACAAACTAACAAAATTTTCTAAATCCTACCATATTTGGACGCTTCCAAAACATCTACTGGAGTTGGGGCAGATGTCATTACTCCAAATATTACACTTGAGTATAAAATACCATCTTTAAGCTTTATACATACTGCGAGATATACACAATCTATCAAGCTCTCGTTCATATTAACTCTAGTAATATATCCAATGATCTTATAATTAAATGAAATGAGGTTGAATGCTCGAATAAATGAACTTTCAAAATAAGGCTATTATCGAGCACAAGTTAATTAAATCTAGCCCAAGTACTTTCGCTTAAAATAGCATCTTTAGGGGCATCTGAAATAAGCCAAGAAAACGTTTTTTAGATGAAGTAAATTAGTTAACTTCGATAAAAAACTCGAAGGTAATGGATGAAAAAAAAAGGAAAAAGTTTTTTGAGATTAACGTTTTAGACTTACTTCGTCAAAATGTAAACTATCCGGCAAGCGTAGAATGTGGAAACATTAAAAATAACATAAAATTGTACAAAACACTACACTAAAACGAGGACAAACAGTTTAAAATTACTTAAAGATTCTACGCTACATTCTCTGTCAGTATCTGGAGGGATAATGATCTAAGCGGAAATGATACGGTGACGTGTGACATATGACAACTTTGATAGGCAGTCAAAGTTATGGATCTGTGATCAGCAAATATTAAAATTCTGTATAAGTTGTCATTGGCCAAAGGTCCAACTAGAACTACTACTGTAAAAATTCAGCTGATGAAGTATGACATATAGAATATTTTGATTTAAACTAGATTGTCTGTGATAATAAGGTTGTAGGTTTGAGGCTAAATGAAGTGTACATAAAGTGTGAATGAAAGAAATAGACCAAACGATCTAATGGACAGTGGGTAGTTGACTACAATAAAATGGTCTACCAGGCACTGTCAATACTGCAAAACGAGAAGAAAATTGACTGTGAAATTGAAATATTAAAATTAAATCAGAATTGAAAGCAGTGTGTAAATGGGTATAGTTCAAGTAGTTCAGTTAAACCTCAAGCCAATGGGGGAACTATAAAACTAATATGTAATAGCATTACTAAAGACCAACTGACCTGTGTCAGTTGAATTCAACTGAACTACTTGAACTATACCCATTTACACACTGCGTTCAATTCTGATTTAATTTTAATATTTCAATTTCATAGTGAATTTTCTTCTCGTTTTGCAGTATTGACAGTGCCTGGTAGACCATTTTATTGTAGTCAACTACCCACTGTCCAATAGATCGTTTGGTCTATTTCTTTCATTCAGATTGCTCTTCTAATCAAAAAAGAACTAGCTACCATCTAAAACAATAACTATACTGTACAATTCCTATGGGTTCCTTCACACATTGACCTTCAAGGAAATGAAGCCCAACAAGCCAGGAACAGTGAAACCGCGAGTAAAGTGAAAGATGTAGTTCTTAACGATTTAAAATCATTTATTAAAGTAAAAGTCGAAAATCTGTGGCAAAACTAGTGGGACAGTTCAACTTCAAAACTTGGCGAAGTGAAAACGTTTGTAAAACCGAGAAAATCTCAAATTTCCAACAGAACTCACCAAGCCATTGTTACTCGTCTTCATCTAGGACATACCCGACTTACCCACGGGCACATAATTGATCACACTAATCCTACTTTATGTGAAAACTGTAATATCCCACTAACTGTTAAGCATGTACTTGTAGAGTGCCCAAGATACCAGTTGCAGAGACAGAATCCATATCATCGGATCAACAAGTGAAATCTTAGGAGAAAATTGTAAAATTGAACATTTGGTAAAATTCCTTAATGATGTCAATGTATTTAACAAAATTTAACATTTGTAATAAAATTATCTTATGTATATGTATATATGTTGCTAATAATCTCAGAGGTTGATGCGGCTATTTTGTACCGTCTTAAAGAGAGTCTTCTATCCAGAGTGACACCCAGGTATTTAATTATTCTGTGTTTTGGATAGAAGAATTTTGAGTTGCAAGTACCCAGTTGTCTACATAGTCAAATATTTAAGCTCAAGTAGTGTGCATACTTAACAGCATCGGTCTCATGAGGGAGGTCATTTGCAGATAGATTAGACCATCTTTTTAGACTGCGGTATAGGCACCCGAAAGGTTCATGAATGTCACAGAGATCTTTAACTTTCTTTCATAACCTGCACCTATGTCAGCAGTAAAAAGGAGTAGTAGGTCAGTGGTGCTCTTTTGTGGCGTTAATCCTTGTTCAATTGGTAGTTCTTAAAGTAGCTTTCAACCAGTTCTGATAAGGATCAGTATTTCGAGGAGCTGTTTATAAGCTGAGCATAGTAAGGCGATAATCTGATAACTGTCTTTTAATATTGCTTCGGAAGGAGGTCATGTAGTGTTTAACATACAAACACAATTTAAGCTCAGTCCATCAATTAGTTTAAAATTTATTCAAAATTGTTTATTATACTCATTTTGTACTAACATTAAACATAAAATAATGAAGTATTGCTAATTCTACAGATACTATATGCAGGTAAAGACTTTAACCTTTAACATGCATAAATAAAGTTGAAAATCATTTACATAATCAACAGATTTGCAAATTTATAGTTATTTTTTATTTATGTTTTTTTAATTAGCAAAATATTTGCAAATTTATGATTATTTTAACATACAATTAGAATTACTTTTAAACTATTGCTCACAGACAAAACAGGTTTTATATTTGAATATGATTCACATAAATTAGTTTTCTGCTCTCTATTCTGACAGTGACATAAAGATATTATTATCATATATGTATAAATACATGCGTTACATAAATATCAATTAAAAATTATAAAATAAATATATATTCCATATACTATGTGTATATTTTTAATATTAAAAAAAAAAATAATTCATATATAAATTAAAATTCAGATCTTGTCGAGTCACTCCGGTTTATAAAAAAAAATAATAAAGGTACTACGTTTTCCAGAATCGAATATAGTGCAAGAATATCAGGGCGCCCAATTTTTAAGTTCCAATTGGACATAGTTATGCAGAATTGATCCATCCCACACTAACATAATTTTGAGATAATTAACTTTAAAGAAAATTCAATATGACAATTTGAAATAACTATGTTTATTAATTTAAATATGCACAAGTTATTTTAAGGTGTTTATTGCATCTTATGTGCTTATTTTAAAAAATAAAGTTATAACAGCCACCTGTGTATTAACCTGTAATCCCTCGTACTATGTACCCACTAATCTCCCTTACTATAATCTCAGTGGCTGTGCCGACCGCTCGAGCCGACACAAAGCCCCCCGAGAGAGGCAGTTGGAAGAGCAAGCCAACGAAGAAACATCTCCGCGCTGACTTTTATTTTTTGTCAACTTTAATGTTTTAAATCCCAATATAATTTACAGTAACAAGTGTTTAACGTGTATTTCGTGTACCTACCCCAAAATTCCTCTTAGGGAGAGCGCCCACCAAAGTGACGTGGCACGTGGCACGTAGCAAGTAGCACGCGTCTAGCATGTTACATAAAATATAACCAATGCAAACGAATTATTAGATCGAATGACGTCACTGTCATTTTGGTGTGCGCTGAATCATTCGTTTTCATTGGTTACATTTTAAGTAACATCTGTACCAGACCATGAAAACAGTCGAACCTTGCTCGGGTGCAACTTTATTTAACAACTCGGGACTTTATTCAACAAGCAAATATAATTTTAGACTTACCTAGTAATCAGTATTATTTTGGTGAATATCCACAACTAACTTTTATTTTTGACACTGATCTAGATCCTTTATGTTCTGTTAATAATGTAAAATTTAAAAATATCAAACTACGAGATGATGAAGCACTTGTTCTTAAACACGAACAAAAAAGTACGCTTAATGATCTTTTGCATGAGTTTAGCAAGGTTTTTGAGCCAAATGATGAACCTACACCTTATGCAGAACATTCCATTGTACTATTAGATGTATCTCCAATAGCATCACCTCCCTATAGGATGTCAGAGATCAAGAAAAATCAACTTAAGGAAGAACTAGACAAACTATTAGCGAATGGCTACATTGAAGAGTGTGAGTCTTCTTACGCTGCTCCAGTCGTACTCGTTCCGAAGAAAAACAATAGTGTTCGTCTCACTGTTGACTACAGAGCCTTAAATGCAGTCACACGGGCAGACCGGTATCCCATCCCCAGGATAGATGATCTTTTACATGCCGCCAAGAAGACAGGATGTATGATAACTCTTGATCTTCGTAGTGGATATCATTTGGTTAGCGTCAAAGAGAGTGATAGAGACAAAACTGCTTTCGTGACACCTTTTGGTACATTTAGGTACACACGCACGCCTTTTGGACTCCGTAATGCGCCATCTACTTTTCAGCGTCTGATTGACCGCTTCAGATCAGTCCTGCAAGATGTCTTTATACAACCTACCTTGATGACCTAACAGTTATTTCGTCCAGTTTTGAAGAACACCTAGGAGACCTGAAGAAGGCATTCGACAGGCTGATCTTATACAAACTCACACTAAATCGGGAGAAATGTTCGTTTGTATGTGAAATAGTGCACTACTTAGGCCACATTATTACCCTCGAAGGAATTTCGCCTAATAACGAAAAAGTAGCTGCAATACTCAACATGCCGCCTCCTAATAACGTGAAACAACTCTTAAGTTTCTTACAAACTTGCTCATGGTACAGGCGTTTCATAGAAAACTTCGCTGAGATTTCAAAGCCGTTAAGCACTCTGACGAAGAAGAACTTTAAATGGACCTGGGGCCATAAGCAACACGAAGCTTTTGAAGCACTTAAAACTCTATTGTGTTCGCCTCCTATTTTAAGACAAGCGGACAGCAGACTACCCTATATATTACGCACAGATGCTAGTGGTTATGCAATCGGTGCATGTTTACTCCAGGGGGAGAACGACGATGAACGACCAGTGGAATATGCATCTAGACTCTTGACTTCCGCAGAGCAGAACTACAGCACGACGGAACGGGAAGCTCTTGCTGTCGTGTGGGCTGTAAAGAAATTCAGAGGTTACCTGGAAGACGCTACCACCACTGTTGTTCAAAGCGACCATCAGCCCCTCAAATGGCTGATGTCTATTAAATCACCAACCAGACGCCTCGCCAGATGGGCTCTAGAGTTAATGCCTTATGATTTGCATATAGAATATATTGTTACCAAGAAAAATGTGGTTACCGATACACTTTCGCGACCACCACGCAATGAAACTGAGAAAGTAGAAGTAGAAACAATAGAAGTAACCTATGTTGTAGCCGATTTTCCTACACTTAGCGCTGCCGATATTCGACAAGAGCAGGTTTCTGACCCTGATATCGAGAAAATCATAAAAGGGCTTGAAGACCCTAACGAGACTTCTGTTGAATACAAAAAGTGGGTGGAGAGAGGATATGTGATGTCATATGGACTTTTGTACTGCTACACCCCAGACATTGATGAAGACGAGCCACAACTTGTAGTAGCTAGTGCTCGTATTCCAAAAATTTTAAAACAATACCATGATGCTGATACAACAGGTCATTGTGGTGTCGAACGCACATATCAGCGCATTGCTAAAAGATATTTTTGGCTTGGTATGCGCAGGACAATCGCTGACTACTTACGTAATTGTATAGACTGCCAGAAATTTAAGCCTACTAACTTAAAACCTGCAGGCCTACTACAGACGCCTATACAGTCCCAACGCTTCGAAGTACTTAGCATAGACTTGTTTGGACCATTACCAGAGACTGCAGATGGTTACTGCTGGGTATTCATAGTTGAAGATGTCGCAAGTCGATGGGTGGAACTCTTTCCACTAAAAACTGCAACCGCCGCCGCATGTGCCAAGTGTTTAATCGACGAGGTCATACTGGGGTACGGATTGCCTCGACGGGTAATAAGTGACAATGGCGTATAATTCGCTGGATTCGTAATGCAAACGGTCGCAGAGTGTTTCGGTTTTAAACAATCGCTGATTCCTGTGTACCACCCCGCATCGAACCCTGTTGAGCGCAAAAATCGCGACATGAAAACCCAATTAGCTATCTTATCTAAAGATGATCATACGATTTGGTCAGATAAACTTTCCGCCGTACGTTTCGCAATGAACTCTGCCAAGTGTAAATCCACAGGTTTTTCACCGGCGTATCTAACATTCGGACGCGAGTTACGCACCCCGGATGATGCCAATCGAGACTTTCGTGCGATAGTGCAGACTGAGAATTTTGTGCCGCAAATCACTCCGTATTTGCTTACTCTTAGTGATACGTTACGCGCCGCGCGCGAAAAGCATGAACTAACCCAGGACCGTAGAAACTCTTATCAGGACTCTCATCATCGTGACGTCGCTTTTAATGTGGGTGATCAAGTTCTCGTGGACACTCACGTCCTAAGTAATGCAAGTAAGATGCGTACATCTAAATTTGTACCGCGTCGTGATGGACCGTATCGCATTCTTCGTATAGTGACTCCTACAACCTACGAAATCGCTTCTGTCAGCAACCCAGATGCACCTGTTGGAAAATACCACGTATCTGCGCTGACGCCCTATCGTGCAGACCCTGGAGAAGCCCCTCCAGAGCCCATTAGGCCTATACGTAGAAGAGGACGCCCTAAGAAGAATACCACCTCAAGATAGATTCTTGCCCCACATTCGAGACGATTATGTGGTGCAAAGGGGGAGACTATAACAGCCACCTGTGTATTAACATGTAATCCCTCGTACTATGTACCCACTAATCTCCCTTACTATAATCTCAGTGGCTGTGCCGACCGCTCGAGCCGACACGAAGCCCCCCGAGAGAGGCAGTTGGAAGAGCAAGCCAACGAAGAAACATCTCCGCGCTGACTTTTATTTTTTTGTCAACTTTAATGTTTTAAATCCCAATATAATTTACAGTAACAAGTGTTTAACGTGTATTTCGTGTACCTACCCCAAAATTCCCCTTATAAAGTATATTTATTTTTGTCATTAAATAAAAAAACATTTGGATCATTTCTGCAAAATTGTGTTTCTTGTGGTACAAAGCAAATTTTATTATTTGCAGATATGATCCAAAGCGGTGTTTGTCTGTATTACTGTCAAATTATATTTATTTTTACCAAAGTCTGTACATAAAACAAAGATTTATTTGGTAACATATCTTTACATTATAAAAACATTGAAATATTTAAGTTTAGAACGAAGAAACATTATTGTGTAGAACTTTCTTCCAGGGGAAAATCCAGTTAATTTCCATACCCATCTATGTCATCGGGAATATTTTTGTTTCCTGTTAACTGTAAACATATGTTTTGACAGTCTTTTGAAATAAGATCTAACAACGACTTAATGTCTTCTAACTTTGGAGCTGAAATCTCTTTACCATTAGGCCATAGAGGCGAAAGATTTTCTGGAGTAAATATATCCGTCAAAAGTTTACTTTTAGAATTTTTTTTTAATATTCATTTTCACAAATTCACCATCAAAAGAACTTCTCATGAAAATGGAATACAAGTTTTCTTTTTTTAATAAAATTTCTATGGTTTTTCAAGTTTCTGTGTACTATAGAAATTTTCCTTTTTCATTCTAGTAACCACCATTGGTTTCTTCCTTTGACACGAACGCATGACATCCATGTACTCTTTTGGTGTATAAATTCGCTGCTGTAACTTAAGAGCGGATTCTATTTTGCCAAAATCGGTGTCATTTGGCAGGTAGGAATGACCTGGTTGTAGAAATCTTCGTGAAATTTTCTGTAAAGTTGGATATTTTGACAAAAAGAGTTTCAATAGCAAAACGATTTTAATATTTCTATTTTGCCCCCCACATGAATCGCTCCAAAGTATTTAATGTTTCACATCAGGTTTCAGGTATTTTTCCACGTGATTAATTAAACAACTTCCAGTTTCTTGAGTTCCGCGCCCTGCTTCTCCTTCTATTCATACATAATAGTAACCTTTGTCTTCTGATCCTAAGTGGATACCACAATTATATATCCATAGTTGTCGTTTATAAAAAACGATGTTTGTAGGTATTCTTGGAAGTGGGAGAGTTATCTGTAAATCAAATGTTATGCATTCCATTTCCTGGGACATTTGACTTTCTTTTAGATCGTCCCTCATTTTTGTTCTTGCATTTTGCCAAAGTTCAACATGTTTCTGATTTTCGTCAGTTAAATAATTTCCCTCTTCTTCAGTTGCAATGTTTTTTATTTTTGTGTTAAATAAATCACATTTTAAACAAGTATCTTTGTGAAGCGATTTTGTTCGTAAATTAAATTTGTTTAAGTAAATATACTTATATTTTTCAAACGAAACACATTTTCTTACAGGATACTTTTTAACTACCATTGCAGGTTTTATCCGGAGAGTATCTAGAAGGCAAAGTTTATGGAAGAACAACTTACTAGAATCTATAATAACGATAACATTATTACTTACACTGGTTACATTGGATGTATAGATCAGAATTGTAGGTACTGATATCCTTAGTTTCTAGAGGGCCTAAAAATACTGCAAAATTTTATAAATAGAAAAACCGGTAGTCCATTCTCTTTTTTCAACTTTAATAAAACCTATTATCGATTGTGAGTACAAGACTGATTCCCCTAACATTCATCTTCAACTCTCCGTATAAATAAATTCGTTACATATACCAATTAAAAAATTATTAAATAAATATACACTCTTTGTACTATATATATATATATATATATATATATATATTATATATATATATATATATATATATATATATATATATATATATATATATACTTCTAGCGGTTAATATAAGCTCCGTACTAAAACGGTATTATACTAACTCCAGTAGAATATACACCATGTATATTATTATCTAAGTAGCGCTTTATGTAAACTCCGACCAACAGGTAGGATCAAGTGGACTCCGTAACTGGATAAAACATTTTTGGGATCCGTATATAGTTTTTAGCGTACACAACTAAGCTCCTGCAATGTTGTCAATAATTGTATTAGTCGTAGATTTGCAAATTTTATAGCAGGTACATTTTGGAACTAAAATTTATTTAAATATCCACCAGTTTAGTCATCGAGGAATTTTAGGAATATTTGGTTAATGTATTTAAATAGGTTATAATATAAATGGTTAACAATATAATTTTATTTTTATGTATAATAAGCACGGTGATAATTTATATTACTTGCTCTAATTATTTTCAAACTTTAGTAAGTGTCTATTATAAACGAATTAATGCTAATAAATAGCATTATTTTATAGCGTTCTAATATATAATATATTGATTAAATCCGAATAGCTGTTTGATATTCCTTTACTTTCTCGAAGTTATATTTTAGATATATTTATATTTATTCTAACACTCGAAAGCTTATTTAATTGCCAAAACCTTCCTTCCATATTCCATTCACTTATAAGGGGCAGCACTAACATCAGTACAATAATAAGGCTTACCTATAGTCCTGGGCTGGCTAATAGGAAGCATTAGTGTAACAGTTTTATTGGTTTCGGAACTGCTACCTGGATTGGGGAAGCAGGATATCAGCATTAAGTTAATGCATATAGAAATTGTTGCTTGACCGGCGAAATATCAAATACCCGCACGACGGTAGCAGTCTGAGAAAGCAACGCAAAACAACTTATTATTAGACAATGTCATATTTTCTAATAAAATAATATTGACTTTACAACGAGACAAATTTTCTGCTGTTGGACATCGAAACATGTACATAGCAACGAATTTCCTACGTCGGTATCCCGAAAAATTGTTGTAATAATGATACGGGAAACAAAAAACTTAAGATGGAAATGGGCGCCAAGAAACTCTGCGTTAATAAACAGTAGAATAAAATACAGATTCTCAATTCAAATAGTCAAAAAATTAAAGAACAGCTTATTAAGATAGAAATAGCACCTATTTTTAATCCATTAACGGCCCAAGGTACAAAACAGCTCCTAGTTATGCTGATGATTAGATCTAGAGCTTAAATGTAATAATAGAACATAGAAGATTGGAACAATTTAGATATCGCTGATAACGTTGTCAGATAAAAGATAAAAGGGAAAATGCATGTAGTAAACCATAGATATATAATACAAATAGACTGACTGCTGCCATACATCCGCGCTTCCGCAATGCGACAGAGAAAACTGACGAAAATCAATCCCTGCATCTTTTTCTAATGGGACGGGTTTATTGACCACGTTTTCGATAAACCTGACAAATTAGAAAAAGATGCAGGGACTACTTTTCGTCACTTTTCTCTGTCGCACTGGGGAAAGGGATATTTATTGCAACAGTTAGTCCATTTGTATTTTATGTCTATGTATCAAACTGATATCTTCATATAACTATTAAATCTTCAAAAAGAAGAAATTGTAATATAAACAAAATTTGTTTAGTACGTGTCTAGAAAAGAACTCAAAAAAAAAGGAATTTAGAGATAGAAACGTCAACTACATGTATAGTATAAAAATCAAATTTATTCTTTTAACCAGAATCTTTACACCAAGTTTGATTGTATTAAAATATTCGGTAGCTCCAACTAACTGTACTCTACAGTATTCAATTATCCATCTCAATATGTCCGAATTTATTTTTTTTTTATTTTTTGGATAGAATACAAGAAATATGACACAGTATTTATTAATACATATTTTATTTGGCGTTTCGATGTTTAAATAGGAGTTCGTTCTCAAAAATGTACAATATTATTTTTACAAGGTATTGCGTAGATACGTACAAGATGTTATTTATGTTTTTACTTTATCTGACTGGTTATATTATAATCAATTAGTTCCCAGTTGTTCCGCACTCTATATTGATTTGTGATATTATCCATAACAGGTTTATATATTTCTTTAATAATATTCTTCTTTCTGCGACGCTCAATCGGCTGTTATTTTGTTTTTTCGTCGTCCATATTTCATGTACATATGTTATTATAGGTCTTACGACTGCATGGTAAATTCTTAATTTTGGTATTGCATGGCATATTTTTGGATTTAAGTTTTTTGCTTAAAAAGGAGCGATTGCCAGTGCGATTGTATATATTCTGTTGTTAATCTCGTTTGTAATGTTTTTATTAACAGTGATTTTAGTTCACACATAATTAGATCGATGAACCATTTCAAAGTTGTACTGGTCTATTAACATAGGATGTCTTATCATGTTTCTCTTTTTATGATATATTTTTTTATCCTCGTTTATATGGAGGGCCCATTTTTTCCGCTTTTTCGTATAGAATTTATTGAAGTTTTTGTTGTTACTATTGTAGTTTTGCAACTACATAAAGTATTATTTAAATATCAATATACTTTTTGTTAGTTTTGATTCTTCTCGTATAATTAGCCCAGTAACAGAGAGTTATTCCATCCAATAAGGGTGGAGGCTGCTCAGTCATCAAAGACAATCATTTCATTCAGTAGGGATGAAGGCTGCTTAGTCATCAAAGACAGTCGTTCTATCCAGTAGATGTGGTGGCTGCTCAGTTATCGAAGAGACGAGTTCCATCTGTCAAACAAGAGAGTCGTGTCTTGGTTAAGGGGTAGCTTTGCGCTATAGCTGATTCTTTTGTGGTTTCTGTGTGTCAAAGGAGTAAGGTACAATCTACATATTTGTTGCCAAAATTACTTTGCTACTGTATCGAGTACCGTTTGAATAATAATATGAATTTTGTTACAAATTTATCTTTTATGCTGAACTCTAATAAATCTTTTACCGCGAATTGGAAAACATGTTTTAACCTTTATTTGAAACATTTATCGTTAACGTTCAGTGGACCATTTTACGTTTATCTAAATAAGTATATACTATATTCTGTAATAGCTGTAGATTTATTTTACTATTGTATCTGTATGGGTATAATGTGTAATATAATATTATTTTGTACATATAAATATACAAAATCATACTAATTGCATTACATTGATATTTATGTGGCAATTAGCTAAGTCATTAGTCTTTCCAGCCGTATCATATTTTCCCCGATTTTTTTTTTGTAGACAAGCGGTTTAATTTGTGTAATATAATATCCCCGATTCGTTTCATAATATTTAGTTTTCAAAACAGCTGTAACGCTAATTCGTTCACCTCTTTTAAAAGCCCTATATATGAGTTGCGACCGATATCACAATTTTAATACCTAAGTTGTTAAGTTATTTTAAATTAAGTCTTTAATACCTAAAATTATTACTATACAAATCTGATTCGAAATATCGTCAAAAAGTAATACACGGCATGTAAAATTTAAATTTTTAATAAAAAGTAAAAGATTAGACATCACTTATGGGGTTCAAAGAACGAGCCTGTACGAAGATTGAAGTACTAATAAGACCACCGCAATCGGGCATACCCCGGGTAATGATTAATTAATTAATCGCCTAATTCTTCAGTCACCCTTTTAATATAATTTTGTCAAATTGGTGCTTTTTAGGACCAACTATTCTAATAACAACTGTTAAGGGTATATCTAGAGATAAAGAAACTTTAATTTACTTAAACTTATCAGACATATGCGCTAAACACGAATCTGAGTTATTTCTAGAGCAGGAAACACAAATAGGGCCTAACCTAGGGTACTTGGTATAAAGCTGATCGATAAAAACCACATTATAGATATAGACATGCTATTTCTATAGGAAACAAAGCAAAGAAAAACTCAAAGTAAGAAATAACAAAACCAGTCAGCTGAGAGAACTTTTAAATGACGTTGAGCTTGGATCCACCATATAATTAAAATACTACAATGGCTTATCCGGATGATGAACAACTGTATTTAAATTTTGAAGATACCCAAAGTCTAGAGACAAGCCAAATTTGTTACTTTGCTTAAACCTGGTAAAAACTCTAACGACCACAAAAACTATCAGCCAATATCTTTATTTTGTCAGCTATTTCAAATACTATTGAACAAGATTGTTAGTATGATTTCACCGATGTTATAAGAAACACTCAAATTAAAAGACGAAAGTGGCTATATATAGGAAAGATCATGTACATCACAAATACTAAATCTTACGCAAGACAGCAAAGACAGACACGAAAAATAGTGGGTATCAGGGGTGGTATTTTTTAATCTAACTACCACTTACGACACCTCAAATTACAAGATACTAAAGCATATAAAAAGGACAGCAGAAAAAATTTGCGCTTTTTCAATTCTCCTAACATAGACGCTTTCACAAAAATGAACCGCCAATAATGTCATGAAATCGTTGAACTGTAGACTTTCTATAAATTCATTCAAGTTTTTCACTCAAGGTTAATGGCGTATAGACCAACGAAGCCGCAGACGTTTTTAAGAGTAACAAAGCTGCCCTTTAGATGGAAATGGATATTTAGAAATCTTATCGAATATCAGAAATCTTTCTGATATTCAATAAGATTCCGCTTTAAAGGAGGTTTATTCTCAAGTTTCAGAAACGTTTGCCTGAGACAAATTTTGGATTAAATATGTGTGTGACAAAAAATATGCGGAACTAAAATCTTTGGCAGTGAAACTCTGTACTGTACTATGTTTGGCTCAACTTATGTGTTCGAAGCAAATGAACTTTATTAAAAATCGGTACAGATCTCGGTTGACAGAGTAATAGTCTAATTTTTTAAGGAGTTTTACCTTTAGTTTTAGACTTATTGTAATCATTAATTTTGAAATAAATTAAACTAATGTACCCCTTCCTAAACAAGATGGCCTAGTTGCCTGGTTTCAACTATAGCGAGGGTGATATCTTAAAGGGGGGGGGGTAACAACTACTGGAGGGTTTTTGGGTAGCGCCCCCCTCCGGTTACGTGAGTGTCCGGACCACAGAAGTGTAGTAGTAGATTTTCGAAACGGACGCTTACGGAATATAATTTGTGACCCCTGCTCTAGAAGATAAGTAGCTAGAGAACGAAAAAAACCAATTCTAGATTCGCACGATTCACTTTTCGAATACCAGCCCATTGTACGATGGCTCAAATCAAGAAAAAACTGGTCAGATCAACACATTTGCAACATATATCAGAAAAAACATGTTAATAATAAGACACTAATTTGTTTTAACGTAATTTAACAGAACTAAATACAGTAAATACAGCATACGACAACAAGGGCAAGAAACTGATAACAGAATTAATGAGACACATGCAAAATGGTCACAGTTCACAAGATTTAGCAACGACATAGCACCAGGTATGAAGTAAATCTTAAAAGTATACAACATAAAAACGGAGAACCCTTAAAAATGTGGACGCATAAGATGAATACACAATAAATAATAACATATTTCAGTAGGCAAGATCAACAAAAGTATACTTTTATCAAGCGGACACAAATCAGTGATATACTACATTTTGCAAACAAAAATTTTCATTACAAAGAAGTATTAAACTGGAAAAACTAGTTGAGGAAAAATAATTAAAACAAACCATGAAAATTTGATGATTCGAAGGAAATCTGTCGGACTATGGCAACTGGCATGCCATCTAGAACGCATTCAGACATGGTCTCAGAGTCAGCAACAACCTTTATTGGGAGTCTTAAGCTATTATGTAGGGTACCTGTTATATACTTTATTAACACATCTTTTCAACTACTTAAAACTTACCCAGAATTTTGGTAGCTTGACTCATGTATACCTGGTAATAATTCACTGATGTTGGACTTTTTGGCCCGAAAATGTTATGTAATCTAGCCCGAAAGAATCTGTTTAATTATATACCTTTTATAAAAATGTTTTAAATTAAACTTTTGTGAATAGGTAAAGAAATAATAAATAAGACTTACTCACAATCAATTTGATTGTGATTGTGATTCAAAATTGATTGTGAGTAAGTCTTATTTATTATTTCTTTACCTATTTGAAATGGACTCACACAAGCAACACATTCATGATTTAAACTTTTGTGATTCGCGGTATACAGTTAACAACACTAATTTCATTTTCCTTGTGGATTACATTAAAGTTGCATAAAAAATGAAATAGTCTTCTTTCATACAAACTTCGACAGTTTTTAGATTTAGGTGTATTTGAACCACACCTGCTGTAAAAGATCTACCCTAAAAAGATTTATTTTACGTACAATTAGCACATTGCCTCTGGAAATGACCTATAGTGCATGAGTCTGATCTGCCTTAGTCGTTGCGAATTATTTTTCTAAACCATATTGTTATAAGAGCTTTCTTTATTTAGCATGGGTTCTCATTCTATACCGATTTGCAGCGATAACATGAGGACTTTAATGTTTTTTTAATATTGTTCTGAATCTATTTTCTCGTGGCATCTTAAGGTATTTACTATTTAAATGATAATAAGCCACAATTAAAGGTTAAAGTATGTTTGTTTACGTGTTAATTTCCACTTTGGAAAAGATGGTGAAAAAATTGTTCGAATAATTTAATTTTATCTGACTGATTTATATTGACAAGTCAGACATACATTATACATTTTAAAGTAGACGACTTTAAAAATGATATTACCAGTATTGTTGAGTTGCGTTCATGGGACGGCTTTACTTGTAAGATAGTTCATTCGAGTACATGAAATCAATTTTAACTTGAGAATATCCGTCAGAAAAAATCATAGCATGTAATTCGTCTTTAAAAAGACAAACACATGCCATGTTGACAGTAAAACTCTCCTGTTAGTGATTCCACAGTAAATTATAAGGGGAAAAACCAGGAAAAAAACCTCATAATACTATCCCGAATAGATAGATCTCAAATATGTAAACACTTATGGGATAATGAAGATAGGGTTCAATGGAATGATTCAAATATAGTCCTGAAAGAAACGGAAGGTAAAATGAGAAAAATCAAAGAAGCGGCTCTTATTGTGCTACATGAGACCAATTGTCACAAATTCCTCTGCAGAATGTAGTAGGATCTGGTTATCTATATTAAACGAGGAAGTTATTAAAGGGAACATACCAGTATTAGTAAGTCAGTAACATATAGAGAATACATTGACTATGTTTTTTAAATAACAAACATATAAAAGCCGAATTTGGTGTTTATTGAAAGTAAATTAAATGCACGACGAAATACTTACCATGTTGGGATAGTATTATGAGGTTTTTTCCCTCATAATTTACTATAGAAACACTAACAGGAGAGTTTTACTGTCATCATGGCATGTGTTTGCCTTTTTAAAGACTAATTACATGCTATGATTTTTGTCTGACGGATATTCTCAAGTTAAAATTGATTTTATTTAATCGAATGAACTATCTTAAAAGTAAAGTCGTTCTAGGAACGCAACTCAACAATATTGGCCATATCATTTTAAAGTCTACTTTAAACTATATAATGTATACCTGAATTGTCAATATAAATGGGTCAGGTAAAATTAAATTATTAGAAGAATTTTTTCACCAAAAAAAATTTGTTAAATTTACTAATGTTTGTATTTTAAGAACGATTTCCGAAGTGGAAATTGAAACGTCAATAAACGTACTTTAACCTTTAATTGTGGCTTATTCCCATTTAAATAGTAAATACTTTAATGTTTTATCTAGATTTATTGAATCGTTCTTGAAACTCTTTGTTTGCTCGTATTTGGTTTTCACTTCACTGGTTTCGAGTGAAACTTTTTTTGTGCTCTCTGAACCTTATTGAAGATATCGTTTACATAAAATAGTGAGTTTCTTATAACATAATTATATATCGTCATGATATGCTAGGTGCTGCTTTGTACCTTGAAATATCTTAAATAGGCGTATTTCCTATTTTAGTAAGCTGTGCTTTAATTTTTTGACTATTTGAATCGTGAATCTAGTTCCATCTCTGTTTTTTTACAATGACCTTTATATAACATATAAAGCCATCAGAAAGCCTAAACCTAGATTATTTAAAAATTCTAAAATAACGTTCTCTAAGTTTTCACCAGTATCAGAAAATATAGGTAGAAATCCCAAAAATCCTTTTATACCACTTAGAAGAACATAGTGAAGAATGACGGTAAGCTGATCTATGTGAGATATATCTGGTGTTGAATGAATAATTAGAGAGTAAAATTTGGCTTCCTTTATTTTGTTCACTATAATGAGTTTTAAATCTTTTAATATAATAGAAATAAATTCATCACATATTGTAGGGATAAATAGTTTATTGTACCAATGTTGCAGTTCAAACGAACTCGATAAATATTACAAATCACCTATATAATTACCATTATTTTTACAAAAATACTTCATTTTTACCACGAAACGCCAACATGTCAGAAATAATTTTATTGTCACTACTACACGTTAAAGTATGTACTTCCCTCCAATATATTTTTTTCATTTGTTATTTTTAAATACCTGCATAATAAATAGGGATGGCAACGATATATACATATACATACATATACATACATTAAATATACCAATATCGCCCACACAGTATTAATACAGCATATTGGCACGTATGTAGTATATACTCCAGAATATATTATATACTATAAAATACTATGTCTAAGTATTCCTTGTCAAGGTCAGTCTCTACTTCAAATTATGTTGTATGATTTCGTTTATTATTTTATACGTATTGGGGCACAGCGACATTGATGTATAATGTTTTTGATATCCCCAAGGGTAAAAGCGATTAACGAATCGGCATAATTTAAATGTTTCAGCAATAATTATGAATATCATGTTTTTCTGTTAAATAAAAATGTAAGAATTATAAAAATTAAAACCTAATTTTAATTTTCTGGCCCAAGGCCATAGGCGTCTAGGCTGCCTAGGACTTAGTTCGCCGCTGAACGGTAGAATAAAAGTAGTAGAAAAGATTTAAAAAAATAAAAGCATAAACATATCTTTTAAATAATTGAGTGATTTGACCGTTACTTGATAGAAATTCATTGTATGTAACAATAAAACACTGAAAACTTTGTTTTCAAAACTTCCACAAAATTTATTTTAAACTCTTATCACTACAGCTTTACTTTCTCAAGTGATCTATTTTTGGCATATGTACACTTTATATTCCTTAATGAAATAGGTTGAGGAAGGAAGAACTCTTTGTCTCAAGTTGGTCATTCAGAATTATATCTGTATTTTTAATTTGTTGATTTCAATAGATTCCATCAAAGATAGCTTAAGGCCTTTATTTTGAATATGAAGAATGTTAAATTCGTCATTAAAAGAATGATTATGATCTACATACGCACTTCACCTTCTAGATCATAATCATTATTTTAATGACGAATTCAACATTCTTCACATTCAAAATAAAGGCCTTAAGCTATCTTTATTGATAGGATCTATTTTTAAGGATGACCTACGGCGCAGAAACCTCCACAAGAACAACGAATAATGTTAGGGATTTCTGTACGTGATAGAATACTCAATGCTACTGTACGCAAAAGATCAGGAGTAGCAGACGTTATTGAAAGGAACAACACTAAAGTGGAACTGGGCAGGTCATGTAGCAAGATCAGTTGATGACCAGTGGACCAAAACAAGTTTGGAATGGAGACCCCGAATACAAGCTAACAGAAATAAAGGTCGACCTCTAACGAGATGGACAGATGACATAAAAGGAGTGACTACAAATTGGATTCAGATGGCGCAAAATCGGACTAAGTGGCATGCGAGAGGCCTATGTTCAGCACTGGACGTAAGAGGCTAGTTGATGATGATGATGAAGCTATCTTTGTTAGAATCTATTGAAATCAACAGATTAAAAAACACAGATATAATTCTGAATGACCAACTTGAGACAAACAGTTCTCCCCTCCTCAACCTATTTCATTAAAGACTATAAAGTGTAAACGCATGCCAAAAATAGATTACTTGAGAAAGGCAATCAGCCGAAACAGCTGCAGTGATAAGAGGTTAAAATAAATTTTGTGGAATTTTTGAAAACAAAGTTTTCAGTGTTTTACTGTAACTTTAACTTTTGTACACTGTTTGTTATCAATATAAATGAGTTGTAACCGATATTATAAACTTGTTTACTCTGCACAAAGAGTGTCTTTAATACCTACAGTTTTTCACGAAGCAGCCTTCACGAAGACTGAAGTACTAATGAGACAGTCGCAATCGGGCATATCCTGAGTAATGATTAATTAATTAATCGGCTAATTCTTTAATCACCCGTTCAATATAATTTTGTCAAATCGGTCCCTTTCACGACCAACTATTCTAATTATGTCTATAAATATTGAGGGCATATCTAGAGATAAAAAACTTTACTTTACCTAAACTTATTAGATATACCTATGAGTTTAATACAAATGTGACGTATTTCTAGTGCAGATCTTTGCTGGCAATGAATGCAAAGAAAAACTCAAAGTGAGAGAGAGAAAAAAAACAGTCAGCTGAGGAAACATTTCAACAATATTGAGCTTGGATCTACCATCTACCAGTAGATACTAGGACTGGTATTCCTAGTGGATAAGTGGATAAAAATCTAAATCATACCTAAAACACAATAAAAATACATTGTAAATGAATTTCAAGCCAAATCCAATAGTGCCATTAAATGCTTCAACTCTGGACTTCCTATAAATACATTGCAAATATTTTGTACTGCACACACAACTAAAAGGAAAACTGAGGACCAGAAATAATATTCTTCGCAAGCTTGCCAGTATGGGTGACATCAACACATCCTTAACACGTAGATTAAGACTTCACATCAATACATAAACTCTACCCTATCGTAGCTATAAATATATCCAATATGCGAAGTTTATTGAAACCGTTACTTGATGAAAATTTATTTTATCTAACAATAAAAGATGTATGCATTTACACGTTATAGTGTGTAACTGAATAAGTAATGGACGGGATAATTGTTTGTCTCAAGTATAGAAAGATCTAAATCATACCTTAAACACAATAACAATAGACTATGAATCAATTTTAAGCCAAACCTCAGAAAAAGTCAGATGTTCTCCTTTTATGTCCCTAACAGAGACGCTTTCAAAAATCTAAACATCCAGTAGTGTCATGAAATTTCTAAACCCTGGACTTGCTATAAATAATTTGAAGATAGTTTGTATCACACTTTGTCATTCACAGAACATTGTTTAAAACTAAAAGGCAAACTGAGGACCAGAAAAATAATCTCTGCAAACTTGTCAGCTAAAATTGAGAAGCGCATCCTTTCATCCTTAAAACGTAGACGCTTGCACTCTATGCTTCTGCTACCGAATATACCTTGCAAGTATGGATGACACCAACACATACTTAACACGTAGATTTAGCTATAAATTAGTCAGCCAAATTCAGCGGATATTAAGACACACACACATTCATACATAAGCTCTACATTATCGTAGCTATTAATTCACCTCATATCCGAAGATAAGTAGCTAGATAATAAAAGATACAAAGTCTAGAATCGCAACATCAACGAATACCAGCTCAATTTATAATTAAAATCAAGAAAAAACTGACCCACGATTATTGCAAATTTTACACTCCACGTTTATTGAATACATATTACCCCTAAATAGAAGATAAAACATTCAGAAGTATGTAATATTGGTGAACTGGTATATTCTTCTTATATAAATTAAGCATTCTTCCCTCTGTTGTGCCGTACTACCAATTTTTACATAAAAATATCTATTTTGGCACTTAAATATTTATTTTAAGATAACCCATCCAGAATTATATGTAGTAGACAGATAAAATCAGAAATAAAATAATAAAGAAGCTGTATACAAGATATCGTAAAACAATGGATTAACTAAAAGTTCGTATTAATCGTATTCTTAAATAAAACGTATAAAGACATACTCATGATAACAAAATACATTAGGAAATTTTCGCATATGAAAAAACACATCCAACTTGGTAATGAAATCCTTTTGTATTTATAAAGCTATTTTTAGAATAGCACGTACCTACCAAAAACAGGTATTTGGTATTATACATATCTATTACATATTGTCATGATGATCGCCAACATTCGTAACGGATAGGCACATCAAGAAGAAGAAGATTACATATTGTAATGCGTATGAATGTTAACAAAAATAAGGAGTCCGTATAAACCGTTTAAAATATATAAAATATATATATCAAGAACGCTGGCTTAATTGCATAGTTGCCAAACTATCAGAGCTTACTTAAACCGATATACTTATGGTTTCAATATACAGTGAAAAAGATCTGAACGACCCCTATAATATATACACGTGAACTAAGCGAAATACATTTATGATACAGGGGTACTTATGAGCTCCAAAATTTTTTTACGAATTATGAAACTATACATCTTAACGAATCGACGGAGCCAATATTATGGAATAGACAAGTGAGCTCCGTATATCGGTGTCCACTTGACCACGGAGCTGACTTGAACCTGAATTTTAACATGGGTGGAGTTCACTTTATGCCGTAGATATATATATATATATATATATATATTATTGTGATATTTAAAGTCTTGGTGCGCCAAGCAATAATTAGTTAATTAATTTTTTGATTAATTAAAATTATTTAAATGATATGATTATGACTCTATCACAATTTTTAATTCTTTTATCTCAGGGTTAAATTCGTGCTTCAATATCTATGCTATTACATGTGAAAGGTAAGGTCCAAAGAATACCGGAATCATAAAAAACACATATGATCTAACACTATATATTGAAATAAAAATAATGAAATAATTCACACTCAAAAGTTTTCAATAAACAAAATCTCATATAATAATTCTCAAAATTTTGTTCTACGTACGTGAACAATCAAAATTAATGGTACAAACAATATTAGTTGAAATCTCAAAATCCAAGTATTACCTACTCTAAATCTCCTAATCAAAATATTTATATCCTTTCTAAATTAAGTGTAAAAAATTGTGTTATCAATGAAAGAAAACACTGCAAAAAACAAAACTATCTCTCTCTGATGATGAGTGGTCCAAATCCTTGTTATTTGTAGACTATACTATTTACTCGTGGCCGCTCCCTAAGTAATCAGCAATCTTACAATAAATTATTGCAAGTATCTCGTCCTTAATGATCTCCTTCAAATGCACGAATCGTTCAAATTATGCTAGCTTCTTCTTCTCTCAATAAACTGAATCTCTCGTTGGCCTGAGTGAAAAATGACTCTTGGAATATCTTTTCTTTACGATAAACTGAATCTCTCGTTGGCCTGAACAGTGACTCTTGGAATATAAGTAGAAAAATATGACTTACAATATTTTACTGGATCAGCTTCTGTCAGATACACTAACTACACGAATACTCACAAACTTTCACTGCTACTGCTTCCTACCTCTGGGAAACTACCCGAGAACAACGGCCGTTCGCCTTGCACCCTTGGAAACCAACTGACTATCCTTTTTCCCTCAAAATTCTAACTAAACTTTCATTCCTACATACCTATCCCACCTTTTTTAATCTCCGCCAATCAAAACTCGCCACAATTCCCCATTTTTTCATTCCGATAACAAACAAATCTTTACCTATAATTATAAAATTTCCTAAAACTTATTTACAAATAATATTTTTCTATAATTCTTAAAAACTAACAAAAACCTCGTTCCAAATCTCTTCTATTGTCTTTAATCACTGCCTTAATGTATTTGGAAAAACCCGGTTCAATTGTCTTTGGGATTTCACTTAAAATCATGCGGGTCACTCAAGTATAGTATAACAAAGGAAATAATTTATGCATATTACATTTTGTTTAATACAGGTAATTAAAAATTTAAAACTTTCTTTCTTCGAAATGTTTGTTGGTTATTATCCTACTTATCTGAATTATTTTAATGTTTTTGAACTTTGAAATATTTTAATCAAACCAATATTTTTCTCGATTTTACATATCATAACAATATATATATATATATATATATATATATATATATATATATATATATATATATATATATTTATATATATAATATATATATATATATATATATATTTAATAGAAAAAAAAGAATAATTCATATTAAAATGACATTAAAATATTTAAACAATTAGTTGCATCCACAAGTTGCATCATTATTTGAAAAAAATTATACCAAAATAAACGACTTAATGATTTTCTTAAATATCATCGTCATCATCATTTTGGCTTTACAACCTTGTGTGGATCCTAGCCTCTCCAAGAATTTTTTTCAGTCCCTATCCATCGCCTTCTTCCGCCAAGCACGTATTTAAATATTTGTCATGATCTATGTTATCCAGGAATCTTGTTTTGGGTCTTACTCTTCTTCTTTGAAAAATAGGTCTACCAAGGAGCGTTTTTCTAGCTGGGTCAGTTTGTTTCATCCTCATTACATGGCCTACCCACCGCAGACGTCCTATCTTAATGTTTTTTTACGATATCTGGTTCCTGGTATATTCTATAGAGTTCGAAGTTGTAACGTCTTCTCCAGACACCATTTTCATTTACCGCTCCACAGAGTCGCCTGTTCTTCGAAACATCCTACCATGTTTTCATTGTTTTTTGTTAAAGTCCAGGTTTCTGAACCATATGTTAGGACTGGGCGTATTATTGTTTTGTAGAGTTTTACTTTTGTGTTTCTTGATATAACTGTAGATTTAAAAAGGAGAATAAGCCCAAAGCAGTATATCTGGCATTGACAAGCATTGCCAGATATACAAATTCGTTAACCACTTCGATGACGTCGTTTTCTATAACAAGTGGCCGTAGTATTTATGGTTGCTTACCTATTTTTATTTATTTTGTTTTATTGGTGTTTATTATTAAACCCATTTTTGTAGCCGCTTCCTTTATTGCTACGTACGCTACTTGTGCTTGTATTGAACCGGTAGTTGTGATTTTTGACGTACGTATTACTTTTTCCAGAGCTAGATTGAATAGTATACAGGAGAGTGGGTCTCCCTGACATAGCCCGTTATTTGTTTTAAAAGGTTCAGAGAGTTTCCCCTGGATTCGTACTCTGCATTCAACTTTTTCAAGCGTTAGTTTGGTTAGACTTACCAACTGATTTGGTACTTCTAGGTCTATCATTGCTCTAAACAATTCTCTTTTATTTGCAGAGTTGTAGGCTGCCTTGTAGTCTATAAATATGTGGTGCGTGTCGGCACCTTATTCCAGTGTTTTCTCTAGAATTTGTCTCAGGGTTGAAATCTAATATATATTCGCTCTGCATAGGTGTCATACGATAGCATAATATATTGGAGAATATTTTATATGTTGCATTTAGGAGCGTAATTCCTTGATGGTTAGAGCATTCAAAGATATCGTGGCCACCTTCTTTATATAATTCCGCTGGGAGATTTTCTATTCCGGGTGATTTGTTTCTGGCTAGTTTGTTTACAGCGTCTTTAACTTCCAGGATCTTTGGTGGATCCTCCTCCCTCTCGTCTGCTTCGCTTACCTCACAATTTTCCTCTTTCGGGTTTTCTTCTTCTTCTTCTATACTAAATTCCGTCCATCGGTTTAGTACGTCTGTTCTTGTTGTTGATAGATCGCTATTCAAACTTCTACATTGATTTGTGTTTGCCTTGAATTATTTTCTGTTGATGTTAACATTCTTATAGAATGTTCTAAATTCTTTCCCTCTGTTGAGGTTTTCTATATATTGAAGTTTCTTTTTTAAGTGGTTTAGTTTCTTCATTCTGTGTATTTCTTTTCTTCTCTTCTCTTTGTCTGGTAATTCTCTATACTTGTTTTAGTTCGGCGGGTAAGCATTTTTGCATAGGCTTCATTTTTTTCTGTGTTGCGTCTATGCATTCATCGTCAAACCAGTAATTTTTTCGGGTACAAATTTCTGTTTCCTTTTCATCTTGTGCTGCTGACTCAATATCTTCCTTTATTCTGTTCCAGTAGGAGTCTATATCTCTCTGGTCTTCTTCGATTAGACTTTGATTCCCTAACCTATTGGTAATATTTTTCCAGTACTGTTTTGTAACAGTTGCATCTCTTACCTCCTGTACATTCAATTTCTATTTTTTTTTTCTTGTTGGAATTTGAAATTCTAGCCCTTAATGTTGAGATAACTAAGTCTATGTTTGCGCCTCTATAACTTCTGCAGTTCGTTATGTCCGTTCCGTGTCTTGAATCTATTAAAATGTGATCAATCTGACTAGTTCTTCTTCTATCAGGGGAGGTTCAGGTTACCTTGTGTATATTCTTGTGTTCAAAATAGGTGCTAGCGACGGTCATGTTCAGTGCTGTTGCTAAGTTTAAGAATTGTAATCCATTATCGCTACTGATGTTGTGTAGGCTATGTCTTCTTATAGTCGGCATAAAAACTCGCTCTCGTCCTATTCTTTCATTCATGTTACCTAGCACTATCTTGATGTCATTTCTGGGGCATCTTCTGTAGGCTTGTTCTAGGTCTTAGAAAAACTATTCTTTAATGTGTTCTAGTTTGTCGTCGGTCAGGGCATGTGCATTAATTAAACTGTAATTAAAGTAGACTGTAGGCTTTAAAATCAATGATCTCAAATATTGAGAAATAAAAACTTTCGAAAAATGGTCTTCTCTTTCTCTTCTTTCTGTTCCTAAGCAATTCTGCTTGTTTATTGGCAAATTAATACCTCTATGAAAGGTTGTTACTTCATCTTTTGCGCGGTCGTCCGATGCTTCTTTTGGCGTTTGGTGACTTATCTTTTGCTATTTTGACGATACGGGTCTCCTTCATTCTGCTTATGTGATTATTCCATTATTTTTATCTATTTTGTGTCCATTTATTTATACACTGTACGTTACATTTTCTTCTAGTGTCATTCCTTTTGATCTCTCAGCGTATTTCCTCTAATTTTTCTCAGTACTCCTATCTCTGCCGTTTCAAGTAGCCTTTGAATTGGGGCTGTACCTGGTCTTGTTTCTAAGACATATGTGAATATTGGTCTCACAATAACTTTACAAATTCTTGACTACGTCTTAGTGTTACTGTGTCAGTTTCGCCATATAGTGTTATTAAGGTATCCCGCCAGTATATTTTCTTTTTGCACTTAATCTCTCACTTATTCATCCAGGTCACCTTAACTGAACTTTTCACGTATTTTATTTTTAATACTTGTTTAATACTGATGCCATCAATTTCTATTTTATCTGGATGGTTCTCTGCTGAATATTATTGTTTTAGTTTTCTGAGATGAGATTTTCTGTGAACCAGTTTTTGCAGACTATCTTCACTCTGAGCTGTCAATACTGCGTCGTATGCATAATATAGTATTTTCATTTCTTTGTTTACCATCCTGTAGCTCTTCCTTTGTTAACGCTTTTGATGGTTTCATCCATAACTAAATTGAAGAGCATGGGTTCAATAAATCTCCTTGTCTTATTTCGCTGCCTATTTCCATAGATTCTGTAAGTTATCCATCTATTCTTACTTCCATTTTGTTTTTTGCGTAAATGTTTTTAATAGTTTTTATAATAATTATTGGAACTTCTCTATTATACAGAAGACGGATTACATTTTTGTGTCTTACTCTATCAAATTCTTTCTTTAGGTTAATCAGACACAGATATGCTGGTCTATTATACCATAGTAATTTCTCAATAATTTGCTTTATAACGAATACCGCATCTATACACAATCTGCAATTACGAAAACCCTGTTGTTTATCTGCTAAACGTATTCTCTGATTTATTACTACTTGTAAAATTTTAGTTGTAAGTTTGTAGTTTTCTGGCTATTTCTAATCTCGTTTTTTGAATAGTAGAATTAGGTCGCTTGTTCTCCATTTTTCTATTTTTTTATTGTGTTTTATTTTAGTAATTATTGTTGTTAATTGTTATGTCATTGCTGCTTCACAATACCTGTATCTATAGAGTAGGGAGGGCGAGTTAAGTTTCACAGCAATTGGGCCACAATTGACCCATTCTGCATCCTTTCAGGGAGTTGTCGTCCTTAACTAATTCTTCATCCTGCCATTTCTAGGAAGTTGGACAAGTCGCTAGGAGGCATCTCCCTTATGTGGACAGGTGTTGGCCAGGACTCGCCAAATGTGTACTCTCCTACTAACGATAACTCCGGGAATTCACATAGAATATCCCCTACAGTTTCGTCTTCTCACTCACACTTCCTACATAGAGGTGTGTCTACTAGCTCCAGTGTGTGCAGGTGCTGCTCCACACTATTTCAGTAATTTGTTTGGTATATCGTCTGTACCTCCTGCTTTTTTGATTTTTAGCTTTTCAAGTATTTTATGTACTTTCTGTACATTCACATTTAGTTCTTCATTTGTGGTAATTTTTAGTGTTTCTGGTTCTAGCGTTGTTTGTTCTTCCTCTGCATAGAACTTTTTTAGGTAGTCAATTCACGTATCCTTTTTTATGTGTTGTGGTTCAATTAGTTATTTACCTCTGTTCTTCGACCTCTTATGAAGCGCCATATTTTTTTGCAGACCGTAAAAATCATGTTCCATTTATTTCGAATAGCGTTTTCAGTAATCATTTTTTATTTTTCTTACAAGTGCATGTGCTTCATTTCTAAGTGTTTTGTAATTATGGTATGTCTCTTGTGTTTTGGTCGACATGTATTTCAGATAAGCTGTTTTCTTTT
Source organism: Diabrotica balteata (assembly GCA_918026665.1). Lineage (NCBI taxonomy): Eukaryota > Metazoa > Arthropoda > Insecta > Coleoptera > Chrysomelidae > Diabrotica > Diabrotica balteata. The sequence continues at coordinate 67,234,523 of OU898276.1, read as the reverse complement.
GTTTACATGTTTTCTCCACTTATGTACAAAACCATGGAGTTCTTCTCCATGAGAACGATTTATTTTTATTTATATTTCTTTCGCGCTCCATTTTGAAGCTCCAATCGCAGAATCTGGCAAAGTCCAAGCTTCTGCCTCCGTTTCTGCGTAAAGTATTCATTGACAATCTGTGAAAATTTAACTCTAAAATAGCCATAAATGAAAGAGATTTGATTTTTTTAAAGAATAGAAAAAAACTATATTCACCTTAAACACACTTTTGCGATCGGTCGTTTCATCTTCACAAAGTTCGTCAAAATGGTGTTTTACTTTTCTCTGACGAATTTAAGATACCTCAGAATTGGTGAACCGCTTTTATGCTACACTAAAAACGGAATTGCTTCCTTTTTTTGTTAATTTTTAAATTCATGTCGATACCTTTCCAATTCTTCCAAACAACTATTCAAATGTTTAAGGGATTCGAAAGATCGGTTACTTTTGATTGAAGCGATTTAGAGGCTGAATCGATAATTTGTAAAATTTTGCAGTGAAAAATCCATAATACAACATAATAAAATTTAAGTTCTTAATCTTCTATATGTAAAATATCTCTATTTCTTTCATCTGATTTGCAATAATGAAATCGTTTTATTGGCGCCTTTTGGACTTTAACAAATTTAACTTTTTTTTTTTTAGGCAAAAGCGTCATAAATCATGACGTTCTGCCTATCTAGTACGCCAGGGCGGCTTTGCTTGATGTTTTAATGTTATCCAAGTTGAAGACTCCCTTATTTTATCGGATAGAAAATTTGAAAGGATACATCCAAAAGATCCATCTTTTGATACTATGGCCAAAAAAAAAATTATAACATATTAATGAATTTAACCATGTATGACATTCTGCTCATGTCGGATAGGCCACAACTGACGAAATGCCCCTGAGGATGATCTATTGATTGAAAGTACTTAGGCAAGATTTAATTAATTACTGTGTTCGATATTTGCCTTGTATACCATCAAAGTAAAATTAATAAATTTGTTGAAGTGTTTCAAACAACATTTTAGGTTCGATATATTGTATGAGCTTTTGAACTTCACTACACGTAAGTATCTTTCATTGTGTTAGCACTATCTTATCCTTGTCCTTGACACTTATTTAGAGATTTTTGTTATCTATGGCAGTAATTCTCAACCTGTGGTCCGCGAACGGTTTTCATGTGGTCCGCGGACCACCTGTGGTCCGCGAACGGTTTTCATATGGTCCGCGAAGTGAAAAGTCATAAAATAATCAATTTAGATCTTGGTTCTTGAGACGTAAATTAATGCGCCGGCCTATCTTTTTAACTCAAAACGTTTCCAGACGACCAAGCGCGCCTGAACACAGGTTCATTTACTTAAATCTTCCGCGTATTTTCCCTCACGCGCCAAATAGTTAGTTGCATTATCTTCGTTTAGTTTCGGCCGCTGTCGTGTACGACAGGACACTGCGACCACTGCGTTTTTGATTGCGCCACTACCAGAGAACTACGAACACAGAGAAGCGACACGAGCCCCGAAATCCGTGTATCTTTTCCGTATATGCATGTCCGAAATTGGTCGCTTTACTGTCAAAAACACGTGCGTTTTCTTCAACTCTGGTTGCTTACGATAGTCCGTAGGCACCTGTGGTAAATTCTCGACTATACAAGTGCATTTTACCATTTATCTAATTTACTTAGTAGTTAAAAGTTTATAGTTATAGTTAAAATATATAAGTTTATAGTTATAGTTTATAGTTAAAAGTTTAATTTATAAGTATTTAACTTCTGGTTATTGTTGTGCGTTTCGCGGATGTTCATCTGTGATAGGAAAAGGAATAAGTTTATTTAGATTTCCTAAGAATAATACCAGGTAATTACTATTGCTTTGTAATTATTATTAGTTATTACATAATAGTATTAATTTGACTTTCGATCAGTAAGCCGACGCCCACATGTCCGTCCGAGCTCTCGTTAAGTGGAGCAATAAAAAAAATAAATTTTGATCTGCCAAGGGATAGTTCAAAATAAAAACCAGAGAACTACGAACACACATTAGATTTATTATCTCCGAAGGCTTAGGTCAAAAAATCAACAGATGTTGGCCTACTGGTGTGAAATCGCTCGCAGACAACAATACGAATATGGTATTTTTAGGAAATAAAAATATATAGAGGGTTTTATACACGAGAATATTTGATTTAAACGAAACAAAGAAATTCCTAAAATTCTCAAACTAAAAATTGTTGGAAACATAATTAGACCGATAATTGGGAAAATCTTAAAATTACAACAGAACAAGACTTCAAAATAAAAACATGATTGCAAATAAACATACTTACATTAACATAACTTCAAATATTTGCTGTCTTTTTCACCAAACAAACTTACATTAAATTATGAAAAAACTAAATGCTCATCTACTTTTTGCTATATACAAAAGTTGTCTGTCAATGTTTACTTCGTTAAATATAAATAACAAAGATCAAACATATGGATCGGAGTACACAACATATTTAGGGAATAAATAGTTAAATGGGAATTACAAATAAAACATATTCAAACTTTATTTGTTGTATATCGCAATATTTAGTGACAATTTTGTGACTTAATCAGGAGAAAACTGTTAATTTATTAAGATGAGCCAATAATTTGACCAATAATTTAAAGGTAAATGCTCCAAATATACATGTCTACTTCAAGAAGTTAAAGGTTACGGAGTACCAAGCAAGCTTTAAAGTTTCGTATCCATTAGATTATAAAAATGAAGTTCTCAATACCAGTATCTGGCCTGAAGGTTCAATGGTTCGTCGTTTTGACTTCAAGTATAAGAATTGTACTAACCGCCGTTAACAACAAAACCAGAAATAATTGTTACAAATCCGGCTTGTATTATTGTATTATCAATGCCAACATCAGAATAAACAAAAAAGTATTTTCGTCTATGGTTCCATTAATACGATTTTCACCATTACTTTGCGTTGTGCGATGTATTTGCAACCTTTTGTAAATTAAAAATAATTACACCATTTAGAATGTCAACAAAAGCCGGCTCTGCATGTAATTATTTTTTCAGTGCAGTATTTCATATTTATTGAAAGTCAACATAAATGCTCAATTGTATTTAAGAATTTATATTGTGTGATATGCCCACTGACTATTAGTAAATTGGTCGCGTTCCTGTCATTTTCACTCGTTGGCGGCTTGCCCACGCAAGATCAAAGGAGTGTCGCTTCTCTGCGTTCGTAGTTCTCTGCCACTACTCAATGATCAGTGCTGACTCAACTGTCAAGTGACGAGCGTGCGTCTTTTTTGGCTTGGTGATTGTAAATTAACTAAAATGAGCAAACAGATGAAACTTTCGTGTTTTTTAAGAAGACGGATAGTGAGAATGTTAAAGCAGGATGTTCTACTAGTATCTAATATTGCCAGTGATAGCACAATATTAACTAAAACTGGTCCTAAAAGAAAGGCTGCTAACCGTAAGTACAATCCTGACTACACAGCATGTGGATTTACATTCATTGAAGAATTTGGTGTCCAGTTATCTCAATGTGTAATTTGTGCGGAGGTATTAAGTAATAAAGCAATGAAGCCGGCAAAATTAACTAGACACTTTGAAACAAAGCATAAAAATTTTGCCGGAAAACATGTAGATTTCTTTAAGAGGAAGGAGACGGAACTAAAATCGTCAAAAAATATCCCTAAGTCATACTCAACTTATGATAAAGCTACTTTAAAGGCGTCATATCAACTTTCACTTAGAATCGCAAAAACCAAAAAACCCTTTACTGTTGGTGAAGAATTAGTTTTACCATGTATCGTAGATGCAACTAAAGCAATTTTAGGTGATAAATACGCTAAACAAATGCAAAATATTCCTATTTCCAATGACACCGTTAGTAGAAGAATTGAAGAAATGGCATCAGATGTTGAAACCAAACTTCTAAAGAAAATTCATTCCTCAAAGATTTTTGATGTACAACTTGATGAATCTACAGATATTACCAATAAAGCTATTCTTCTTGTTTATATACGATTCATAGATAAAGACAACAAAAAATTATCTGAGGAGTTCCTGACCTCGAATGAGTTGCAAGGTAACACAACCGGAAAAGACATTTTTAAAGCCATTGACGGATATTTCACAATTAAAAATCTTTCTTGGAAAGACTGTGTAGGACTTTGCTCTGATGGTGCCGCGGCAATGACAGGTCACAAAACAGGCTTGCCAAGTTTTGTAAGGAAAGAAGGAAACCGTGATATTGTTTTAACACACTGTATTATTCATCGCGAAATGCTTGCTGCCAAAAGATTAAGTCCCGACCTAAACAAGGTTTTGACTACTGTGGTAAAGGCCGTGAACTTTATAAAAAGTAATGCTCTTAGTTCGAGATTGTTTGCTTTGTTATGAGAGGACATGGGATGCATCCATTTCAATCTCCTTCTACATACCAAAGTTAGGTCGCTGTCCAGGGGCCGGGTTTTAGCCAGATTTTATGAACTTCGAGAAGAAGTATGTATATATCTTGATGAAAAAAAAACCTGATTTAACGAAAACACTACGTGACGGAGAATTTATGGCCTAGTTAGCTTTTTTAGCAGATATTTTTGAACAGCTCAACATATTGAATCTAGGCCTGCAGGGACCATCTAAAACCGCATTTGACCTTTGGAAAAAAATTGATTCATTTAAGAAAAAATTGTTGCTATGGGAGTCCGAAGCTGGAAAAAGATCGTTTGAAATGTTCAACTTGTTTTCAGATTTTATCTCTGAAAATAAAGGCTTAAATGAGGATGTTTTACATTCACTGGTTAAGTCCTACATTAAGTCGCTTCAAGATTACTTTGAAAAGTACTTCCCTGCTGATACAGATGTGAGGAAAAATAATCTGTGGGTGATTGATCTCTTTTTAGCTACCCACAATAATAATCTGTCTATTCAGGAAAATGAACAGCTTATTGAAATTTCATCCGATGATCATTTAAAAGTGATAAAATCTCACTGCGAAAATGTTGCAGATTTTTGGATAGGATTACTTGATGAAAGTTCACTGCTAAGTAAAAAAGCTTTGGAACTTCTTCCTTTTCATTCCACTTATCTCTGTGAGGCATCATTCTCAACATTATATGTCATTAAGAATAAACACAGAAATAGGTTTCTAAATTTAAATGCTCCTATGAGACTGGCGGTAACTTCTTTCGATCCAAATATTGAGAAACTTTCAAGTGAGAAGCAAGACCAAGGAAGTCATTAACGTCTTAATTTGGCGCTATCTATGACTTTTTATTTTGTTTTTTATATACCTTTTGTCTTTCACTATGTATTTTCTTTTTTTATTTTGTAAATAATAAATTCATTAGTAAAATTTTAGTGTTCATTTTATTTTACCTATTATTAGGAAATATTAATAATAATATTTAAGTGGTCCGCCAAGAGTTCTGAAAGGTACAAGTGGTCCTCAGTGATGAAAAGGTTGAGAACCACTGATCTATGGATTTAATAATTTGGTTATACATCAGCTTTTAACTTTATAAAACCCTGAAAACTCTTTAGTTTGTAGAAATATCTCCCAAAAATTCAAATACTTTCGGTAGATACGGTAGATACTTTCGGTAATAGTCTGAAAGAAAGCTAATTATAGAAAGGAAGGTTAATAAGACCATAATAAAGCATTTATTATTGATGTGAAACACGAAATAATCAAATTTACGTGGCCAAAGTTAAACAATTAAAGAAAGAGATGAAGATTGCGAAGAACGACTTACACAAATCGTTTGAAAAATAATCCGTAACACAATGAAAATACCAAATTCAAAATATACAAGACCCTGATAAAACCGGTCCTTGTATATGGATCAGAGACGTGGACACTGTCGAAAAGCGATGAGAACCTATTAGCTTCATTTGAACCAAAAATCCTTAGACACATATATACGGGGGTAAAGGAAAATGATATATGGCGCCGAAGATATAACTTTCAATTATACAAAGCATACAATGAACCCGAGATCATAACATCCATAAAGATCGGACGTCTGCGCTGGATGGGCTATGTTGAACGGATGTTGGAGACTGAAACGCCAAAACATATAATAAGGTAAACACCAGTAGGGAAAAGGTCAAACGGAAGACCCAAACTTAGATACATGGAACAAGTGGAACAAGATCTGAAAACACTTAAGATTACCAACTGGAAAAACAAAGCAAAGAACAGAACAGAATGGCGGAAAATCCTAGAACAAGCCAGGATCCAGAAAGGATTGTCGAGCTACTAATAATGACGATGAACACAATGCTAATGAAATATTGACCAAGATGACCACAAATAAGCTGCCTTCGTTGTACTTGCAAGAAAAAAATATAATACGGCAATCTTTCATCTTTAAGAAAAAACGTAACCCCTGATGTTGGAGACCATCATGCTTATATTTCTATATTTTCTCGACCTTGGGCTACGTGTTGCAATTGGTCTACTGTTCGGCCTATTAATTTTTTTCCTTTAATATTACTGCTGAGAATTAGTCAAAGTATCTCATTTCTTGGTCATCTAATTATATGTCCAAGACATTCTAGTTTACCTCTCTTAATGATATGTACTAGAGTTCGTTGATGTTCTTTTCTGCAAAGAACTTCTAAGTCCAGATGACAATCAACCCCAAAATATTAATTGCTGAGATATTCGAACCAGGAGACTATATTCCGGAATTTCTTTTCCAGGCTTTGTTTTTCTTCCTAGTTGTATGTATTAGAAATTTTACTTGAGATTCTTTGTATTTAATTTGTCATATATTACATTAATTGCACTAATTACATAATTAAACACAATTAAAACGCTAAGAGCATAAAAAATATTTCAAATAGTTAAATATTCATTGTAATTTTGAGGTAGATAATTCTTCATACAACACCTGAAAAGCTAAAAATGCTAGCCAAAATTGTTTGCATCCTTTGAAGTGGTACCACTCCAATCCATCAATTTGAATATAATTGTATATTAGGTAATCATGATTACGACTCAACGCAAGTGAAGTTTGTTATCACAAAGTCAAGTCGATAGGTTTTTTCGTATAAATACAAGATTTGTCTAAATTGGTCCACTTTCAGTTTTTAAACAACTAATAGCAACAATGTTCACCACTAAAGTCGTCTTGCTCTTGGGCTTGGCCTTTTTCGTCTCAGCTGGTAAGTTTACAAAATATTTTGATTTGAAATATTACGGCTATATGATTCGGCTATATGATACAATGCGGCCTATTGATTCGTATGTTTAACCAAAATTCATTACCCTGCAATACTCATTCCAGATCTAAAATTATATTCAGATCAGATAAAATGGGCATTATATCTTCTATTCACTGAACGCAGTCCCAACTCTAGTAAATGTATTATTGAATTTTGTGCTATGTTGGTCAAATTTTAACCTCGACTGGAAGTGGTTGGAAGTTAATATAAGACTTAAGCGACAGAAATTGTAACTTAAAAGTAAAAAGGTAATCACATGTATCAATTAAAACAAAAGTTTTAAATTTCTGTTTTTTAAAATTTTGTGGTCGTTTAAAGATAAATATTTACAACTAAAAAGTTTTATTAAAAATGAAGCTTGTTTAACGAGCAGGAAGCTTGTTATACCAGAACACAGAATCTAATGGTTGCCCGTAACCTGCCCGTGACAAAGTATAGACTTATTAATTAAAGTAGGTTATTTTTACTAATTGGAAGCACTACATTTTTTCTGCATTTAAGGACAATAACCACTGGGAACAGCAAGTTCGAATAGAGTCCAAGTTCACTTGGAGGGTTAGCTGGTTTGGATTGACATATAGTTTTTTGTCATTAGCATAGAACGATATTTAACTTAAAGCATAATAAGCAACACCGCTGGTATAAAAAAACCGTAAACAGCAGAAGTCCAAGGGCAGAACCCTGAGGCACTTCATTTCCACTAAGCTGTCTTGTTTCTTGAATTGTTGTGAATCTTGACAGATTCGCCAACTCTATAATGTCGAAACTTTATAATGTCGATCTGTCTGGAAAACATCGATCCAATGAAGTATCATACGGTAAACTCCGAAATGTTTTTGCTTATGTAGAAGTCTGCGCTTAGGTACACGGTGAAAGGCTTTGGAGAAATCTAGATAAACAGCGTTGACCGACTGCCAACTGTTAAGATATGACGTTCAGTCGTTAACACAAAGTAGGAGATTGGTTAGAGTAGAGCGACCAGAGACAAATCCATGTTGTTGTGTTGGAATAACATGTTCCTGAAGAGAGAATTTGGTCCTTTGGTCATCTCCTCGGAAATAGTGGCTTCCATGACTTTGGGGTCGAGTTTGTTTTCTTCTAAAAAAAGGGCAAAATGTAGACTTATTTTAACCATAGATTAAGAACAAGTCTATTTTTTAGTTCCGTATGTCGGGGATCTCTGCAAGTTTGCTTAATATTTCACGGACTATTTTAACGCCCAAGTTTCTATAAGTGTTTTTATTTTTATTACGCCAACGAGCAATTACAATGCCTCTAAGTACTTATACTGATTCATAATATGTCCCGTAAGTTGAATATCGTTAGTCAACATTAACTTAAAGTCTATGTAGTCAAATTTAAATTCGTTTTTTTTTATTTATTTTTATTGCGCCAATCTGTTACTTATTTATTGGTTTTCCATTCTGTTAAATGTTGTTTCTACCCTATGTGTTACTTTTGTCCTCTTTCTAATGACATCTTAATATCGCTTCTATTGTTACCGTCATTTTGTCTTTATGCTTTTCTAAGTAAATACTTTATTTTCTAAAGAATTTACTTCTCTGATCAAAAAGCTTCTTTTAGTACGAACGACTGAGAACAAGAGAAAATATTTGTAGTAGCTTTATCTGTTTCAAGTAGCTTAAATTACTTCTACACAAAAACTTGAAATTATTACTACTACAATGCTACTACTTGATTCATAATAGTATTCTTTAATAGAATTGTAAAACTGAAGCGGAATCTGCATTTGAAAGGTTGAAGTTTGTAATGTACTAAAAGAAACCTTTCGGCCTTTATAAAGGACGGTAGGTTTAAATGGATTTTAATTCGTGTTGTATACGGATTTTACTTACTTCTTTGAGTTTCTATTAGAATATATTAAATTCTTTCTTTCTAATCGTTATAGCCAACCTTCATTAGAGAAGTCGGCACCAGAAGTAGATATAATTTCATTGTCTGTTAATAATTTTCGGTTAATATTGTCATATTCACTAAAAAAAGATGTAATGTTTGTAAGTAGGTATATTTAAAAAACTATTAAAAGGGCTACATCAAATTAACAAACGTTTTCAGACTAAAAATTCCATCATCAAGGTCAGTTAACCTGATGATGGAATTATTATTCCGAAACGTTTGTTAATTTGATGTAGCCCTTTTAAGGGTTTTTAAAATATACCTACTTACAAAGATCTAACCTCTTTTTTGATTGACGTTTTGATTTTAATTTCTCAAAATTCAGGAAAGTTTATCTAAAGTGGAAATCTAAACGTTAACAGAAATTGTAATTAATTTCCATTAAAGATAGTAAAAAACTTTTAAAAATTTCTTGGAACATATAACTTCATAACGTATGTGCTAGCAGTTCAAAATGAGTTTTACATCGAACCAAACAAAATTGTAATAAAATAAATTAAATTATAGGAAAAGATCTTGACACTGGCTACGAAATTTTGAGATGCGCCAACAAAGCAATGAGAGTAGGAGTACCTGAATTGGGAGTTCCACCACACGATCCCTTCGTCGCTATCAGAAACGTATCATGGACTGGAGACATTGGTGTTGCAAGGTAAGAGAAATTTTTATTTATCTTGTGTATTTGCTATCTTATGCTTTATTTTATTGAGCGCTTTTTCAGCTCTTTGATGAATATTATCAATAAAATGTAAAAAATTTATTAGGTGAGATATAAGATTACTTCATTCTCACGTCGATAAGAACTTATAAGTTCCTTTAAATTTTCAGTTTTCCATTTTATTGTCTTTAATATATTGTGTGTTAATGGTAACTTTATTTATTTATTTATTTTGTCACCGCTTCAAATTCTTTGCACAGGGATGTTAGGAAAAAAACTCTTATACTCACAATCCGTGTTAAGTTCTTATATGTACTTAGAATAAAATAAGATATATGTACATGCGCAAATCAACACACACAAAATTTTAAACATGGATATAATGATAAATTGTCGTACTATGACTGAAAGTTGCACTTCTTAAACATTCTATGTCACTATTTAATATCTATAAAAGAGCTTGTCCTATGCGTTCCAAGTTTCCTCTCATAAACAATAAAATACATAACATATGATACGAGAAATATGACAGCCCTGTCAAATGCCAAATGCCTAATGCCAAAAAACAAAATGATAATGCCACATAAAAACCAGAAAACTTTTAATTTTAATTTTTATCATTTTTAAACTCTAAATTTTATAGATATACACTGTGTGCTAGTCAAATGGAATAAATTAGCTAATAAATAAATCAGAATATTTGAAAAAACGATCAAACACGTTGATTAGTATTTATAGTTAAGCACTTTTTTCCATAAAAACTTTTTATACGGGTTGTATCAGATAACGGTGTCCAATACAAACTTGCTTATTTTAAATAGAACACCCTGTATTAGTTAATTTTTAGATTATTCAGATCATTTTAAACATTTTTTAATACAATATCCTATACCTATCTTTGACTGTTTCGAAAATATTAAGTGAAATGCAAAAATTCTCATTTAGAAAAGGAAATTATCAATTTGCCGAAAGCCGCTACGACATATTCCAATACTTCTTAATACTATAAATCTAAACAATAATATCAATGTAGGAGATGAACGAACGTCTTGGTAACACCCTAACCTTGAATAGAAATTTCTTCTGTTACTCAATATCTCAGATGTGATCGATCTAATTACAAGCGTTATTCGTCTTCGTAAGTCAGCTAAGTCAGTGGGTTTAGTTTTGTACACAAAACTTTTTACATATCTTCATAAGAAAAAGTTTAATAGCATCAAATCGGGGAATCGTGGTAGCCATTCACTCGATACTCGCACCCTTATCCACCGATTTGGAAATATTTGGTTGAGGTACTGCCAGACATGGATTTGATATTAGGGTGGTGCTCCATCTTGTTGAAACCATATCATATTCGCTGGAACTTGTAGGTTACATGGATCAGGATACAAGTTGGCCAACGTTAGCACTACATTATTTTGGAGCAATGCTAAATAATTATCGTCATTTAAACTGCCATCTACGAAAAAGAGACCTATGATCTGATCTTCAATAATTCCTGCTCACACGTTAACTTTCTCAGGGTATTAAGTATTGCCTTCACCCATCGAGTGAGGATTTTCCCTGGGACAATAGCGGCAATTTTGGCGATTGGCATGACCGTGAAGAGTAAAGGTGCACTCATAAGAAAACGTTGCCATCATTTGTTTATACAAATACGTTCTTTTGTCAAAATCATCTTCCATGAGCTTCTGACTATATATAATTTTATAGTGATGCATTTTGTTTTCTTGTAATATTCGAGTAGGCGATGAAAAAGAATATCGAGTACTGGGGCTTTTTCGAACAGATGTATGTGGGTATTCCTAAAACTTAAGCATAACAGCCAATTTTGTATCCTCACTTCTTGGCTGTTTTTTTTACCTTTCCAACATGGGCCAGCTCGTGGATCTGCTTCTCTAGTTTACTTATTGTCCCTTTAGACATGTGCGGCAAATCGGAAAATGCTTCGTGAAATAAACGAGTTACTTCCATTTGCATCCGTATCTTATCTCCATAGCCAATTATCTGTAAAATTGTAATTTTGTGAATTTCTGTTAAATGAACCATTTTTCAGGCTTGCGTTTAATGAAATTCAAACGACTATAGCACTGACAACTATATCTGTCATGGAACAATAAAACATTGTCGTTTTAAACCAAAGTAAACAATGTTTTGTTTTTTTTTTAACATCAATAAAAAGGACTGCTTTAAGCTACGGTTTGTTAGAACAGTGCGCAGCGCACAGCAGAATCTGTTGTACTTGACTCACGGCAGTTTTGGGTGTTAGATTATTTCGATTAAATATTCTGTCGCTCTGAAAACAAGTTTAGAAATTGGTTTCAAGTTTATTCTCTCAAAGATTGTACATTTAAAAAAATGAATTCTCGCAAACTTAATGCAATAATTTTATTACTCCAAAAAGAGGAGGAAGAAGAAGAGTTGATAACGTTAAATTTAAATAAAAGAAATAAAAATGTAAACGCAATTTTTTCATGTCTTAATACAGAAGGTGTTTTTAAATTAACAGTCGAAGAAAGATTGTTTCAAAACGAGGAAAAAATTTCGAGAATATTTTAGACTTTCCAGGGATTTATTTGGAACTGCAATTTGTACTAGATCCACTAGTCTTTTATCTTCATCGGGAGAAAATTTAGTAGACATCACTTAATTATTACAATATTAATAACTATATAAAAATACAATTAGAATTTTGGTATATTATGTGTATGTTGTGAGCTCAGCTGAACGTTTGCGTCCAAATCAAATCGCAGTTGATTCCAGCGCACACCGTCGACGTACACGGCTATCGGTTTGCAGTGCGCGTAGCTTAGCAGGGTATACCGACAAAAAGACGCGGAAAAAAGGACGCATAAAAAAGGACGCGGAAAAAAGGACGCGCGAAAAAAGGACGCGTGGAAAAAAGGACGCGTGGAAAAAAGGACGCATATTGTTAATGGAATACTATAAATAGTCTATTTTAATTGACAATAGCAATTACCTCCGTTTATCCCCTATATATAATTACAGAAAATGATTCTACCTAACCTAAAATCGGTTACGGTAAAAGTAAAAAGTGAAAAATATTTATATGAAAAAAACTAGCCTTCACACTTTATCTAGGCTTAGGACTGGCAGCAGAAGCTGGCGTGTTTACAAGTTTTTTTTTATTTTTTTTTTTAATTTTTTGCTTTTTTTGGTGAGGGCAAGTTTTTTTCATATAATTATTTTTCACTTTTTACTCTTACCGTAACCGATTTTAGGTTAGCTAGAATCATTTTCTGTAATAACATATGGGGATAAAAAGGGGGTAATGGCTAATGTCAATTAAAATAAACTATTTATAGTAATTCATTAATAATATCCGTCCTTTTTTCCACGCGTCCTTTTTTCGCGCGTCCTTTTTTCGCGCGTCCTTTTTTCGCGCGTCCTTTTTTCCGCGTCCTTTGGTCTCGCGTCCTGTTTTCCGCGTCCTTTTGTCGTAGATTCGCTTAGCAGAACCTAACAAACCGTTATCATAGAGAACCATTTCTTTGATTTTGACGAACTGAGTGTTTGACTGTGAGTTATGCGTCGCTCACTGTTCTAACAAACCATAGCTTTAATAGTTTTTGCTTACTTTATCGTTACCAAGGTAAATGGGCAAAAAGTATTGCGAGAGTGGTAGCGACTTTCAATAAATAAATAATCTTCTTTTCTAAATGTGAATTTTCTAAATTTTAATTAATATACAGGGTGTTCTATTTAAAATAAACAAGTTAGTATTGGCCACCGTTATCTGATACACCCCGTATAAAAAGTTTTTGTGGAAAAAAATGCGTAACTATAAATACTAATCGACATATTCGACAGTTTTTTTTAGAATACTCCTTCATTTATTTATTAGCTAATTTATTCCATTTGGCTGACACACAGTGTATGTGAGTGTTCATGTTAATGGTTTATTCTAAGAGAAATTAACCAGTTAAAAAAAAGCAATTATTTTGTGGAGTCCAAGTGTACAGTTCTTTGTGTGTTTTTTAATTTTTTATTGTTAAAAAATGAAAAAAAAAATAGAACAGAAATTTTCTGCTTTCCACACGATCTCTCATAGTAGGATACTTTATATTAGATCAGAGCTCCGAAGATGTCTTTGTAAAGCGCCGAAATTCAGTTAAAGCCAAAAAAGCGGCGATTCAATATACATATAATTCCCTATGTTCCCTATTCCCTATATAAAACAACTATGCAACATATACACCAGTTAACCTGACTGAAATCAGACTAAAACTAGTTCTTTTAAAACACACTTCACGTTATATAACTAACTGCTGTTGTAACAATTTTGTACTGTTTTTAGACTTTTATACTACTTTTGTGTCAATTGGTAGTATATAGTACTAAACCACCTTTTATATTTTTATATAATTGACTACTAACTAAGTCCTATATATTCTTAGTACCACTTAAAACAAATTCTTTTTAGTTGTATACCTATATCATCTATCATATTACTTACATATCATATATCATATTACTTACATATCATCTATTTCAGCCGTTAGTTTCTTGGAGGCTGACGATACTGTATAACTTGTAAACAGCAAAACCAGTCGCCCAATATTTGTCCTTAACAGAGACTGTAATTATAAGACCTTTTTCCCTAACATTCCTGAATATGTGCTGATAGCAGCGACCATTTCATCATTTTCTTAACACATGTCTTCTGTTAGATGGCCTTTAAATTGTTAAATTTGAGTTTGATTTTCATTTATTTATTCCTGTGCGGCTGAACTAAAATGAAGTACTTACTTATTCTCCCTCTCATTAAGATATAATATTGATATAATTTTCGTCATTACTGTTTCATTTACTTTTTTTTTATTTAGGGACTACATAAAACTTTTACCAAAAAAATTTTCTAGTTGTTTATTTGATTTAACTTCAAATTTCCATTGCATTCTTGTAAATTATATTTTCTTGCCATTTTTAGTACCCACATTGACCTCAATACCTTAAGATGGTATGGTCTTGCCGACTGGGATATCTCAGCCAAGCAAATTAGTGCTGACACTGACTTCGAGGCTGTCTTTGACTACACCACATATTGGCCCGTTTTTACAATCTCTGGAAACTACGCAGCTACAGTTAAAGAACTTTTCCTTACACAACACTACAAAGGAAACTTCAAGTAAGTATATTTAGATATAAGTCAATCATTGTAAAACGAATAAAAAAATAGGACAGCTGATCTCCCTAGAAATAAAATTAAAGAAACTAACAGTGACAATAGAGAAATTGTATATTTCAGAAGATTTAATGCTCGATAATTTTAAATAAAGTTTAGACACTTTAAAATAAATGTTACACAATTTGTTATATTTTGTATTATTTTTATTTATTTGTATAATTAAATTCATAGTCGATCGGATAGCCAAGCGAGCTGGGCGGCTGGCTTCTCCTTCGCTTCAATGCGAGAGATATCAGTTCAATACCCAGCTCGGTGTACAGAAAATAAAAAGGCTAACGCAGCAGTTTAAAATTCTTAATGAATCTGCGGCTTAGTCTAGAATATGCTGGTATCTGATCGGCCTATGGTGGAGCAGTACGGCAAGAGATAAGGGCTTGTGGTTAGGTGATACTCCTCCACAGATCCCTACCGGCAGGGCGTGTGCTGCCTAAATACTAATAAAGTAATAAAAAGGAGATAATACTGGGAGATACCCTTTTATAACTGAGGAAGCAAAATAAAACTAGAGTGCTTCGTTAGATGTGCTTTTTAATTAAAGGTCTAAGTGACCAATATATTGGTCAGACTGACCAAAGGTTAAGTAAAAGATTGGCCCTTCATAAAAGTGATTGCAGACTCAAACCACAATCTACAAGTCTTAGTATTCACGTCAATAGCAAAGACCACAGAGTCCTCTATAATGGCACATTCATCTTAGATGTATCTAATAGAGATTTTCAGCGTAAAATACTTGAGATGTGTTACATTTATAATGCGAAAAATTGCATCAATCACAAGAAGGATGTGGATAATTTAAATCCAATCTACACCTTCCTGCTTAAACAAAATATTTCAGGAATAAAAATATTGTCGCCTAGATATATGAGTGATATAGGTTAGATTTTTAACTACTTTAAGTTAAAAATATAAAAAAGAGAATACTATATCTCCATCATTATTATAAAAACATTCCTCATCTGTATTACTTTATTATATTTTCCATCATCCCTTTAAAGCCAATTTTAATTATTTTATTTTTTATGTTTTATATTTATTTCAGTATTCGTGTTAACATTTTAGATTATGTATGTCATTTTTACATTTCAAATTATCCCGCTATTTCAGTTTAGTGACACCGCCGTAAATTGTTAATTACTTTTAGATTGTTTTAAACTACTTGTAAATTTTTCAGTTGTTTGTGGTTAGATTTAAAGTAAATAGATCATTATTAATTAAATAAAAAAACACATTGTGAACTATGGATACCATTTCTTATGTATCTGAAACTATGTTTAATATATACATAGATAATACTTTCTTTGTGTTCCACCCAAGTCACTGAGTTGCTTGCTATAGTTAGGGTAAGTGTTTTATAAATTTGTATACTTAGTTTTCACTTGTTCATTGTTTGTTCTCTCGTTTGTAGTTTACTATGATGATGTCAATAATCATTGACGAAAGCTTAGACCTTTAATTAAAAAGCACATCTAACGAAGCACCCTAGTTTTATTTTGCTTCCTCAGTTATAATATATATATATATATATATATATATATATATATATATATATATATATATATATATATATATATATATATATATATTAAATTCATACCCAAACAATCCCATAGTTACTAAATGTAATATTATATTATTCTGATTATGAAATCTATTAGAAAATTAAATATTATTTTTAATTTTAATAAATTCCAATATAATTCACAAAACTAACAAAAAAATTTATTTAATGTTTTAATTCTTATGTCTGGAGAATATTGTAATAATATACGCCAAATTATCAATTAGGTTTTTTTATATTTCAGGGTACTAATTTGAGTCAAAAAAATGCTTGGGCCTTGAGCAGCTGAATTAAGATGTGAATTAAGATGAACACATGTGTTTAAAGGCAAATACCTCCATACACAATGTCAGATTTTAAAACAATAACGGGTGTACCCCAGGGGAGTATAGCGAGAAATCGAAAGTCTCACGCT
This sequence comes from Diabrotica balteata, assembly GCA_918026665.1. Lineage (NCBI taxonomy): Eukaryota > Metazoa > Arthropoda > Insecta > Coleoptera > Chrysomelidae > Diabrotica > Diabrotica balteata. Next base: position 67,217,524 of record OU898276.1, on the reverse strand, counting down.
GATTTATCAGTCTGTCCCAAGGATTCTGGAAGGGTGACGGACAAAAAACTGACGACGCGAAGGACGAAAAAACCTTTAACACTCTTTATCTGTACTTTCAATGCCAGAACATTATTATCTGAACAAAAAGTCACCGAATTGGAAATCGAGATGTCAAAAATAAAACGGGATATCATTGGAGTCAGTGAAGTAAGGCGACATGGAGAAACCCTGACAACACTAAAATTGGGGCATAGGTAATGACAACACTAAAATCAGGACATAGCATGTCATTTTACAGTATAGATAGTGAAACTGAATAAATCAAGGGAGTCGGTTTCTTTATACACAAAAGACTTGCATATAACATAGGAAAATCCCTCCCCAATGATTGGAATATTGGAATACTTTAAAACATACACAAAAAATGAGATATGTTTGAATGCTCTAACCACAGACAGAAATATATATATATATATATATATATATATATATATATATATATTTACTCTATAGGTACCTGGGAGCCTTTCGTAACACTAAAAATAATACTATCCCAGAGATAAACCTCAGAATTTGCACGGCCAATACATGCTATTTTGGAATCAATCTCTACAACTATATCGAGAAATAAAAAATTAAAATTAGACGCCCAGTCCTAACATATCGTTCGGAGATCTAGACTCTTTTTCTTTTAATGCCTATTCGTTTCTAATATTGGCACCTGGACTCTAACAAAGAGTAATGAAAAGATATTGGGAAGTTTCAAAAAAAAGTAACAAGGCAAATCTATGGAGCAGTGAATTACAATAGAGTTTGGAGAAGACAATACAACTTTGAACTTTATAGAATATACCAGGAATCAGATATCGTAAAATATATCAACCTAGGATGTCTGAGGTGGATAGGGCATGTAATGTGGATGGAACAAAATGACCCAGCTAGAAAAACGCTCCTTAATAAACCCATGTGTCTTGATAACATCAATAAAGACATGAGAAATATAAGAATACGTGCTTGGCGTTGAAAGGCGATAGGGACAACTGGAGGAAGATAGGACTAGGACTAGGACTAGGACGCTAGGATTTTTTAATCCTAGCATCATAGACTTTAAATTGTACCCTCTGTCCAACGACTATATAGTCAATAATGGATTGTTGTTGCTGGTCTTTCTCAAAGGTGTCGATTAATTTCTGTGTGCTAATCATATACTTGTAAGTTGAAAACTGTATTGGTTGCATAATTCGATAAGTGTATTGCCAGTGTTGTTGTAAATATTTTCGTTAAACGTACCCATAATATTGCCATTTTCCTGTCTTTTAACTCTGGTGTTTAAGTCAACTGCTAATATTATATCCTGGGGTGATTTGGTTTCTGTAAGTAGTATTTATAGCCAAAAATTCATACTTAATAACACTATATGGCGAAACAGGCACATTAACACTGAGATGAAGTCAAGAATTTATAAAGACTCTGTAAGTCCAATAATGACATATACCTCAGAAACAAGAAGTACTGAGAAGAATTACAAGAAATACGCTGAGAGATCGAAAGAGAACAAAGACATCAGAAGAAAATGTAACTTAAATTGTATAAATAAATAACCACAAAATAGAAGAAAAGAATGGAATATCACATACGCAGAATGAAGGAGATCCGTGTCGTCAAAATCGTAAGAGACAAGACACCTGTCGACAAAAGAAGTATCAGACGTCCGCGCAAAAGATACAGTGGAACGCAACCTTCCATAGAGTTATGAATACCCAAATGAACAAGCAGGATTGTTTATAAAGAGGAAGAAGTAGCAGGAGAAGAAGAAGAAGAAAAATAAAAAGAAGAAGAAGAAAAAGAAGACGAAGAAGATTATTAGAATATGCATATTTTGATTGATTCCTCAATAATACACAATGTTTATGTTTCACCTATTTTTATATTTATAATAAATCGTACAAATTTTAGAACTGAATTAATTTATGACACATTTTTAGAGTAACCATGCAAAAACCAAAATGGACTGGAAGAATCAGTGCAGCTAAAATCGCCACTGCCTTAAAACCTAACACCACTGTAGACAGTTTTACCGTCGACTGGCACGTTGCAGATGTAAAAGTAAGCTTTTTTCCTAGAAACAAATATTTTATTCTATACAGGGTGTCCCAGACTAATTTACCCACGCTATATTTTTTAAACGAATAGAGATTTTCAAATGGGACAAAAAGTGATCTATTCTACTTGTAAAACACTATAATAAAGCGTAAAAAAAATGATCCCCTAAATATTCAACCCCTAACTTTAATTTTTTTAATTGCACCCTGTATATTTTTTTATAGTTTTCGATATGATCTTCTATCGTCTATTCAACAGATTTATTAAAAATAAAATCGGTTTGTAAATAATCAAGAAATCGATTAATTTTTTATTTTTGTTAATTAAGTGTCTCAGACTAATTTATCCAGGCTATATTTATTAACAAAATAGAGTTTTTTAAACATTTTTTAAAGGGTCGAAAACTGGTCTATTCCATTTTGTAATACACTTTAATATAGCGAAGAAAAAATCATCCTCTAAATATTCATCCCTTAGTTACAACCACTAACTTAATTTTTTTAATAGCACCCTGTACATTTTTTTCTAGTTTTGGATGTGGTCTTCTATCGTCTATTTAACCGATTTTTTTTTTTTAATAAAATGGGTTTGTAAGGTATCAAGAAAATATCAGTTTATTTTTTTTTTTGTTAAATTAATCAACGGAACATAACATCAACCACACTGGAAGATAACGTATGCTCCTACAAAGACCAAATTTTGAAAAATTAAAAATAATATTTAAACAAAAAGGGTGTGTAAGAAGTTATACTACTAATATTTCTTTTCTATTCTATTTTTTAAGGCTTGATTAAATCTTGATTAATTTAACAAAAATAAAAAATAAACTGATATTTTCTTGATACCTTTTTACTACCCATTTTATTTTTAAAAAATCGATTAAATAGACGATAGAAGAACACATATAAAACTGTAAAAAATGTGCAGGGTGCCATTAAAAAATTTAAGTTAGGGGTTGTAACTAAGGCATGAATATTTAGGGAATGATTTTTTCTTCGCTATGTTAAAGTGTATTACAAATGGAATAGATCAGTTTTTGAGCCTTTAAAAAATCCCTATTTTGTTAATAAATATAGCCTGGATAAATTTGTCTGGGACACTTAATTAACAAAAATAAAAAATTAATTGATTTCTTGATTATTTACAAACCGATTTTATTTTTAATAAATCTGTTGAATAGACGATAGAAGATCACATCCAAAACTATAAAAAAAATACAGGGTTCTATTAAAAAAATTAAAGTTAGGGGTTGTAACTGGGGATGAATATTTAGGGGATGATTTTTTCTTCGCTATGTTAAAGTGTATTACACATGGAATAGATCAGTTTTTGAGCCTTTAAAAAATCCCTATTTTGTTAATAAATCTAGCCTGGATAAATTTGTCTGGGACACTTAATTAACAAAAATAAAAAATTAATTGATTTCTTGAATTGATTTCTTGATTATTTACAAACCGATTTTATTTTTAATAAATCTGTTGAATAGACGATAGAAGATCACATCCAAAACTATAAAAAAATATACAGGGTTCTATTAAAAAAATTAAAGTTAGGGGCTGTAACTAAGGGATGAATATTTAGGGGATGATTTTTTCTTCGCTATGTTAAAGTGTATTACAAATGGAATAGATCAGTTTTTGAGCCTTTAAAAAATCCCTATTTTGTTAATAAATATAGCCTGGATAAATTTGTCTGGGACACTTAATTAACAAAAATAAAAAATTAATTGATTTCTTGATTATTTACAAACCGATTTTATTTTTAATAAATCTGTTGAATAGACAATAGAAGACCACATCCAAAACTATAAAAAAATATACAGGGTGCTATTAAAAAAATTCAAGTTAGGGGTTGTAACTAAGGGATGAATATTTAGGTGATGATTTTTTTCTACGCTATATTAAAGTGTATTACAAATAGAATAGACCACTTTTCGTCCCATTCGAAAATCTCTATTCGTTTAAGAGATATAGCCTGGGTAAATTAGTCTGGGACACCCTGTATATTTATGTCCTACTATATATCTTTTTACTACTACTATGTGCTGGCTGTATTTGCTAAACGAATTTTCTCACATCAATTAGAATGAATGGTTATACCAACGGATTCATCAATACCCAGTGACAGCCCCAGATTGCAAAAGGTGGGGGTTTTGTAAAATGCGTCCTCATGATAAAAAAAATTATATTTTTCGACATTTTCGTAAGCTGTCAACAATGCCACCCGCCGCCAATCTTTTAAAGTTACGATCTAAGCATACCAGTTCACAAATTGGGCAAATGAATATTTTTCCTTGAATCGTAAACTTCTTCATTTCATGTGTGCCTTCCATTTATGGCATCCATTCCGCCATTCAATTTTGATTGAAATTTATAATAAAGGATCCAAAACACTTAAAAAGCTTCAACTTAGGTTTTGGCACAATTTTGAATCTTCTAAGCAGTTCAGTTAGGTTACCATTTTGACGGTATCTTAATATTAAAACTGTTATTTTGTAGAAATTTCCATTGTTTTGTCATATCTAATAATAAGTATATTTTCTGCATAGATGCTGAGCTTGTCCTAAAATTAAAAGCTCAAGGAAACCTTTTAATGTTGTTCTGAAGCTAACGAATTTCCACTTCGAAAATCGTTCTACAAAAAAAAACCATTTTCGTCGTAGAAATCAAAATGTTAAAATAAACGTATTTTAAAATATAATGACGGTATTAGATTATTGTTTCGATACAAGGCAGCGGCAAGCCGCTTATACGTATTTAGACCTTTTTAGGTCTCCTCGGGGCGGTAAAACCACTACTCTGAATCGAGACAAAATCTATCCCGTCGTAGACAATAGTTATCGAAATTACTATTTACGCACGTAACTACGCCATCTAATAACAAAACGAGAAATTATACGATTTCTACCTGGCAAAATCGAATTCAAATTTTTACCACTGTGCTTTCTACAACTTGCAAAGCAAACAGCTTGATAAATTACTCAGCAAGTGAATCTATACTAAAACAATTTTTAATTGAAGGTGATTACTTGGCAACATTGCACTTAACGAAGCCCTTAACAATAACTTTTCAACGAAATCGTATTCAACTTATCAATTTTGCAGAGGCGTACTAAAAAAATTTTAATTGTTTATTTAAACACATAAGTAATTACGTAAAAATTAAACTTAAGACCGTTTTAATTATTAAATTATCATGTGTCTTTTAACAGGTATCTTATAGTTGTCTAACAAAATAAAGTGAAATTTTATTCTTATTAAAGAGTACCTAATACAGAACTTCAAAAAACAGAAAACTTTGGAAAATACTTATCTTTTTTTCATTAGATTAAAAACAATCTGCAATTTTAATTACAGATCATTACACATCATTCTCTATTTATAGAATTGCTGTGTGCTGTAAACGTTGTATTCGTTTTTTTTAACTTAATTTGAAAGTTTCCTTGTGTTTATTTTATTATATAAATATGAAAATATATTATGAAGTTCATATAAATTAAAATGAAGTAAGCTAAACTATTATCATGTGAATGCGTTTATATAGTAGTGCATTTGTTTATTGCAGTAAAATCTCGAAATATGAAATGAAGATGGCACTAACTACTAAAGACTTAATAGCTTTGTTAGAAGAAGACTCAGATTGTGAAAATGCTGAGTCACTTAATGTGGTTTATTTGCCTCCGAGATAAGATTAGAAAGTTTTTGATGTAGAAGACATTGATCTTCTTCTTTTTCTTCCTTCTAGTATGTAGGCTTTAAAGCCTGTTTCTTCTTCAATATTAGCAATCCTAAATTGTTTTAATTATCGCACTATCTTTTTCTTGGTCTGCCAATACTTCTTTCTTCCCTTTGGTGACTTATCTGGTGCTATTCGTACTATTCTGTCCTCTGCCATTCTACTGATGTGTTCGTTCCACTCCTGTTTTCGTTTTGTCACCCATCCATTTATGTCTTGTATATTGCATGCTCTTCCTATGTTTTCGCTTCTCTCCCTATCCAACAGACTTCTTTCTAATATTCGTCGGAATATTTTCATCTCTTTCATGACTTTATATTTTTGAGTAAATTTATGACTATTCCTGAAAACTGATTTCTATTTCGTGTCTTAATTCATGTACGTTATTGTGTTGATTAATATTTTCCTTTGCTTTAAACAGTTCCGTTAGGTATCTTTCCCATTCGTTTGCTGGTATGTTATTGAATTCCTTGTAGACATTGATGATAATATTATTTGTGAAGAATCAATAAAATCGGATATTGCAAGTACATATGAAATACAAGTGATTGCGAATTCTAACGATTCTGATTATGATTTTCCTCTGAACCACAGATAAAACGTCCAAAGAAAAAACCAAGCAAAAATAGTAAATCCAAATTTATCTCAAGTTGTAACAACAGATAGTCATTCGTGCTCAGTAGTAATTCAACATCAGTCTGATTGATATTTAGACAATATAAAAGCCAACCATGTAGGCAAGTCATATATTGAAGTTTTTTCACTCTTTTTGATAAAAAGCATTATGTAGTTATCTAGTTTACATTCTGCTTCAAGTTGATATGCATTGGTCAAAGGATGAGGATAAATAAGTGCATATTATAAGAGAAAGCATGAACCGACATAGATTTATATTTATAATTTATAATAGTGAAGAAACCGCTATATCAGTGTGACTTAGTACATGGACGTCAATCTAAATTTGCTTTACAGATGAAACCACATTCGAAAATATTGGCCACATTACAAAAAGAGACGATAGTGCAAAAATGTAGGAGGTGCAAAAGTAATACTATTTATTTATGTAAAAAGTGTAGAATGCATCTACACCCCGGATGTTTAAAAAATTTTCACCTTAAAATTTAATTTACATTTAAGATACAATATTTTCCTTTATTAAAAATTGTACTGTTTTCCTTGAAAATGAGAAAAAAATATTTTTGGGTTTAAATTAGTCCTAATTTATGTATTTTTAATCCAGTCTAATCAATTAATTGTAAATTTCTCTTTGTATATTGAGCAGCTATTATTGGTTTAATACTATATAAAGAATAAACTGGCCTCAAATGTACTTTACTTAGCTCAAAACTATTTTAAAGTTAATAATAAAGTCTATTTAATAAATATATTTCCAAGAACACACTACGCCTATGCACATATGTATATAATCTCTAAGAAATAAACTAAGATATTATATTTCCCCAATAACATTCTTTCTAAGAACGTAAATATATATAGGCCAGCAAAATATTCATAAGTTAACCGATCTTTCAAACTATTCAATGAACTTGTCTCACTATACACTCGTGAATCGCACCAATTTATATCGTTATGGGGGCAAATTTATCTTACTTTCTCGCTTATTTACATGGGCGAAGCATACACAATAAAAATGAACCCAGTAAGAATTTACTGATGAAATTTTACATGGTTGCTGCTACCACTTAGTTTAATTTGTAGATTAGTCACCGTTAATTGAAACTTGTCCGACTATAGAAATTGCATTCCACATGCCGTTCATCATGGTCAAAATTCGTAGTGAATTCAGTTTCTGGTACTCGAAACGCTGTAAAGAAATAAAACATAATGACGGTATTAGCTTATTGTTACGATACAGGGCTGCGGCAAGTCGCTTATACGTATTTCGACGTCTTTAGGTCTCCGCAGAGCAATATAGCCACTACTCTGAATCGAAACAAAATCTATCCCGTCGTAGACATGTAGAAATGTTTTATTTCTTTACTCCGTTTGGCGTACTAGAAACTAAATTCACTACGAATTTTGACCATGATGAACGGCATCTGGAATGCAAGTTTTAGTTTCCCTTGCCGAGTAATTTATCAAGCTTTTTGCTTTGCAAGTTTTAGAAAGCACAGTGGTAAAAATTTAAATTCGATTTCGTCAGGTAGAAATCGTATTGTTTCCCTTTTTGTTAAAATATTTCAATATGTAATCTAATCTAATCTAATCACATTTAAAATATTTAGATTCAATTTCATATTTATATTTAATACAATCTATAATTTTTGGCATTGCATAATTATTTTGTGGAGCACTTTTATTAAATAATATTTATCCAATAACCTGAATTTAAATTTTCTCAAATAACTACAGACCCTAATACATCTAATAAATTTCATTTGATTGTGCAAATAATGCTTGAAAGCACTCCTATTTTATATTCTTACCGCTAAAATCAACTAAACCTCTTTTACAAATGTCTCTTCATAATTTAGCACTACCAAAAAGTTTACAAAAAATGTCACAATTTTTTTTTTCTATTATAAGTATCCACATATCATTTATCTACGCACTTATCCAACTATTTTTCTGTTTTACAAATGTCTCTTCATAATTTAGCACTACCAAAAAGTTTACAAAAAATGTCACAATTTTTTTTTTCTATTATAAGTATCCACAATCCACATATCATTTATCTACGCACTTATCCAACTATTTTTCATATGGTGAGTCCTGTTTAATTTTTATCGCAGCTGGAATCTTCTTTTTCAGAACATATATTAAGATAATATTTATCATAAACAGCCTAGAATATGCAGGGGGGCTCTGTAAGGGGGGTATGTTCCCCTAAGGGAAAAATAACAACTTTTTTTACTTAGGGAAAGAATGGATTTTCAATGTTAACAGGTATTTATTTAGCACTGTTCTTACATGAACAAACTGAAGATTAACAAGACTTAGATAAAAACAAAAAAAAACGCATGAAGCGTTGTAACCTCTTAAGTAAAAAAAAACTAATAATCCTGAGGGCCTTTTTCTAGTACGACTCATGACATAACATCACCAATAATACAGGACGACCTACAGGGTAGGCAACATACACAATACATTGCCACACAGGTTGCATACATTTAGGAGATTTGTTACAGCTCATATTTGATATTGTGAGATGTAAGAGATGGTGTGCTACATGATATTTAAAAGAGTTTAAACTCAGTCAATTTTAGACAACGTATAACACAGCTTTGTGGTGTGGATCGCCTATCAAACATTATTTGTTGTTTGTTTG